>JAKTQU010000005.1:0-567211 GCA_030579395.1 Aciculoconidium aculeatum
ATTCTTCCGGGTCCAACAAACCAGTACACATGCCGTGGGTCTGTAAAGACTTGGACACCTTTGAGTTGGTGAAGAAATGATGGCAGGTGTGAGATCATGTAAAAATACAAACATTTGCAATACTACTCATTCACTGAGAAATGTGTCCCATTGAATGAGTGTTCAAAGTCAATTGGAATAAGCCACGATGTCATGAGATGTAGAAATCCTCCCCTGTAGGAAATGTATGTTTATAGTTGTTTAAGTAAAATATATGATATATCAAAAAATGGCTGACAAAAAATGGCTGACAAAATTATCGCCACCCGCCAACCCCCTAGAACATAAAAATTAGTTCTATTTAGTCGCTATCACCTGGTAGCGCGTCCCCTTAGCATGGGAGAGGTCTCCAGTTCGACTCCGGACTCGTTCAATTGTCTTGTAAAATCTCCCTTCTGATAAGCCGATAACGAATGGCACTATTTCCAGAAGTCCACATACAATCTACAAACATCTTAGTTTTTGGTGGCTTTTCTAATTTACATTATCAATCTCCACAATACCACAGTTAAAGCCACACAGTAGGGGTATATAAAGGACAGTAGAGAAGCGAATCGAGCAAAGTTTGACAAAATCAATAAAATAAAAAAAGGATCAACCAAACATGACAGCAACTTTTAAATTAGCAGACGGGAACTCAATTCCTGCCATTGGCTACGGTACCGGTACCAAGTGGTTCAAATATGGCCAGGACAAGGTTGACGAGAAGCTAGTAGATGCCATTGCTACGGCTATCAAGACGGGATTCACCCACATTGATGGCGCCGAAGTTTACAACACCGACGTTGAAATAGGACTTGCTATTGTCAAGAGTGGTGTTGCTAGGAAGGACTTGTTCGTCACCGACAAGCACTATGTTGGAGACAGAGACTTTACACCGGGTGCCAAATCGAAGGAAAAGAACCCTTACGAAGCCTTGAAGGCTTCTCTTGCAAGACTTAAGTTGGACTATGTCGATTTGTATTTGTTGCATTCTCAGCATTATAAGAAGGAAATCCACGGATTCACCTTGGCAGAAGCATGGAAGTACCTCGAGCAATTGAAGGAAGAGGGATTGGCCAAGTCGATCGGGGTTTCCAACTTTGATATTGCTGCTTTGAATGAGATTTTAGACACCAACCCCAAGTACAAGCCTGTTGTTAACCAAATCGAGTACTCGCCATTTTTGCAGAACCAAACTCCTGGAATTGTTGAGTTCAGCAAGAAGCACGATATCTTGGTTGAAAGTTACTCCGGGTTGGCTCCTCTCACCGTAGCACCAAAGGATGGTGAATCTAACGAGTTGGTAGAGTACGTCAACACATTGGCGAAGAAGTACAACAAGACAGACTCACAGGTCATCTTGAGATGGGTTTTCCAGAATGGCGTGTTACCTGTGACCACTTCCTCCAACGAAGAAAGAATCAAGAGCTACTTGGACATTTTTAGCTTTGATTTGCACAAGGACGAGCAAGACAAGATTGCTGAATTGGGCGAGGGAAGAAGAGTTCAACAGTATGCTGCCTTTGCTCACCATCAGTGAGTAGAATGAAGCGTGAAGAAGTGAAAGCACGAAGTATTTTACTGTAGTATTGTTATGCTCTGATTGTATACACGTTAAGGCTTTAATTTCAATTTCAATATCAAATATAGATGCTTGTAACTGATGTGAGTTCAATCTCAGTAAAGGGGAGTATTCTTAGTAACTATATGTCCAGTAGAATGCAACTGATTGCAGATGTAATCATTTGTTCTCCAGAATTCCCCATTTATCATAGATTTTTACAATTTGGGTGCAAATTCTTGAAAATATGTAGAGTTTGATAGTAAAATTAAATAAAAAAAGTAAATACAAGTGATTAATAAAAAAATCCATCAACTTTTGCTTCCCATAGATACCGTACAGGTTTAATAAAAAATGTGGACTCCTAGTACCGATTATATACTCAGTTCATAATGGAGTCTATTTATACTGAAATTATACGAGTTACGTGAGATACGGCAAAAGGGGAAGAATGTGTGGCGTTACCAGACACACGGACTGGCTCATCATCTGTTGTTCAACCATTGAATTCACCATATTTTTCTTCAATTCTCCCCACTTAACCTTATTTTATTTCCATTATCTTCGAAGTAGATAATTATGCCAATTAAAATCGACTTCAAGGATATATTTAGTTGTATTTCTTGTCAAATTTGTATCAGCGGAGCATGATCAGACAAAATGAGAGTTGTACCAGGGCTGAAAGAACTACGACGGAAGTCAGCAAAGATGAGCTAGAATGCCTAAACATAAAGAAATTCAAGCTGTCAATCTTTGAAATTTTTAGCTGAGGTGGTGTCGTGGATGATTATGAGAGCTCTTCCGATGATTGAATCCCGAATTTAAAAACAGACCTAAAGCCCATTCATTCTTATAGTACGGGAATATAGAAATATATTTCAGTTGAGTTAAAGAAAAGAAAAGCATTTTAGTTTTTGATATGATGAGACCAAATTCTTTAATTATTTCGTTCTTTTAGTGGCTCTAGAGATAGTGTTGCATTATTATTTGGGTAACATAAAATGGCACTTTCGAGTAATACGCAGAAATCAACTTTTAGAAAGGAATAGTTGGAAAATTTGTTTACATTTTCAACTTAAACATTCAAACACAAATTAGAGAAATTTCACAGAACTTTTCGCAGCCAAACCAATTTTGCGTGACATTAATAAACCTTGATAATCTTTATACAAGAAGGACTTTGGCTAAAGGGTCTTTATTCCTAGTTTCGAAGACTTTCTTTTGTCTCTTTATATCAAGCTCAACATGAAGGTATTGAGATGTTATTGAAGATGAAGAATTGAGTGAAGAATTGAGTAAATAATTGGGTGAAGAATTAAGCGAAGAATCAAGCAAATAGTTGAAAAGTTTCTTCAGTAATTCAACCTGTAATTCAAAGAAATTCAATTGAATACCCTTCTCTAATGAATTCAAGTTTCAAAACAATGAACATCAGTTCGATAATTCGAGATTAGAAAAACAACTAGAAAGTATGAGGTAACTAGATGAAGGGATATGGAAAGGGATATAAATAAATATGTCATGGCACCTAAAAATGTTCAGAAATGTCGTTGTTTATTATCTATAAAACCTTATAATTTTGTTAGAGTCAATTTTATGAATTTTTTTTAAAAAAGGGGAAATATGTATCATTAATGATGGAGACGAGGAGTAGTCATGATAGTAAAGTTTCTTATTTTCCAAATATAACCAAGTGTTGTTTGTAATACCAGGGATTTTTCACTAACACATATTTCTGAAAGCACTGATTCGACTCAACCCTGTCAAAATACTATAGGAAGAGAGACTCAAGAGTCCTGATATATATAAGAGGTAATTAAAGACTTGTGTACGTTCTACAGCCGAACCACTACTCCAGAGCCAACCCACACAGCCGTACCATACACGAACTCTTCAGATATACCCTCTTTCTCTCTCGCGCTCTCCACCTTATATCCCACCCCAATCCTTTCCGCTTAGTAACTCCACTTGCTGTAATAAAATTTGTTACAAAAAAACAGCCAAAACGCCAGGAAGTCGAAGATGCTGATCCCTTTTGCCGGTCTAGGGAGGTTGTCCAAGAGTTTGATACGTGTCACGGGGCCTGACGGGTCCAAGTTCTTGAACGGGTTGATAACATCGAGATTATCTCCGCTTATCGAGAAGAAGAAGCAGCACACGCTCGACAACACCGACAAGAATATCGATGTGATAGACGTGAATACCAATTGGGGGTTGATCCACCAGGATATCTATGATCCCGACGAAGAGATATACATCAGACGAGACGGAATTTTCACCATGTTGCTAAACTCAAAGGGCAGAGTTAACTCTGATATTTTCTTATATGCCAGTCCCTTTCATTCAATAAGCAAGCCAATTGGGAAGGACCCGAATTATATCATGGAAGTGGGAGATAGCTACATTTCGCGGTTGCTAATGTTATTGAAATTGCACAAGTTGAGCGCTAAGGTGGATATCAAGAAGGAATCCCTCTTCTCATACTATTACTACAACGATGACTACGAATTCGAAAACTGGTTGAATGACGTGCAAGAAAAATATTTACTTTCCAAGACCCCACAGGAAGCCGTAGTGGATTCAAATGCGTTTTCCCAAGCAATATTCCATCCAGAGATTTTGTCTAAAATTGCAGGCTTTGCCATTGACCAAAGAATTCCAAATTTTGGAATTAAAATACTCACTACTGAAGAGTTGCAGACACCAGACAAGATCTTCAACTTTGAATTTCCAGTTGAGTTTGTGAGCGAAGAAGCGATAACCAAGAGAAGATACGCTAACGGATTGTTTGAAACCCAGGATTTGAAACAAGACATCTCGATATTACCCTTTGAGTGTAACTTGGACTACCAGAACGGGTTGTCTTTGGAGAAGGGTTGCTATGTTGGGCAGGAGCTCACAATAAGAACCTTCAACAACGGTACGACCAGGAAGAGAATCTTACCGTTTGAGTTTTATGACTTGGCCAGTCCAGAACCAGATACAGTTTTATCGGAAGGTGAATATATACCTGAGTTAAAGGATTTGGATTTGAAAACTCTTGCAAAGATTGAAGTGAGTTCTTGCTTGAAAGAAGAATCTACAACAACGGAAACATCTCCATCGACTGAAACAACCTCTCCGTTCAGCGCCTCTCCCTTTGGAAGTGGATCTGGAACGCCAGTCCGTAGGAGAAAGACTTCGGCTGGAAAGATCTTATCAATTGAGGCCAATTCGGGGTTCATTTTGGTGAACTTGGATGATTTGCAAAAAACCGACAAGTTCAAGGTTGAGTTGAATGGAAGGGAAATAGGCATCAAGGTGTTTAGACCTGAATGGTGGCCAGAGGAAGATTAAAATTGTATATAGGGAAGTGGAAAAGACTTGATAATAGATAATGAGACTATGATTCATTGATAACTGTCGTAGATAAAGATGACCCATCGACAAGTAAATGCAATATGGGTATAATTTATAATACCAAACTTACCATGAATTATCCTCAAACATCGTAGCATACTATATAAGTAACATGTATGGAACTAGCATCATAAAGCAAAGTACACTTCATATCATACCATCACACTTTGATTTAATACCAAAAATTGTATACATCACTTTGAAATATCCAACACTGAAAAAAATCAGGTTGAAAACTTTCCAAAACAACTACTCAAATTACGTCAAACTCAAAGTAAATTAAATTATCAAGTTCAACACCAAACAATCGCATCTAATCACTTAACACAATGATGAACGAAGAGAAATTAACTGGAGGTATGTCCACACAAAGACACTATCAAAAACACAACTAACACACGCAGACGAAATCGCCTTGTACGACAGGCAAATCCGACTTTGGGGAATGGCCACCCAGTTGAGATTGCGATCAGCAAAGATCTTGATTATTAATATTGGAGGAATTGGAACTGAGATAGTGAAGAACTTGGTTTTGGGAGGGTTGAACAGCATAGAGTTGTTGGACAGCTCAAATGTCAGGGAAGAGGACTTTGCAGCTAACTTCTTTTTGCCCAACAATGATGGAGTTATTGGTACACCAAAGCTACCAGCGATTGCAGAGAATATCATGAACTTGAATAAAAGGGTTAGCATCTCTATCAACACCTCCAGCTTGCACGAAATGCTCTTGAACGAGGCGTATTTCAAAGCATTTGACTTGGTGATTGCTACCGAATTGGACAAGCTGCAAATACTACAACTAAACTCCTTAACCAGAAAACTAGAAGTTCCGCTATATGTTGCTGGACTACATGGCATGTTTGGATACATATTTTCGGATTTAATAATGCACGAATCGATATCTGAAAAGGATGCTGGGAACCAACTCAGAACTTCCAACGTGAAAATCAATAAGCATAAAACAATCACTAACGTATCCTACGACAGAGACACCAACAAGGAAAAAGTTACAATTTTGGACGAGTTCACCCCAATACAAAAGATCCTAGAGTCAGACGAATTACCTCATCAGTTAAACAAAAGACAATTGAAGAAACTTGCTCCAACCTTGCCTCTCATATTTACATTGTTTGAGTTTGAAAGACCCAAAACAAGCGAAATATCCGTGAAAAAGGAGCAGCTTCGTGATCGAGCTGTCAAAGTGTGTGAATCTTTGAAGATTCCACCAACTGTCATAAACGAGGAATACCTACAACTATTCGAAGACCAGGCGTTTACTGAATTTGCTCCCGTTGCAGCTGTTCTAGGAGGTGCCTTGGCTCAGGATGTAATCCAATATTTGAGTGGAAAGGAGAGTCCTATTAACAATGTGTTGATTTTGGATATGATAAGATCAGAGATGCCTATATATGTACTTTAAATAGAGAATATTCCCGGAGGAGGCTGACTAGACTTGGGAGAGTGAGAAAGAAAGGAAGTTCGAGAGATCAAAAAAATGGGTGATCCACACAAAACAGATTGATCTATAACATCCAGTCTCGGAACTTCATATATTTCACACACTAACCAATTACCTATTTATTTGGCGTTCTTCCCTTTCTTTTCTTTAAATGAGATGTATGATTCAAAAACTTCAATGTTCCTCTCAATTTTGTCTTCAACCCATCGTTTCTTTCCCGTTGAGCCTGAATTTCCGACTGGATTTTCTCTTGTTGGGCTTCAAAATTGACCTTCTCTTGAATTTCCAACTCTTCTAGTGCATCGATTTTGTTCACGTTGCTCTTTATTTCTTCTTCTAAATTCGCAATCTCAAGGTTCGACTGTTCAATGGAACTAGACGCATTCTGGAACTCCTTCAACATGTAGGATTTCTCTTCGTTTTTGGAATTTATTTTGTTCAACCTATCTTTGATTTTAGTTTGTAAATCCCATATTTCAAGTTGATTCTTGACGAATTCAATTGTTTCTTCATCCTTGATTTCGTTAACTTCAATGAAATCTCTCAACTGAAGAGTCAACTCCTCAGTTTCCCTTTTTATGCTATTCAACTCTTCTGTCTTCTTGTTGACCCTCTTGTTACCAATGCTGATTCTAGAGTTGGCGTGATCAATGTCCTGAATAATACTAGATAAGGACTTCTGCATTTCTGCCTCACGTCTACCGTGTCTATGCTGTGACTCGTTAAATGAGATGTAGCTCTGGAGTTCAGATTTTGCCTTTTCTAACTCCATATACGAGTTGTTCAATTGCATAATAACTTTGTGTGTTAAAACACTGGAATAGTCCTTTGATTTCGTATGAATGCCTGTCAAGTTATCGTAGTCGTTCTTCAACGGATTGGTCACGTAGTCCAGCTCCAATCTTTTCATTTCGTAGTAGGTTCTTTTCAATTCCATCTTCTTGGGCTTTTCAGCGTCATTAGAGGTGAAGTCAAGAGAATCGTAGGGAGTGTAATGGAAGTGAACCTCTGTTAATAAGGATCTTTCAACATCAACGGCTGAAAACTTAGGGATTGTGGGAAGATCAGGTAACGGCCATTCTGGATATGCTGTGTAACCGGGAACATAGAGTTTATCGAAAAACTTGGGCGACAAGTATGTGAGCTTTTGATTGTAAATGGGGAATACGTCAGGAGGTAGGTTCCCAATAAACTCTCTCAAGCATACAATGGAAGAGATCAAGTTGTATAGGTAATTGTTGTCTTGAATGTTCTTATTGTAGAAGATTTTGCAATGTTCTATGGTTTTCATTGGGACCAAGCGAATTATGATTGATCCAGAAGGGGATCCAGGGGAAGAATTAACTTGCTCAGTCTGAAATCCGCTCTCCGAATTGTACCAATGTTGATATCGTATTCTTTTGAAGAAGTCGTTTTCCGAGTCCACGTACCCGTCAAACACGATGATTGTATCGAATTTCGTATCGTAGATATCCAGTTCGCCCTTTTGGACTTTTCCGTCATGAGGGAGCAAATGGATAAAAGTTGGGGCGCCAGAAACGTCGCCGTTTTTCCCACTGTTCTTCTTGGACTCTCTCTGGACATTGTGGCCAATGTACCTTTTTATATGCTTGTTTCCTGAACAGCCCAAAAGCAAAGCTTCGCACAAGTCAAAGAAGCGGCTGTCGTTTTTCATCACGATGGCGATGTTCTTGGATGTGGATCGATTGTTGCTGCGTATTATTACATTCATCAAGTCCTTCAAGACGTTGAATTTGCCGCTAGTTTCGGCCAATTTGAAGTGCATATCTTTGGCAGACAAGTTCTTGGGCATGTAGTGGTTGATAAGCAAGTAGGGATGAGTGCTGACAAGCATGCAATTGTTGATGCATATTTCCAAGGACTTGACAATGAGTTCCTTGGTGTCGTTGGTTTCACAGTATTTCAATATGTCCGGGTAGTGAAGCGACACGATCTGGTCGGTGAGTTCTTTTTGAAACTCGTACATGGGCGTTGCTAGATGGAAGTCCCCACTGGTGTTTGATTTCTCCAAATGGAGGTCGATGATTGGAGGTTCTGGAGTTCCGTCCAAGATTCTTAGCAAGTCCATGGGATAGGATGTTGTATCTGAGTGTTGAGTAATGGGTCAATAGAACCAATAGAACCTAATTAAGTGAGCAATAGAAACCAAATAGGTGAGCAATGATATAAATACGTTAGCAATATTTAGATTCACTAATAAAACTTGATATTCAAATTAATCTAGATGAAGTTCAACCGATAGATCACCAAAATTTAGGATAGGGTTTTTGATTCTGGGTAGAGTCTGATTATCCTTGTTGTAGAAATGAGAAGCGTTTCCAGGAACTTTGGTATTCTCGTAATTTGCAGTCCAGTCAAATCAATTTCTTTCTGTTGATTTTTCTTTTTTGTTGGAGTTTCTTATCTTTTATTTTTTTGTTATCCGGTCAATCTTCTCTTCTGTTGTCTCCTCTGGTTTCTCGTGACTCAGGGGTCCTTTAAAACCGTTGTTCTGCTGCTTTCTAAGCGTTTAAACTTTGTTAACGCTGAAATTCGTAAACAAAACATATTGTGCGGCTCGAGGTGACCGCAACTGCAACAGAGAAGGAGAGACCAAGTAGAGAGAATTTATAAGAGGAGGAGTGTATAAGAGGAGGTATGTATAAGAGGAGGTATGTATAAGAGGAAGCAATATACGAAATCACGGGAAGAAGGAACCAAGAAAGCACGAGAAAGGATTTTTCTTAGACCTCCTGTCATTTCTGTCACGTCACTGTCAAGGACAAAGTGACAGGGGTAGAGTGAACACGGATCTTGGGGAGTTCTGTTTGTATACTCATACAGATTCGCATAGTATATCCATACAGACTCTCATAGTATATATATACACATACATTGTAGTTATTTTGTACACATTCTTGAAGTTCTGTAAAATTTTATGGCTGCAAATCAGGCACAAAGTTGCTGATGCATTTCTTATACCGAAAGCTCTTTCCATACTACTAGTTTTAAATAGATACTTTGATATTCTTGCAGGCTTGTTCAAGTATTCAACAAGTATTCAACGTTATCCACTATATCTTTTGAATTGCTTCACACTATTCATTCTGAGTTTATACATCCTACATATCCAGTTCACTTCCACAACTTAACCGCACGCTCCCAGCCACTACTCACCAATACTTGCCCATCTCCACTGACATCACAGCTCATCACTTTATCGGTGTGCCCCCGGAGCGACTTCACCTTGGCCCAGTTCCCAGCACTCCACACATTCACCAACCCGTCGTACGAACTAGTGGCCAAAAAAGTGCCGTCCGAATCCAAAACCTCCTCATTTTGGCCCGCCTCGTCTGTAACCGCGTCGCTCAACGCTTCCTTTCCTCTTCTCGTAAACCACCGAACCTCGCTGACCAACTTGGTGTGTGCTGGGATGGAAACGATTTCCTCCAGGTTTCTCCGTAAGTCCCATATCTTGACCGAGCAGTCCCCGCTCGCAGAGGCCAAGTGCTGTCCGTTGGGCGACCAGTCCAAGCTGTAAACACCCTGGATGTGCCTGGCTAGTTCAAAAATAGACCGTCCTGATCTCAAATCCCAGACCCGAACCACGCCGTCTAGCCCTCCCGAGGCGTAGATTCCACCGTCGGGATGGAACCCGCCGCTGAACACCTCTCGGGAGTGTCCTTCCTGCTGAACAAGCTCCTGCTGTGTTTCCATGTCCCACATCTTCCACGTTTGGTCAAAGGAACTTGAAATGACGTATCTTCCATTCGGATGGTACAATGTTTTGGTTATTCTGTGGCCATGGGCCGCCTTTATAGAGAGAACAGGCTTTAGAACGGCCTCTTCTCCTGCCACGTTCCACACGTTGATATTTCCCTCATTGCCACCAGAAACCAAGTGGGCGTGGTGTGTGGGCGACCAGTCCACTGCACTTGTCTTTTCGGTATGGAACCCGCCAGCAGTCCGGTACTTTGTGGTTAAATCCTCACTGTTCAAGAAGAACACAGACCCGTCCCAGGATCCACACGCGATGGTGGTGTCGTCGTGACCAAACCGTACCACTGAAACCGCTCTGGTGTTCCCCTGGATGACCTGGGACCCTTCCAAGGAGTAGTTCGCCAATTTGGCGTTTATCAGCCTTCGGTGCTTTAGCACTTTGACAAAGTCTTGTTTTCTAGCGGCATTTCGAAGCCTTTCAGTTCTTGTAGAGGCCCTGGCGAGAGAACTCTTGAGAATATCCAACCGGGAATCGTACAACAGCTGGGGTCCCGGTGTGTAGAAGTCCTCTTCTTCTGATTCTTCTTCCGATTCTTCGTCTTCTTTGAGCATCTCAGCCTGCAATGGGTTGTCCTTGATGATCTGAATGAGTCTATCTCGTCTTGCCGAGTTCTCTTCGAGGGCCAATTCCTCGGGATGTCCCAATCTCTCGAGTGCTCTTCGTACGTCGTTGTCGAGAGTAGGGATGTCTAAGGCGTTGAAGGCGGTGGAAGAGTTCATGAATTGGGAATTGCAATGAGTGGGGTTGTCTTGGAATATGTATTTGAATTATTTGTATTTTTTGATATCGTGTTGAGATTGTAGATGAGACATGATGAGATGAGATGAGACATGATGAGATGAGATGTGCTTTTAAGTGTTTCATCTGATGGGTTTATGTTGCTGATTTGTACGAGTATTAAGACTCTTTGGATCTTCACTCATTGTATTCTTCTATGTCAATTTCGTATGTCAACTGCAGTGAAATTCCATGCTATCACATAGATAAGGCAATAAGAAACTGTTGCACCTTTTCTAGATTTGCTGAGTAAAGTACACCGGGTTAACATACAGCAGCTTCTAGAAGGGTGTACACATAGCGAGAAGAATCAATCAAGAGGGAAGTGGAAATGAAAAGGAGAAATTTCGCTTTAGAGGGTTGAGTAATCTACGACAATAATTCTAAGTGCACTTGTGTGTGATGAATTGTCTTTCATGTTGTATTACGTTTATATTTAGAATGTCTACTTCAATTGTTAGCCCAATGAAGGTATCCTGGTAATCTCTTTTAGAGTCTTGGCGTGTATGCCAGTTTAACGTTTGTTAGCATGAAGTGTTATATCAAACGTGAAGTGTACACTTGAAAACATTTAACTAACCAGATGAACCAGATGAACCACATGAACCATACCAACCATTGAAGTGCCCATACTGCCCAAATCACCCATTCAATTAGCCATATTATCAATATCACCAATAATATCCACACAATCATTCAATTAGCCATTCTATAATTTATCTTCATTATTATCCATCTTTCTACTGCCGACAAGCAGGAGAATGCTTGACTAGACGAAGTCTGTCTGCGCCATCATCGCTAGGCCCGGGAATGTCGCGTGAGCTTGTACACAACGGCGTTACTAAATAGGGGCTCGGCTAACAATGCATCTATGATCTTGTCCTTTATTACACAACCGGATAAGACAGAAAGGACGCATAAAGCACAAATCTGCAAGATCTATACGAATTGCTGCAAAAAAAAAAACAAGACTATAAACATACTCTATGTGAGTTGCTTCTCGCTATAGTAGCTAAAATCATTCTCATAATCCTCAGTCGAGGACGACTTCAACTCCACCCTTGAACTCCTACAGGAAATAGCAACTTGCCTCACACTACCACTCCTAAACACACTAGTGCACATTTCACCCTCTAGTCTTTCTCTAAGGTTAAGTTGGGTTTCCCCCAACTTACAGTTCTCATGAAACTTTGCAACGGACACGGTGTCGCCGCCAAGAACGCAGTCATAATCCAAATACATGTCTCCATACTTTTTAGCACACTTTTTCTGTTGAGCCTTGTAGTCAAATTGCTCTTCCGCCTTGTTCCGCTTTAAGAGCAGATGCAGGACACCCTTTCCCATATCCTTAAGAGACATAAACATAAACTGGAGTCCCTTGTTTTTTGACTTGAAGAACGAAAAGAGCCTTTTAGGTAGCAAGCTCATGTCATAGCCAATGGACTGTAAGATCTCCTCAACCTCTTGCTCGCTAACATCAAATCCTTTTTCCACGAGAGCCGCCTGGACTTGTATTCTCATCATCTCTTGCATAAACTTGTCTCTTTCTGCGATCGAGTTGACTCCAATCACCAAAACCGACCTGTTCCTCGACTTGATAGAGAGGAAAGTACGGTAATAAGCCAAGAAATCCAGCTTGCGGAGATTGCACAACGTGGAGTAGTCAACTTCATCGTATCCATATAATCCGCCAAACCGGTACTTTTTGGTGATGATTTTCTCCCAGTAGCTCTTGTGTACCTTGTACTTGGCCGAAGAGATTTCAAAGTTGGAGCTGCTGTGAGCTGGAGGAAAACTGTATGTTGAGTTAGTAATAACACCTGCTTCTTCGTGCTCGTTGCTTAGCGAGGTCAAAAAAGGCTGCAAAATGTTGGCTGCAAATTCACTTTCGCTCCACTCGCAAAGTTGCAATTCCTGCTCAAACAAATAATTGTCGATTTCGTGTGCAAGGCTACTGGCGGAATAGTCTGGGCTCATCACGGAGATGTACACGCCGACGCAGTCCATGCAAAGCTTCAACCCACTGAGAACCGTGTAACCAAGCTGTTTCCTTGTTCTGAGCTCATAAATGCAGCTTTGCGACAAAAACGACGCCACGAGCCGGGCCATGGATCTGGATGTAGCATCTTCGCGGGCGCCTAGTTGCACGTAGTAGTAGACCGTGTTGAGCGGGTCTTCCAGGTTGGTGCTGTCCACGTAATGTGTGTATTTCTTGCCGCGTGGGATCATGTAGCTGGACGGAATACGGAACTCGGCGGCTCGGGTTGGCTGCAAATTCAAGTGCTCGGAAAACACGTTGATGATATTGGAGATCTCGTAGATGTCGTCCACGCTGCAGTCGCCCGTGAGCAAGATCTCTGTGTACTTGGAGTCGTGCATGATTTGAGTGCCAATGGCGTGTAGTTCATCCACGCCAAGCTCTTCTAGCGCGGCCAAGCGCTGCTCAATGTCAAACACGCTCTCTTCCAAGAACAAAATAGACCCACCTATACACTGGTTGATACCGTTCCCTTGCGCCAACTCCTTTAGTTCCTTGCGAAGGCCCACGCGAACCCGCTTGAGTTCTCTGTATGTTACCTCTTGCAACCCAAACCTGAAAAAGGTGTTGATTTTCTGAATGATAAACGCTAAAACCCTCTTCAAGTCTCTGGACAGCCCGGAAAGAGAGATGCAAACGCTGGGTCGGTTGAGGTAGTTGGGGAAAATCCCCCACGAGTACCCAATGAGCTCACCCTCGTACAACTCACTGCGCAACGCGTTGCCAATCAACCCGCAAATCAAGTCCACCGCAATCGAATTGGCCACCGTTGACGCAATCCTCAACGGATGCAACTGGAACGTTAGTATCTGGCTCGCAGACGCAACCACATCTGTCTCTGGCTTGAACCAGAGCTCGAACTTCAGCGAGTAACTGAGGAGCGCCGGCTTGCTGGCGGGGGTCCGCTTGGTCTGGTACTGGAACTCCAACGCAGACGTTTCCTGGACAAGCCGGTTCAACTCGGTCTGCGTGTGTGAGAGGAACCGGTTCGGGCTGGGGAACCGCGGGCAGGTTAGCAGAGTACTTATCTTTCTGATTTTGTATTGAACATAGTCAAAACAGTAGTTGTCGTCTCGAGCCTGGAGTTCCCAGCTGAGGAACCCGAACCGAGACAAACAGCGCTCGTCTGGGCCGATAATCGTCATGTTCATGTTTTCCCAGGTCAAGAGGGTCTTGGTGAGACTGGAGAACTTGGCGCTGAGCGAGTCCCAGTAGTTGACAGTGTCTGCGTCTAGGTCGCCGCGGTAGCTGGGGTCGCCCTCGTCCAAGTGCTTGAACCCCTGGAGAAGGTTATGTGGTCCGAGCTTGGACAAGGGCATTTGCAAGTTCTGGGCCAACTCTTGCACCGGACTCGCCTCGGTGTGGTAGTGGCTGTTCAACTTGGTCACCGTGAGAAGCTCGCTGAGGTAGCGCGATAGATAGGCGTGGTCCAACTGCATCATCTGGCGGATATATGTGAATACAATACCCAAAAGCTGCGGCAACTGCTTGACGCCCTGTGTTGTGAGCTCGAAGTCAAGAACTACCGCCTGGTTGTCCACGGCGAGATCAAGCGTGTGGCAGAAGATGGCCGTGGCAAGGCCCATTTCGGAAACCAACGTGCTGCACAACGACCCGCTGGATTCGTCTCCGAGCAAGTTGCACCATGCGGTTGCAAAAAACCGAAACTCTTGCAGGTAGAGATCGCCAAACACGGGGAAATACACCCGCAAGCACGAGTACTGGGTGTTCTTGATGAAAATACACCGGGAAAGCGTTTCTGGAGTATACACAGGCGCAGCGGTGGTGCTATCGTGTAGAATCGACAACTCGTCGAATTTGGGGGGTTTTTGTATGCAAGAGTCGCGACCCCTCGAATGAATATCTGCAAAGTTGTGCATGGCGAGCTTCTGGAGAAGATTCAAGGACTGAGGGCCTTTGACCAGAATGCTGAACTTGTCGCTGGTGAAGTTGTTGCGGAAGTACGTGGTCAACTCCTTCTTGAGGTTGAGCCGTTTGGCTAGCGTGTGTGAGTTTCCTGTAGCAAAGCGATGGAAAGGATGTGTTTTACTGGCTAGCAAGCGCATCGAGTGGTAGAGAATTTTGTTTTTATTGCACTTGTTGGCCTCATGCTCCGAGTTGACTGCCGTGATCTCGTTGACTATATGGTGCTCGTTGAATAAAGGAGTTTTGAAGAAACTGCTAAAGTTGTCGAGAACACGGTGGAAAACAGGCTCGTTCTCAATCTTGCTTTCATTCACAGGAACCTCAAAGTGGAAACACGTTTGTTCTCCCGTGGTGAAGGCGTTGGACGTGCCCCCATGGGTCTGTATGATCTCCACGAACTGCTTTGGATGAGGATACTCTTTTGTTCCCAAGAAGAGCGTGTGCTCGCAGAGATGTGCAAGACCTGCTAGGTTGTCTGGGTCGTGGTCCGAGCCGCTGGCAATACACACTCCGCAGGACGCTAGATCAGTCGAAGGATCGGATATTAGTAGGACGGGGATTCCATTGGGCAACTGGATTAGCCTGTGCCGATGGTGGCACTCGTTCAAGCTTTTCCTTAGCTGGATTGGGGCTGTTTGGATATTGAGAAAGGACATGTAGAGTGACTAAGAATTGAAGAGGTTGGTTTGGAAAGTGTGTGGATAGCTGCAAAAAAATTACCGCATTGGGCGACTACAATGTGGAACGTAAAGATCCAAAGTGCAACAGAAATGAACATGATAGTTCAGGTGTAGTTGTGTAGTTCATGTGAAGTCATGTGTAGTCATGTGTAGTCAAGTGTAGTTCATGTGATAGAATAGTATATTGAAAGTAGTGGTAAATAGTGATGATAATGATATCACAAGTGATATCACTTCACAAGTATTGTTTAGAGTTGCAAATTATCGGAATAGTAGTTGTTCTCTCCTGACGTATTTGAAAATTTTTTTCTTTTTCCCAAGTCGTGTAAACAAGGCCAATTGTGTGACCCCCATTGTTATTTAAAGGCATGCTAGCGAGAAAACCAACGAAAAACACAGCAAAAGAAACGTTTTTTTGGCAAGATAGACATAACAACTACAGCAACTATCAACCATCTATTTTCCTCTTATTCTGTTGCACTTGTGGTGTACTTACATAATATATTTGCCAACTTCTGTGACCCACACCCTTGTTTTCGGCTGGCACCCTCCTGTTTACTCATTACTTATCAACGGAAAGCTCAGCAGATATAAAAGATTCAACAAAAGTCATCTCATTTTTCAAACCCGCTTCAAGTTTTTCCCCGATATTATTCACGGCCTTATCCCACAAGTATTTTCCAAGTTCGGCTTGTTACTCATAAACAAAAAGTTTATTTTTGACTATTCAAACATATATCAAAAAAAGTCCCACCACGCTTCACACTATCAACTTATGCCCAATGTCAAACCAATATATCTACAGTAACTATCAGTCATACTCGCCTAGTATGGTGCAAGCCATCATGAAGGATGGCAATGTTGGCACCATCAATATGAATGGCAATGGCAACGGCAACGTGGCCAACAACAACAACAACAACATCATCACCATGAACAACCCCTCATCAACCAGCCCTTTGTTCAACAACTTGGCCTATATCCAGACCTCCGGCTCGTCCACATCCTCTGCATCCTCTTCCTCAAGCACCACCTCGAGTACTACCTCGAGCACCACCTCCCACTACTCCTTCCACACCCCTCGTTTGAGATACTACTTGTCCAAGTCGTTTGATATTGAAGACGACTTGGAGTTTTGTCCAGAGATCCCGGAAATGTACGCTTCCTCGAGCCCCTCGATGAAGAAGTTCAACCCCTACACTGCATCTGTCTTTTCTCCAGGTGGACCCGTTTCGCCCACAAGTTTGGGCAACAACGCAAGTGCCGGCACTGCCGCTTCCACGGGCCTGCTTTCCCCTCGAGTACATACCCCCCGAATCAAGAAGCCCTTGGAGATTATCAATCCACAAACCAAGTTGAGAGTGGGATCTCCTGTGGTGAAATAAGGTCTCCTTTTTTTGTATTGCACGGACTTTGCTGGACATTCTGCTAGAATTTAATTGAATTAGACTCGACCTTCATTGCATTCATTTCTCGTTTCAAACACTTCTCGGTGTTTTCTTTTTTATATATATATATATCTTGTATATGGTCCTCCCCTTTAGTTCCATTGGTTTTGGTAGTTTTTGGAAGTGGTTCGAAATAATTCCGCTTGTTCACTTCTTGTGTATTTTTATCGATATAGTTTTTGAGTTAAGTAGAGATGGAACGAACAAACCGTAGGCTTGGTGTGTAGGTTGAAGCCTTGGGGTACTTTGTAAGCCTTGGGAGCTTTAAGCCTTGGGACATTTTAAGCCTATTTACTAGTTGTCTTTGGGTTTATACATGTTTCCACGGGAATTCATTTGCGTAGACCAGCTTTGACGGGAATATGTGCGTGAATTACCGATTTAGTGACACATCACCACTCTTGTTTGTTTTGTATTCTGCTTATATTTCTGAGCTTTCTCGTGTCGTTCAAACAAGCCGCACAGAAATTCGACACACGGCTTTACCTGCGGTGAGTAGAAGGAATGCGAGGATGTGGAGAAGCATGTATTGGAGGATGATTATGAGATGTCCCGAGGGTGGCTGCGTGTATCTGCGTCAGAGATGGGCCGAATACGTAAACATGGTTCAAAATAGGGGATCTAGTTTAATCCCTCCCCTAGTCTCAGCCCTTAAACATAACCTAAACTTATAACCTTCACTAAATATAACACACTGCCTCGATCCCGTAAATTTGACCCTAAAAAGTACCCTAAAAAGAGCAAAGTACTGTACAAACCGGCACTGGCCCGAGCGCTTCTTCTTGCCTCGACTGAGCCTCTTAGCCTCTGCGGAGGCTCACACGTACGTGTAAACCATACAAGGCTTAAAATGACACCTCTCCAAGTTTTGTGATGGAAAGCAAATTTTCATATATAAATGTGTATGTTTCTCGTATAACCCAGTTTTGACCCAACCTGAAGATGAAATCCCACTTGGCACTCCTACTCACATGTCTCTGCCTAGTACTTTGTCAGTCCTTGAATCCTTCAGAGATCCACTTTGTCACTCGCCTTGTTGACG
This sequence comes from Aciculoconidium aculeatum, assembly GCA_030579395.1. NCBI lineage: Eukaryota > Fungi > Ascomycota > Pichiomycetes > Serinales > Debaryomycetaceae > Aciculoconidium > Aciculoconidium aculeatum. The sequence goes on from JAKTQU010000005.1 coordinate 18,133, forward strand.
ATGCAAAATCTCACATCCAAGAGTACATCGAGTTTGCCATGTCAGGCTCTGTCAGCTTTCCTGCAGAGGTTACGGCCTTGGCATTCCAAGTTCAGACTTACACAGATGATTCGTACACCACCTTGTTTAAGAGCGAGAGCATTGACATATCGCAGTTGGAGTCGCTAGCTACAAATTTCCCCTGGTACAGTTCGAGACTTGCAACTAATACTTCTGCTACTAATACTTCTACCCAAGGACCTGCATCCAACACCGCATCCAACCTGTCTGTACCAACTAATTCCAGCTCCAAGTCTCGGTCTTCATCCTCTGGTGGTTCTGGCTCGCTGATTGTTTTACCAATTGCAGCCACCCTCTTTGCATTATTAGCTCTTGTTTGAGCATTTCCTGTATACCTATTATGTCTTGTACGCCCCTAATACTATGTAATCTATGAAGAAGTGTAGGTGGAGATCAAATGGAGATCTGGTGTAATTGTAATTGTAGTGTGAGTTTAATATCTGGTTATTACATCCAGTTGACCGCTAGCGATTTCGTAGAATCAACAAGGGCAGTGCAATCGTGCCCCTATTCTTATTCTCACAAATTAAACTTTCTGCGGGATTATTAAGGGGCTGTAAATGTTATCGGCGAATCGAATCTGGCGTGTAATAATCCGCCTGGGAAATTAGACAATAGCTCGAGAAACGGGCCGCAATTCCAACAAGGCAATGTAAATGAAATTGTGAGGTGATTGTGTGGATAAAACAATAGTTAAAAATTAAGAGAGATTTGGAAGTGAGGGTGCAAAGATGAAATGAAAACAGGAAACGTACAAGCATGTTAATACAGGTTAACAGAATATAGAAATAAAATGGTGTGATGCACGTGTAAGAAATTGTCGAGTCAAGAAACCCGGTTCAAAGTAGAAACAATGTTAGCAACTTGGACAATAACTAATCAACGAGTAGATATGTACTGAAAGAAATGCATGTATTTTAAGTGCAAGTGAAGACACCAAGCGAGAACAAGCGAGGGGAATGCTTATAAACATTGTAGTAACAGAGTCATGTTCAACTCAAGTACCACAGGGAAAATATCCCGCTTGAGCAGAATCAGTGAAAGTACTACCCATAACAATATCTCCACAATACGACATCACACAATCCCATCGTCTCTATTTCGCAGCAATTTATCAGGAAAACAATATTAACAATATTATTTTCAGCTGCAAGACAAGAGGGAAGGAGATATAAGAGGGGACAAGTAGAAGAGGTATAGATAACAGATACAGTAGCCAGACATAACACTATACATATATACATATATACATACACATATACATAAATATATTTATCTTATACTTTCCTCTCCGCCGGTTCGAATCTGCCTCAACACGCCCCTTTAAAAAGCATTTTGTTCCTCTACGGCAAACAATAACACTATCAGGCCCGTTCCCCAACCATCTCTGCACCCAGCCCAACGCCAGATGTCTACAAGCAATCCGATGAGCCATCAACACAGTCACCAGGCCAACGTACAGCACCATGTACCTGGAGGTAAGTGTGTTCTTTTTAGTTGTCACTTGTTCCAAGTGATGCTCTATGAAAAGCTTTTTACTAACACACCTTCAAGGAGAGCCCCGCCAAGCGAAACAGCGTTTCGGATGGGTCAAGCGGTTGATGCAGGGCCAGACCAGACAGAGTGCCCCAACTTCCACACCGGGGTCTGCCTCCAGACTTAACCGAGAAAGCCCGCTTTCTGGAGATCCAAGAAGACAAATAGATTACTACAAACGAACCCCCCGCAAGAACGGCTTGGCTAGGGAGCCCGCCGACTTGGAGCTGCTTTCTCTGAGCCACGATGGGGAGCACAACAATGATGATGACACCGTGGATTCGGACAATATCAGCACAACGCCCTTGAAGTCCATCATGTCCACCCAGAGCACCAAGTCGCCCTCCATCTTGAGCGAACGCAACCAGGACCTGCATTCCTTCAACGCTTCCACCATGGAGACCTCCATTGCGCCCAGCTTGCATTACAATACCTCTAATAGCCCTTCCAACCCACAACAACAACAACAGCAGCAGCAGCAGCCGAACAATGCGGCCACGGGTAACAGCACTGCCGCACCAACCATTCCAGACAGAGACAGCGAGCTGATAGTGACGCTTGCCAGCTCGTCGCGCCGGATCCGCAGAAGAAGCATCGATACAAACTGTAGCACTGCAGGAATACCCCCTGCGTCGATCATGGAGCGACTCTCGGTGAATCCAGGCGCTGCTGGTAGCACGTACACAGGCAGTGGTCGTACCAGTCAGATTGAAGCGTCGCAGTCGAGTTTATACGATGGAACGAGTTCTTTGAAGAGCGAAGTGGAGTAGAAGCAAGGTAGACAAGTGAGAACTGAGAACTGAGAACTGAGAACTGAGAAATTGAGAAATTGGCAATGCAATTGACAATTGACAACTGATAACTGACATACCAAATAAGCAACCTCCTAACAACAACTAACCACCTAACAACCACCTAACAACCACCCACGATCCCCCCAATGTAATTTTACAGGTAATACTAAATATGGAATATGGCTATTGAGAAATATAATTAAATCAAAAAAATTACCTTTTGTAGAAAGTAACATAGCTAGTCTGAGTATGTAGTACAAACTCAATCATTGTGTCTAGCATCTAAAGTAGCATATACCCAGCAAATACCTGGAAAATACCCCTTTCTATCCCTTTCACCCCTTCTCTCTGTACCCCTTACTTTGTGTTTATGTATTTTTCAATTGCCGCAAAAAACATGGAAAAACGAAAATGAAAATGAAAACAATAAACACCAAAAGGAGAAAATTCAAACTAAAAAGACGTTTATTTGATGCCATTTGATCTGGAGATGAATTAGTCCATTGTGTATTCTGATGCCTTGCATCACGAGAAAATTTAACGCAATGACTGGAGTGATTCTGTGCAACAGGGGAATATGTGGTGTGTGATATGGACTAGTTTTATATAACACCTTGGCGCACACAAGTGATGGTATAGCGAGTAAAATACAAAGAGGAGGATATTAAGAGGAAGATAAAAGAGGATATTAAGATAAAAATGGATAGATATATTAATACAAAGCATATAAAGCAAACCAACCATACTTATCATACTAAACTAACCGTACTCCTAATCACCCCCTCTCCCTCTCCCATCCACACATAAACAATACTAAACACAATGCATGTAAAAGTATTCACAAAGACTCGGCCATTATCTAATAACACTAAGCCATATTGGGAAACAGGCCATATTGGTCCTGCATACACGCACATAAACCAAAACATAAACAATCAACAAAAAAAGGAGCAGCATTTGGTTACGAAGAGGTTTTAGCAACAGGACCTTGGTAGAATAGAATCCTTTTGAGAAACGCATCCCGAAGGTTGAGCACGATTGCTTTGGAGTGGTCCAGGTATAACTCCGCTTTTCTGAATTACATTCCGAGTCTTCAACATACTCTGGCTAATTTAAACGAGTACCGAAAGAAGAACACACGAACTCCATTTTGAACCAGAAGCGAAGAGGGCGATTCATATTGACACATTGTGCCTCAAGTTCCCTCCGATCATCTCACGTCCTCATACACTAGTCCAGAGCATCCCGGCTTGGCCTATACACGCTAAACACGCACACCTTGAGCAATCTCCAATCTCACACTTTTCCTCCTCATGGGTACCTTCACCGCAGACAATAACTCCATAGATGGCGACTGCTACATCCAGAGACTTTCCACATACATCCGAAGAAACGAGGAAGCTTTGGCTAACGGTCTCTTGTGTTTTTCTAAAAATAGAAACACCTCTATCAAGCCATTGAGACTCTCCTTCACCATCCACCATCTCTACTACATCACCGATAAAATCGAGTCGCTGCCCTTGGGTGTAGATGTGGGTCCACTCAACGTCAAGGTGGACTACCCGAATCACGAGCCCACGTTTATCTCGTTTATGGCCAACAATGCCAGATCTTCTAAACACTTTGATAGTGATACAAGGTCCATCTCCTCGATCAATTCGATGAAGTCCATCATTTCGAGCGCGTCCGTTTACTGGCGGTCCGCCAATTTGACCAAGGACCCGAAGCTGATCAGCAAGGATGTCAAGTACCTATATTCGTCCTTTACGAAAATCCCGTGTCTCATTTTGACCCCGAAAACAAGCATAGGCAGCATCAGCGGCTACGAGGAGTTCCCCTGCGACACGTCTGTGCCCGTGAAGATGTTCAAGAACTTGCAAGTGTTGGAACTAGTGGATTATGAACCCAATGAAATCTTTGGCTGGCATGTTCTCAGTGAACAGTTGCGGATTTTAATCATCAGAAATTCCAAAATCTCCAATATAGCCGAGGTTTTGTTCAACTTTGTCCTTGATGACGAATCAGGAAGATCCTCTTTCAACTCGCATAAACAATCAAAGAAGTACACAGAGGAACAGGAGTTCTCAGACGATTTCGTGAACAATGCCTTCAGGTACCCGAAAAGAGAACGAGCAACAACCACTTCTGCAGGATCCTTACCCAAGGACATCCACATTTCCGAGCTCACCCCAGCCTCCACTTTACCAACTCTCTACTACCATCTGCATTCAGGCCTGCACCCAGCATTGCACGCCATCCCCATTACTTCTGCATCAGCTTCTGCTGCTTCCAACTTTGCATCGGCCAACTCTGGCCACAACTCTACTTCTTCTGAATCGTCATCTCCTTCAAGTGGTGCCAAGGACTACCAAATGTTACCAGAAAACAAATGGGCGCTTCTCAAACAATTGACCGTCACCAACACGTCCATCACGTCCATCTCAGGCTTTGTTCTAAAGCCAATGTCGAATTTGGTCAAGCTTAATCTTTCCAATAATTTGCTAGAAGAATTACCAGATGGATTGGACCAATTGACAAGCATCAAATTCCTAAACTTCTCAGACAATTACATCACCAACTTGAACAAGTTGCCCAAGAACTTGAAGTGTTTAACCACCATCAACTTGAACAACAACAAATTGACCGATTTGTCCGGCCTAGAACATTTGTGTTGTTTGGAAAAGATAGACTTGAGAAGAAACGACTTGGCCGACTTGAAATCGTTGAAGCCCATAATACTTCAATTCATCAAGAACTCGACCAAATTCAATAGCGTTTACCTAGGCAGCAACAAACTCCCAAAGAATTACAGAATCGATTTATTCAATCTCTTTAACGGGGTGAAGTATAAAAATAACATGAAACTCGACGACTCAAAACCAGGCTACTTTGAAAGTGCGTTGCTCTTGGATGCTGAACTGGCTTTCAAGGAGTTGGAAAAGTTTTTCCTTGATTCCAAAAAGGGCACCACCGGTGCTACGTCTCCACTAAGTCCCAATGCACATGTTGAGGAAATCAACCTTTACGATGAAATCGTAAACACCACAAAGCTACCCATTTCCCCTCCGAGCTCGGAAACTTCGAAAAACGATGACTCAGACGTAAAGGGACATCGTAGATCCCACACTCTAGAGGCCTTGATGGAACCGTTTTCTGTGATCAAAGTGACGACTGCAGACACGTCGCATGGCGAACTGTCCTCATACACAAGAAAGAAATTCGATCTCTCGCACACGATTTTGAGCTCTTCTCCAACCATGGTGGACCCTGCAAATGTTTTGACAAGCCCGGCCTCAAACAGAGCCCCTTCCTCCCCTCTTAGCAACCAAATGGCTTCCAAATTCGAAACGTCTTCTTACACTTCCAGAAGCTCGACACTTATGGGACAAGCTCCTCCGCTCTCTCCGATGACCATATCCAATTTGAAACGATCCTCGACTTTGAATCAGTTAGAATTGGAAGCGCTGTCTTCGAACTCTCCAAACACTGCTCCAAACATCATGACTCCATTACAAGTTACCGCCAGAATGAGCACCTGACCGGGTATTTACCTGACTCTCCTTTATTACGTTTTTTATTCTACATGTCTTACATGTTCTCCTTTTATTCTCCTTTTCTAATTGTTCACATTTCATTCTACTGTTGAAGACTGCACAGTCCTTCCAAAATGTTTTTCTTATTTGTTAACTTGGGTATTTCTGCATTTTTATTTAGTCCTTGTATATTTTTGTATACTATCATCATGTACTAATAAACTGTTATGGAAATGTGTGTAGCCGAGCCAGAAGAGTTGAGTATCAAGATTGACAATTGTAGACATACCATGCAAAGTCTGATTCTGTTAGCAACTGGTTCATAAGCGAGTTCTATATACAAAGTCAAGAGTCTTACAATTAATATTCATATAATTAATTCATTCATTTTCATTCATACAATTAATAGTCAATTATATTCATTCATTTTCATTCATATAATTAATATTCATACATTTCTCATTCATTTTCATTCATACTCATACTAATCTTTTTTCGATATATCATTTTTCTATATAACGCCAAATTTGCAGCCAAACTCAAAAAAAAAACATTTTAGACAACTTTATTTACACCAGAGAAATGAATCAAAGCTTGTTCTTGCTTAAGTTGGCGCTATTCAGCTTGCAGTTCTACTTACAATACACACAGGCCTACGAGGGCCCCACGGGAAACTTATCCAAAAGAGCAGACCTCAGAAAGAGAGGTTACCATGAAGAGGTGCCATTGTTTAACTACATGGAAGATACACACGCCTCTGACCATTACTGGTCACCTCCCTACTACCCTTCACGTACGTTACCCTACCACACCGCCTCTCTTCCACATTACTAACAATAGAACAGCTCTTGGTGGTCGGATCGATCACATCTGGCAAAAGGCCTACGACTCCGCTAGGAAAATCGTCGAGAAGATGTCCATAGTTGAAAAGGTCAACTTGACCACAGGAACCGGATGGGGGTCTGGGCCCTGTATTGGGAACACCGGGTCGATCGGACGCTTGGGGATTCCCAACTTGTGCTTACAGGATGGTCCAAACGGGGTGAGATTCACTGACTATGTCACAAACTTCCCCTCTGGTTTGGCTGCAGGCGCCACATTCAACAAGGCACTCATCTACTTGCGTGGGAAGGCCATTGGCAGAGAACACAAGAAGAAGGGGGTCCATGTAGCCCTAGGTCCAACCATTGGTCCAATCGGGCTAAAGGCCGGCGGCGGAAGAAACTGGGAAGGGTTTGGTGCGGATCCGTACCTCCAGGGCGCTGCTTGCGCGGCAACCATCGAGGGAATCCAAGACGAGGGTGTAATTGCCTCCGTGAGACACCTTATCGGGAACGAACAGGAGCATTTCCGCCAGGTTGGCGAATGGGACGAAAACGGATGGGACAAGTTGACGGATTCCATCAGTTCCAACATTGGCGACCGCTCCATGCATGAAATCTACTTGTGGCCCTTTGCAGACGCCGTGAGAGCAGGTGCCGGCAGTGTGATGTGTGGATATAACAAAGTCAACAATAGCTACGCCTGTGAAAACTCCTACTTGCTCAACTATCTCTTGAAAGAAGAGTTGGGCTTCCAGGGATTCGTGGTGTCGGACTGGGGCGCACAGCACACCGGCGTGTACTCCGCATTGGCCGGCCTTGACATGTCTATGCCAGGTGAAGTGTTTGACGAGTGGTTATCTGGGAAATCGTACTGGGGTCCACTTCTCACTAGGGCAGTTTTCAACGGCACAATCCCGCAGAAAAGACTAGATGATATGGTTACAAGAATCATCGCGCCCTTTTTCGCAATCGATTCCATTGCGTTGCCCAGAGAAGAGGATATTCCAAACTTCAGTGCATGGACGGATCACACTTATGGGCAGCAATACCCTTACCAGCATTTTGGCCCCATTGTACAGCAGAATTGGCACCAGGATGCAAGGTCTGAATTCAGCGACACCACGGCGTTGACAGTTGCTAGAGAAGCGGTGGTGTTGTTGAAGAATGTGGGCCAGAACTTGCCCATTTCCAAAACCGACGGGGTCAAGCGTATTTTCATTGCAGGCAGTGCTGGTGTAGACCCCAAGGGGAATAACTGCAAGGACCAACGGTGTGTCGATGGTGTTCTCACGTCTGGTTGGGGCTCTGCTGCGGTCAACAACCCTTATGTCGTGACACCTTACGAAGCCATCACAGAAAGGGCCAAGAAAGAAGGAATCGTTGTGGACTTTTCAAGTGACTCTTGGGACTTGGAAAGAGCTGGCGATTTGGCTGACTTCGCGGACTTGTCGATAGTTGTTGTCGGGGCGGACTCGGGAGAAGGTTATATTTCCGTGGATGACAACTACGGCGACCGCAAGAACTTATCGCTTTGGCATAATGGAGATAATTTGATAGAGCTGGTGGCCAGCAAGTGCAGGAAAACTGTTGTTGTTGTGAATTCCGTGGGCCCTGTTAATATGGAGAAATGGATCGAGAATGAGAACGTCATTGGGGTTGTTTACACTCCACCTTTGGGCCAATTTGTTGGCCAAGCCATTGCAGATATTCTATTTGGTGATACAAACCCTTCTGGAAGATTGCCCTTCACAATTGCAAAGAAGAAACAGCATTACGTGCCCATTGTAGATAAACTCGGCGACGTTACGGATCCACAAGATAATTTCGATAGAGACATCTATTTGGATTACCGGTTCTTTGACAAGCACAACATTAAGCCTCGGTTTGAATTCGGGTTTGGATTATCGTACACCCAGTTTAAAGTTAGTGATTTGAACATTACTGAGATCAACCCTCCAAGCGAATACATTCCATATCCAGATGAATATTTGCCTGTTTATCACAATATTGAAGATGATGTATGTGATCCAGAGGATGCCTTGTTCCCTCATGATGAATTCGACCCAGTTCCCGGTTATATCTACCCATTTCTCTACAATGAGAACATCAGAACCTTGGAAGATGGAGAGAACTTTGACTATCCCAACAACTATAATCCAGATTACAAATCTTCTCCTATCATTGCAGGTGGTGGACTAGGTGGGAATCCAGCCTTGTGGGAAACTTTGTATGAAGTGACCGCGGTTGTTAAAAATTCAGGAAAGTACACGGGGGGCTATGTTTCTCAATTGTACGTTGAACTTCCAAGCACAATAGTGCCCTCGCCTCCTAAAATCTTAAGAGGGTTTGAAAAAGTATTCTTGGACCCTGGGCAAAACTCAACTGTAAAGTTTAACTTGTTACATAGAGATTTAAGTATCTGGGATACCCTCAGTCAAGAATGGATCATTCAAACCGGAACTTACAAAATCTACATAGCTACTTCTAGCAGAAAGGTTGAATTGGTTGGTGAAATTGATATAGGGGTTTAAGTTGTATTGGTTGCACAGTTATTCCTTGCTATTCTTCCAGATATTGCTATTATTCAAAATCATGTGCAACTTTCTACCCGTTTATTACCATTATATCTAGCTAATTGTTACCATTTGCCAATACATTGTAGTGTCCAAGAATTTTGAAGCATGTGCATGGGTTCCCTTTAGCTCATTATCGTATGTTTTTTGGAAAATAGAAGCACTGCAGATGCAGGTGAAAATAGGTGTATACTTTAAAATATTCTGAAATGAGATACCAACGGTAAACAGTATGATGACTTAAATCGAGTTCACTATAAGTTGTCGACGGTGTATGTAATAGGGGTTATATGTAAGAGATTCACATGTGATATAAGAAATCAGCAGATTTGAAGATATTAAGATTTTGCTGTCTTAAAGGTAAACTCGATGCTTGCTATATGGTGTATTTTCTTAGTAAACTTAAGGTTCCATCAAAGCTTATCACCGAATATGACTCCTTGAGCAATGACAAGGATTTTGACATATCTATAGAACCCTTTTTCGAATACTCTGATTATGCAGCAGAGGTTAAACATTCCAACAATTACTCAGGAGTAGAACAGTCCAAGCAAGGAGATATTAAGCAAGGAGATATCAAATACTAAGCAAGGTCCAGTCATATTGAAGGCTTTAATATTATTATGCAAGATTCAAGATTCCTGATAGGGATTACCACATTTAGGTTCCCGTGACATTCCAAGCAAATATAACTTCTTTCTCTACAATTCATTATTCGTACGCTTTTTAGAGCCCCCCGTATTCTTCTTTCATGTTTAATAACAAACACTATACGAGGCCTCGAGATCTAATACAAACACTATAACAAGTTTAACATAGAAGTGGCCCGTGCAGAACAATCGGTAGGTTTGATGAGCTTTGAATTCTGAAGAGAGTACTTTTAGCTTGGCACATTTTCTGGCATCCAGATGTCTAATGAGTTAACTTAGTTGTTGATTCAGTCCCTCTACTCATCGATTCGTTGATTATAACTACTCTGCTGCTATTTCCGTCTGCTTAAGCCCCTGAAGCTTTGACCGAAATGTTTACGTCCCTGGTTAATCCATGGCCAGATTTCTATTCTTCCTACAATCCTCCAAGACCACAGATGACCCCCAAGACCGCAAATGTGTTTGAATGTTGCAACCTGGCCTTCCTGACAATAGTTCATTTTTGTAACTCGTTCCTTCTGTTTTCAAAGGAGATTACGTCGTCACAGGTTTCGTCAGTTTAACACACCTCGCCTGTACCTTGTATGACCTCATTGTTCGTATCCATCTCATGGATTTCAGACCCTAAACCATGGACTATTTGATGGTATAGTCAAATTTCATGGATAACCATGACACGTTGGATAACCATGGCACGTTCCCATAATCCAAGCTCACCAAGAAAAACGTGTGCTATTCTCTTGTCCCGAGATCGGACAAGCCATCCAAGCCATCAGTTAAACAATGGTAACAATGTATGGATAAATAAGGGGGGGTTGGGAATGGAGCACGGATTATTTTTCCATCTGGCACATTTGGAAAATGCGCACTCATAACTCCGGAAAAGATAAGAATTTGAAAGTGACAGAATTGTTGCTTGAGAGATCAGGGAAAAGAAAGTCGTGCAAAATGCTTGGACACAGCCACAGTGACTACTGTTGATTTTTCTTTACTAAGTGATCTAGCAGAACAATGCATGCGTGTTCTCTAGCCCCCTCCGAGCCAAGAATCATAGCTCAGCTGCAGGGCTGACATTCCGACACATTAAAGTAGCAAATACTAATTCATGTTACGTTTAAGCATGGATACGTTTAAGCATGGCTACGTTTAGCAATATAGACCGTTTACTGGTGCTCTCCAAGTATATTACTGTGATGAGTAAAACGTAACACATGAATATCACATGAGTATGACATGGCTCTTTAATGTGCCTATTTCTATGACATTCCATGATCGTCAATATTTTCTTATTCTGAACTGTGGTTACATTAAGCGGACTGGGCTACTGTGGTTTACTCGGAACAAGGGATGTTGCCCTTCAAATACTCTCTTCTATCTTTGCCTAGTGTTTAGGCCGCCTGCATAAGATAAGAAAAGAAAGGAAACTCCAAAAAAAAAAAAAAAAAAAAATTGATTGCAAAACCCTGGAGCACGGGGGTAAAATAGAGATGATTTTGAACTATTTATATTGCAGCAAATGTCCCTGAAATATGTCCAATCAACACAACACCATGGCCACCAAGAACCAAGTTCAAATTGTCGAGAAAGAAATCTCCAAAGACTTGCATGATACTATCGGGGATGTTCATATGAACATTTTGCCTACAAGAAAAATCCTAGTTTGTCTATCTGCCTTGTCCATAGCATGTATAATCTCGTTTCTGGACCAAACAGGTATCACGGTGGCTTTGCCTGAGATAGCTGCAGACTTGAAAGCTGAGAAGACTATTAATTGGGCCGGTACCTCGTCTTTGTTAGCTAATTGTGTTTGTCAGGTTCTCTTTGGGCGGTTTGCAGATATCTTTGGAAGAAAGCAGATGTTGATGTCCTGTCTTGCTATCTTGTCTATTGGGTGTCTTGCTTGTGGAGTTGCACGTTCTGGTATTGAGTTTTTCATATTCCGTGCCTTGGCTGGAATTGGAAATGGTGGTGTTTCTTCCTTGTCGATGGTTATCCTTAGTGATATAGTTACTTTAAAACAAAGAGGAAAATACCAGGGGATATTGGGGGCCAGTGTGGGGATTGGAAACTCCATTGGTCCCTTTTTGATGGCTGCATTTGTTAAGAGAGGTTCTTGGAGGGGGTTTTACTATTTATTGTGTCCCATGTGTCTTGTTGTCATGGTTGCTATCTACTTTTTGATTGACAGTAAGGGGAAAGAACTCAGCAGTATATTATCACGCAAGGAAAAGATCAAAAAGATTGACTACTGGGGGCTTTTGGCTGCCACCGCTGGCCTCACGTTGATTCTTATTCCTATCAGTGGAGGTGGGTCTGACTACAAATGGAATAGTCCACTTGTGATTTCGCTCTTTATTGTTGGAGGACTTTGCTTGATTGCGTTTATATTAATCGAATGGAAGGTGCCGGAATTACCTATGATCCCATTAAGATTATTCAAAACTCCATCTTTGAGTCTCATTATAGGCTCGAACTTTTTGTTTGGAGCCACTTACTTTAGTTTCACATACTATTTACCTTATTACTTCCAGATTGTCAAGGGTAAGGATGCCATGAAAAGTGCGGTGTTTATCTTACCCTTTGTCTTGAGCCAGTCGGTGATGTCGATTGTAGCGGGCCAGATCATCAGTTGGAGTGGCCACTATATCCATGTCATCATTGTTGGTTACTCGCTATGGGTTTTGGGGTGCGGACTTATGTTGTTGTGGAACGAGACCATCAGTGATGGGTACAATGTGCTTATTTTATTGGTTATGGGAACGGGTGTTGGATGGACTTTCCAACCCACCATGGTTGCTGTGCAGGCTGCAGCAAAGAAATCCGATAGAGCGGTTGTTATTTCCACAAGAAACGTTGTTAGATCGTTTGGCGGTGCTATTGGCGTTGCTGCTGGATCAACCATTGTTTCAAACACGTTGCTTGGCGATTTAAATTCAAGCGAGGCCCAAAACGTGCTTCCCCTGTCCTTTGTAACATACTTGAAAAGTCACATTTACACAACGGTGGAAACCCTGGGCTTATCGCCGGAGCAAGTGTTGTATATGAGACAGATGTATGTGAAAGCGTTGAGGAATTATTACTACATGCTTATTCCTTTTATTGGAGTCTGCTTGGTTTCGTCGTTTTTCTTGAAAGATAGAGGATTACAATGCATAGATGAAATTCCCGAAGACAAGAGACCAGACCTTGAATCCAACACGTCGTCAGCAACTTTAAGCACAATGGCCATCACCGTGGCCGACACTGTACAGTCCTCGGAAGAAGAAAAAACAGAAGATAAGCACAAGTGAGTGGCCATATGCAAGTTCCTGCTGGTGACGGGAAGTGTTCCTAGGATTATTTTTTGAGATGAGGCGAAGCAGAAAAAACGCAGAATTGAGCGAAGCAGAAAAGCGTAGAATTGAGCGAAGCAGAAAAGCGCAGAATTGAGCGAAGCAGAAAAGCGCAGAATTGAGCGAAGCGAGATTCTACGCTCAATTCTGGAGACTCTAGAGTTTTTTGCTGGTTTTTTTATATTTTTTGGGTCTAGATTTTTTTATATGTTTGGTATATTAGATAGACAAAAGAATGTTGATTTTAAGGAGCTAGAAGAAGTTGATAAAGGGATAATTAATACAAATGAGAAAATATATAAATGAGAATATTATATGAGAATACTTAATGCATTTTTATTGTAGTACATTTTATGGTAGTACATTTTTTATGGTAGTACATTTTTTGGTAATACATTTTTTATGGAATACAATTTAATACAATATCAAAGAATTAAAAAATAGTATGCTGGAATGGCTGCAACTCGCGTCGTGGTTGCAGATGGTACTAAACAGGAAGAGCTTATGTCATAAAAATGCGACTCACATTTTGTCGGAAAAGACGAACCAAAATTGACGCGTGGTTCATAAGTAAACAACGAAAGCGGCAAAGATGGACAGATCAAGGAAGTACGGATACCGGCCGCGAGAGCCCAGCTATGCGTATGGAGCTGCCCTGCGAAGCAGTGCCTACCCTGGCGACACTATACGAGATGTCGGAATCAATGAATTTGTTGCCAATGCAAGGCCATCACCCCGTACAGGCAGCTCAAGCTACGATGATGTCTTGAGAAAGTACGACCTCAAGGGAGTTAGAACCAGCGATCGTGCTGATTTGGCTAGACCAAGCTATTCTCCCATTACAAGACCCAAGCCAAACAAGTATTTGGACTCTCCTATTCCTGCTCTTCCTATTGATTTCACCCCAAGAAACCGGCCATCGGTGTTGTATCGGTCGACAGAGACGCCCAATAAGGTCATCAAGAGCAAATCCGAAGACAGGCTTCCCAGAAACTATATTTCTAGGTTCCGGAATCTCTTTGGTAGCTTTAACCTTGATTCTGATGCTGGCAATGTCGAGGACTTGAAAGATTCAATACATAGGAAACCAAAAAAAGTTTCCTTTGAGTTGAAACCGGAGTTGGACTTGGACAATGATGTGGTGGATGACGTGATAAACAAACAGAGACTGCGGTTTCTGGTGAACCTTGAAGAACAGCACTCCCGGCTCCAGGAGCAAAAAGTGCAGTTTGAGCTACAAAAGGCAGCCAGAAACGAAAATGACCTTCGTCGGCAACTTGTGCTTGCCAACGACAAGTCCACTGAAATAGCGAACAATTATGAGAAGATGATGATCGAAATTAAAGAGAAATGCGAGCAAGACATCACCGAGAAAATGAAAAGTATGGAAGAATTGCAAGAAATGGCCAATAAGTTTGAAATAGAAAATAGAGGGTTACGGGCTAAAAACCTGTTGACAGAATCGGAATTGAATAAATTAAGAAATGAGTATAATGACGTTTCAAATAGACTTCTTGAGTCCACGACAGCCTTGCGTGACTTGCAACGAAGAATAGAAGACGGGGCTGCCCAATTGGAACGAGAGAAGATGAAAACTTCCGATTTGCAATTTGAACTCGATTCCAAAACCCGAGACCTCGAAGAGAAAGATACCCAGGTGGAGCAGTTATACATTGAGACCGAATTACGAACACGATTATTGGAGGTGAAGGAGTTGTACGAAGGAGAGAAATTCAAATTGTCGCAAGAGTTTCTTCAGCTCAAATCCAATTTGGAACGGTTGGTTGAAGAGTATGGACGACTTCGTAAAAATCTTAACTACCAAATCCCGCGGTTGGATACAGATAAAACTGGGTTTGAGGTTTATGACAAGATCAGTGAGAACATCGAAAGAGAAATAGAAATACTAAAGCGCAACAATTTCGATGGAACAAGGTTGAGCAGCACACAGGATTCCGATAGGTTTTTTGTTGATTTGCTCCAGCATTTACAGGAGTCGAAATATCGAAAGGAACAAAAGGTGAAGGAAACCAATGAACAGATTACTGTTTTAACCCCGAAACTGCGTCCTCTTGAAGAAGTGGATCTTAAACAATTATACAGGTTGTATTCGCGAAAGTACAAGTTGTTGCTCAAGCTTGAAAAGGTGAACGAGTTGACCACGAGATTGAATACGTTATTTGAGTATCAAGAGGACTCGAGGTTATTGATGAAAATCGGAGGCAGTGAAGCGTACAGCAGAATAAAACGAGAAATAGATAGCAGATATTTATGACAAGATAACGGGTCTTAATATAGAAAATAGAATAATGAACTGAGCATATGAAGAAGCACTAGTTGTTGTAGTCTACAAGCCACTTTTGGAAACTTGCCCGTTCCACAACACTTGAAGGTGCTATTAATGGAAAACTGTAAAGAAAACGGTCCATATTAAAGGTACTAGGGTACTACTTCTTCGATTAGAATGATGCACCTTCCCGTACTATTGTAGTTCATAGAATATTACGATTCTGGTAAAGTTTATGTGATTATCAGGGTAAGAGAATAACGGATTTTCTATAAAATCTCAGATCATGAGTTCCTTTGTAATCGTCTTTCTGATCCTATCTAGATATTTCCTTGATCGTTCTGGTTTCTTCATTTTCACTTTTTTAAAATCAATATTTAGTATACTTATACAAATCTAGCATAAAATTAAGAAATCTTAATTTTATCTATTTTTTCCAGTTTTTCCACATTTTTTCACATTTTTCACATTTTTCACTATTTTTACTTTTTTCATTACTTCATTCATTCTATTTAATCTTCATTTTCATTTAATCTTCATTTAATCTTCATTTTCATTTCTTCATTTGTCCATTTAATATTCATCTCTTAACCATCTATTTTCTTTTCTCTCTTAAAATCACAACCTGAAAAATACAAATCAAATTCATACAAATAATTCATAGAAAAATCACACATTCACCTTCGTTTGTTCATACAAGTCATAGAGAAAAATTACCTGTGCTTATCAAGCTTGTTTATATCAACCTTGCTCATATATTTATCACATTTATATTTCTTATCACAAACCTTCGGTTTGCTCATTTATATTTGCTTCACATTCACAAACCTTCGGTTTGCTCATTACAATGGAAGGTAAACTCCCTATCAAACTCCAGCCATCCAACCTCCGACCCATTGCATACCGGATCTTCTCGAAGAAACATGGCATCAACATCAAAACCGACGCACTAGCAGCGTTGACCGAGATCATCTCGTACCGCTATGGGACCGAGTGGAGGGGCGTCAAGTCCCAGCAGTTCATGGAAGACATAGCCAAGATCTGGAAGGTGGAGGACCGCGGGCTCTTTTTGGATGGGCCTGGCTTGAAGCAGGTGTGCAAGGAACTCAACAAGAAGCTGGACGAGTCCCGAGCCGCCAGTTTCTCCGAATCACTGCAACAGCCTGTTCCTGCTTCTCGCTCAGACACTCTTAGTGACGAGTTGCCCTCCGAGGAGTCTGCTATAAACTGGCAGGACTACTTCAAGTTCATCAACCCGGACGAGCAGCCCTTTTTCAAGTTCGATAAGCTCCGAAACCAATTCTCGCTCCAGAAGAACGGCCAGGGCTTTAGAAACAACTTACAAAACTCGGTCGAGCGGTTTAGCAACCGGTACAGCTTGATCGCCGACAGATTATCGCGGCACGAGAACTTCCAGAAATCGTCCACTTCGTTGTCCTCGCTCCACAACAGCTTGAAAACAGGCACCACAAGCAACGAGATCTCTGCGATTAAGAATGTGGTGGGCCGCGACGGCTCTGTGTTCATTTTGTTTGGTCTTCTTGCCAAAAACTTCAACGGCGATTACATTCTCGAAGACCTGTCGGACCACATCGAGCTCGATCTCTCGCAGGCCGATAAGGCCGAAGGGTGTTTCTACACCACGGGGATGTTTGTCATTGTGGAGGGAATTTACTCCGCGTCCGGAGGTCACTCCAACAACTCCACGGACTACATTGGAGGGATTTTCCACGTGAGTGTGATTGGACATCCTCCTGCTGAGCGGCGAGAGGTTTCCAACGAGAACTACGGGAATATCGATTTCTTGGGAATCCAGAACGAAGACAGCGTGGTGGGCAACGCTAACGATAAGGTCACCAAGGTGAACAAGAGCTGGCGCAAGAAGTTGGTGAGTCTCGAGCGGTTGCTAGAACACCACCGGTTCGTCATGCTTGGATCCGATTGCTTTCTAGACTCGTTCAAGACGTTAGATGCCTTGAAGAAGTTCTTTGCCCAGCTCGAAGACTCTCTCTTGGACGATTCCCCGACTCCCTTGGCCATTATAATGGTTGGTTCGTTTATCTCCACGCCGATGATTCCCACTTCTGGCACTCCGTCCATGTCGAACACGGAAATCTACAAGAACAATTTCGACAACTTGGCTGCGATTCTCTCTCTGTGTCCTCAGATCATCGCCCGATGCAAATTGGTGCTTATTCCTGGGAAAAACGACCCGTGGCAGTCGCTGTACTCGATGGGAGGAGGAAACATCAATTTCTTGCCGCAATCGAAAATCCCCAGGATGTTTGTCAATCGACTAGAACGGCTTTTTTCAAGGGGGAACTTGATTCTTGGGTGGAACCCCATTCGAATCAACTACCTCTCGCAGGAAATCGTGATTTTAAAGAGCGATTTGATGAACAAGTTGAAGCGGAACGATATAGTTTTCCCCAATGACTTGAAATTGGAGAAGGAAATCCTCAAGTTGGAATTGAAGGACGACGACGAGAGAATCAACGAAATCGTCCTGTCCTCCCAGCTGCTGCACGTTTCCAGTGAGATTCTACAGGCAAGAAAGTTGGTCAAGACTCTACTCGACCAGGGCCATTTGCAGCCTTTTTTGCGTGATTTGAAACTTATAAACTCGAATTATGACAATGTGCTTCGAATCGAGCCTTTACCCACGGTTCTTATATTGAATGATACCACGGTGGAGAACTTTGATATCACTTACAATGGGTGTAAGGTTGTGAATTTGGGCAGGTTGTTAAGTACTGAGGGCAAGAAGTTGAACTATATGGAGTATTATCCGAGCCACAAGAAGTTTGAGTTCAAGCTGATTTTCTTTTGAGGTCAAAGGATAATATAAACAATACAGCAAATAATAAACACTCGAATAAATACTATCAGTAGAGACCTGGAACAGAAGTGTAGAATTGTTTTCTATGTATATCATTATTTGACAAGCAAATCCATTACTTCCATCTCCACCTACACTTTCTCTTTGGCTGCAAAATGTAGAAGTAATAAGAAGGCATACAGAAAGGGAACGGCGTGTTATATGTTTATCATTCTTATTATGTTGAATAATCAATATCAAAAGTCAATCTTGGTCTATAGGAAAGCACGTAGTCAACTTTTTTAGCGAGTTATCTATCAAAGCCCTAGTTTAGTCAATTTTCGGGTATAATACCGAACTTGCTTGAGGAAAGGTTTGTAATTCTTAAGAGGAAAGACCAGTTGTACCTATAGAAATGGCCAGAGTAGAGTTAACAGTTCAAAGATGGAAACCGTGTTTCCAAACAAAGTGCTTGGTTAAGAGAGAAAGTTGGTCTAATATACGTTCAGTTTTGTGTAGATTCATAACTCGGAGAAAATGAAACAGTAAATAAGTTATCTTGCAGAGACTGGAAAAGGTGATGAATATCTTCCAAGAACGTGTCCCTTGTTAAGTATTTGCCTAAAGTGTCTGCTTGATGCAGACACGCAGCATGTCAAACCACCATACAGTCATGAGCTCTTGGGAGAATGAAAACAGCACCTCAGGTCCAGCGGCACCTCAGGTCCAGCAGATCCTGCAAGTAATCTATGGTTGAGGTCTGGAATTACAAGTTAAAAGATGGAAATTTCAGTCTTTATACAGTCTTTATACACTCTTACTTTTATTCATAAGTTAATTTTCAAACCAAGAGTTGATTTGAAAGCCGTAAAATAAATAAAATAACTGGTGGAAATTTGTTCTTGGTTTGAAATTTTTGATTCCATGAATAGAAATAAAAAGTAAAATGACTGAATAAAAATGACTGAATAAAAAGCATATCCCATTGTAGGGTTCCTCGTCTAGTAGAACGGTTAGAAGACAGAATAACATTCCCAAGTATATATATGGGTTGTACAAGAGCTACAAACGAAGTGAGTAGCTCTGAGTGTCTGTTCTCATCTAGGACGTCTTTTAAGACTTCTTCTCCGATTAGTTTTTTAAGGCATCTTCTAAAACGATTTCTTTCAATCTTTGCTAATCATCTATATTCTTTTATAAGCTTGAATATGGAAATCCCTCGAGATGAGATTATCCCTTAGATAATCCATGATTCGGGAGTTACTAAATATACCCAGCCACGGAGATATGACTCAAATACGACGATTGCATAGACTTCAAAAGGTAAACTGAATTCTCAGCGATGCGAGAAAATTTTGCAGCCATTTTATTTCCATGGTGTATGTTATCATAAAGAGACAACAAATGGCTGCAAGAATCTGGTAAGCAGTACTTCATCCAAAATTCCTAGAATAGCTACTAGTCAGAGCAGTTAATGCCGTAGTTGCAGTTTAATTTATCACTCAATTTACATCGTCTTTCTAGAACGTAACCTGTATATCTGCATATATTAAGACGTTTTTTAACCTATCCAACTAATAATTCAGATAAAAGACAGCTGAGATTTTCATAGGGGTTAAATACTATATCCATAACATTTTCCTGCTTGGTTAATCTTGAAAGTCGTATAGATCGAAGATAACTTGAAACGGGTAAGTCTGGGTATGTCCAATATGTTTGTCGCATTTTTTGTCGCATTTTCTGTCTCATTTCTTATTATCGCGTCAGATTCGATTTATCTCTACGCCACCCTTATGACAGCGGACTTTGCAAAGGAACAGCACATTGAATACGTCGTGGAACAGGACTCCCACAAGTCGTACGAGTACTGGCTCAGCGAGCACTTACGGTTGAACGGGCTCTACTGGGGAATCACTGCGTTGGTCATCATGGACAGTCTAGACAGACTCCCACAGGAAAAGGTGATTGACTTTATAATGAGCTGCTGGCACGAGAAAGATGGTGGGTTTGGCTCGTTCCCCGGCCACGACGCCCACATCTTATCCACCTTGAGTGCCTTGCAGATCCTAAGGATCTATGACGACTCAATGCCCTCCATTACCCCTACGATCCACGCCAAACTCGTTGCATTCATCACCCTGTTGCAATTGGACTCCGGCGCCTTCCAAGGGGACCGTTTCGGCGAGGTGGACACCAGATTCTCATACACCGCTCTCAGCTCTTTAAGCATTTTGGGCGAATTAACCAACGCCATTGTAGACCCTGCGGTTGAGTTTATCATGAAATGCCGCAACTTTGACGGCGCATTCGGCTTGGTACCTGGAAGCGAGAGTCATTCTGCCCAGGTATTCACATGCATTGGGGCTTTGGCCATAACCGATCGTCTTGGTTTGGTGGAAAACGACACCAAATTGGTGGATTGGCTAAGCGAAAGACAGGTTTTACCGAGCGGCGGGTTCAATGGCCGGCCAGAGAAATTGCCCGATGTGTGCTATAGTTGGTGGGTGTTGTCTTCGCTCGCCATATTCAATAAAAAGCACTGGGTGGACTTGGCCAAGTTGGAAAACTTCATTTTACAATGCCAGGATGTAGAGAACGGAGGAATCAGTGATAGACCAGACAACCAAACGGATATCTTCCACACCTGTTTTGGAATTACAGGCTTGAGTTTAATAGACCACAAAAAATATGGTTTGAAGGAGATAGACCCCGTATATTGTATGCCCACCGAAGTAACACGCAAGTTTACCAAATGGAAGTGTTAAGAAGGAGAATTAGCAGGTTGCTGGTTAGTTGAGTTTGTTCTGGCCACAAATGGCGTGCCTGTTGATCTTACCCTTTGAATTCCCCTTAAGGACAATAAACCCAGTCAAAAAAAAAAAACCTGAAACACTAAGATTAGAAGCTTGGACATACCGAGGATAATTCAATATAATTCTAATCTTGAAACGTTAAAGTTTATCCCCTATTATCTAGCTATACCTCCCATGAACCCACCTAGTACACTTGAGTAAGCACGCTACAAAGACGTTCCACATTACTCTTTCCGTATTCCTATTTAGTCCAGTCAATTACTACAATCTCAATATGCCTAATAACGAACGTTGTAGAAAGCCTAACAATCACTCAAAAATAATATAATAAAGAGGGGTTAGTGGAGCCACCACGCCAAAGAAAACGCACTAACCAAAACAAGTTGTACAGAGCAAGTTTCGGTTGTAGACCAGCGTTGTATAGCGAAAGAAAGGTTGATGAGGGAAAAGGTAGTTGAAGGCTTTGTGTTCACAAGAGGAATGTAATAATAAAGAATGGGTTGTAAAAATAGAAGGGGGGAATTCTACAATTGGACCAATAATACTGTATTTTCCTTTGTTACCTATATTCTTATTTTTAAAATCCTAATGTTTATTCTTATTTAATTGGTAGGGGAGGGGGACTTTTCCCTCTTAATTTGTATTAGACTAGTTTTAGTGGATGCTTTAACCTTTCTGCTGAATTATGTAATGGAAAGTGTAAATTTTGAATTAACTTTATCTTTATAGTTTTCCAATACTGTTGCACAGTTAGAACGCGTGGAGTGTGAATGTACAATGTACAATGTCATATTGAAGAACAAGGTTTGAAAGTGTGAAGGTTTTTAAAAATATGGATATTTGAAGGTTTGGTAAACGGTGATGCAGGTTTTGATTGAAAGATTAAAGTGTGGATTTCTGCAAACCCAAAGCAAACCCCGGGGAATCATTTATCTAGCTAATTCCAATGTAATTACGCCCTCAATGTTCCTTTTATAATCAACTTTTGTGTGTTACAGTGTAATTGTTTTTTGCAGCCTCTCCAACACAGTGCAGCAAACTAAACTTTAGCGGGTCATTCAGATATGCAAGGGTACATAATTGATGACTTTGGTCGGCACCACAAAGGGCGACAACATAGGTAGGTCTAGAAGGAATCGGTCAAAGTTAAAACTTGACAAAAACGAAAATTCTTGACACAGATTAGGAACAAGACAAATAAGAAAAGACAAAGAAGAAAAGACAAATAAGAAAGACAAGAAAGACAAATAAGAAAGACAAATAAGAAAAGACAAATAAGAAACTAGTCAGGAAAACCAAAGTGAAGATGAAAGACACGCGGGGAGGTGGAAATGCAACAGGTGCTAAGTAAATTGCAATCTGGCAAGTGCATTCACTAAAAGAAATGGTCCCAGGCAAGGAAATGTAGAATAGTGAAATTCCCAAACGTAGGGGTATGTTGTATTAATTTATATTTGTTGTTTGTATTTATGTTTGCAAAGCAAAAAGAAAAGAATTGCAGCCAAAAAATGCCATTTTTTATTGATGCCTTTTTTTTATTTATGCCATTTTTTACTTATGTCACTTTTGAAATACACCCCGTGAATAATATCCGTTTCTGGACAAGCTTCGTATCTTGGTCTTACAAGGCTCGTCATTTGTATTAACTCTTCACCAGGTCAAACAGCCGCACCGCTTGACCGTGCAGCGCGATTCTGCTCAGGTACCTAAGTGGTAACTGTCGTCAAGCCAAGTCTGGATTCGAAAGCCTGTTGCCATGTACAAATCCATCTAAAATGATATGATCTAGCTAAGAGACTTTTTTGTAGAAGGAGAAATTGGGGTATGCTACTATCTCCAAAAGTCTATTACTGTGGATCCTAACAATGGTCTAAAACTCTAAAGTGGGGAAATAGCAAGTTCATATTCTTGATAATGGGCATCGGAAACACGCAAAAGAGATACATATATGTTAAATCCACACGGTGTAACACCCAGGGTCGAATATACGAGCTAGGATTGGGTAGATCGGCTCTGTGTTATGTTGACTTCGTCTCTGTGCTATGTTCGGCTACCAATATTGCCTCTGTGTTATGTTCGGCTACCTATAACATCGTCTCTGTGTTAACTTTAGCAAGTACATCGTCTGTATTAACCTTGGTAAGTTATTCGCCGTGTTAGGTTATTCGTCGTATCTTTGTCTCTGTGATATGTTTACTAGCATCGTCTACTGAACCCTGCTTGTTAGACTTTACAAAACCTCACAAAACTTTCTACAGCCTGTGTATTATGTATTATGCTGTGTATTAAGTGTATCTTCCTGTGTATCTTCCTGTATCATATTATCATGCTGTATTATCATTCTTTTTCTGTTTCCTCCGCTTAACAGGTCGCTCATCACTTCTTTCTTTTGGTGCACTGGCCCGCCACAAACTTTAAAGGCATCCATTAACTTGATATATCGGCTAAAGTGCACTTTGCGCCGTCCCTACTAAACCCTGACGGGATGTTCTAGAACTACGATTGCAAAAACCTAAACCCATGCATTATATCTAATAGTATATACTTTTAACCCAGAGATGATCATTGATGAACATTGATGAAATTGATGAAATCGATCAAAACGATTAGTTCAATAGAAAGTTGATCGAGTGGTGCTTCTTGCGCCCGTACCCGTGTAAGTCCGCTGGTGTGTTGGTCAGGGTCCCACTGATGATTCTTCTCCATCTAAACTGGCATGCGTTCGGTGTTCTGTCTTGGAAGAAGGAGGCGATTTCTCTCCATCCGAGTTTTTGTATTTCCTTAAGTTCTCTCAAAAGCTTATCTTCCTTGGGTGACCATGTGGTGGACTGTTTGGATTTGCGCTTCATTTCGGGCATCCCGGATGTGATGGCGATCCCTTGCATATACGGAGGAGCAGCCACACTCCCAAAGTTCTGTGGCATCATGGGTCTTTGGTAGTAGATGGGTGCCGGGGGAGGTCCTGCCACCAGAGGCGTGCCGGCTCCGTGAGGAATGGATGTAGAAATCGCATGCGGAAGCACCGGGGCATGCATCTGCAGAGCCGGCAGAGGATGTGTTCTGTAGTAGTATGGTTGCTGGAGAGTTCCTGGCGGGTTATAATAATCTTCCTTTAAAAAGTATGTGGGAGAACTTTCAATCAGCACGGACGAGTTGGGTGCCTTGGGAATACCCAACGAGGAGGTCATGATGGGCGGCACACTGTGCTTGGTATAGTTGTAGTTGTTCATGAGGGATATCATTATTATTATTAAGGGGAGGGATCGATGGATGCAAAAAAACAAAGCCAAAAAAACAAAACCAATAAAAATTGAAATCGGGCTGTTTGTTTCCTTAAATAATCGATGGGATATTTTTTTATTAATATCAGCTGTTCAGTCAGATTCAGATATGAGACAGACAGTGGGAGGAAGCAAGCTGGAGCCAAAAACGGGAGGAGGTGCAGGTTTGATTATATATGGCAAGTTGGAATCTGCAAATAATATTTTTTTAGAGGTGCTTCCTTTTATTTTTTGAGGGTCTAGGGTAATGGGCCATGGCGATTGTTTTTTTTTGGAAGAGCGAAAAAATATTTATGCACGGTTATGTATGCTGCAGGGAGTTCTATTATTAGGGGGCACAGAATGCTCATTAGCACTGTAAAAAGAGGTTGGCCCATTACGGGTTTTTAGTATATACTATAAGATTGAAAGGTAGTATTGTGGTTAATTCCATTTCTAATGCCTCCAGACACTCTTCCAGCCTCCGAACTAGAACTAGAACTAGAACCAAAACGAAAACGAAAAGTATGTCCTCTCTACCCTTTTTAGGCTATAACATTTCACAGTAAAGTTGCATCGGAGCTGCCAAACAACGCTACAAAGAATGGTAGTAAATTCCGTCATCGCATCACCATCGTCCCGCAGCTCTGGCGCATCACCACTTGCATTGTGTTTGCAGAACTAAACACATGCATCATCCATTCCACTCCTACAAGGAAACTATATGAGAGGGGCAGAGGCACAACCGCAGCAAAACACCACTCCTTGCACAGCTCCTTCAATCGATTGATTTCTCTTCGTTTATTGCTGCCGTAGTCAATTCATAAAAAGTACCAATACAAAAAGTACAACAAAAAAAAAGGATAAAAAATACGAAAGAAGTACAAAAAACAGAAAAAAACAGAAAAAGTAGAAATTTTGCAATCTTCAAGAAATACCAAAATCCAGTTCTTCAAAGCCTACAGGATAAAAAGGTTTAAATCTATCCTTAATTTGTAAATACCCCTACAAAAAAGTCTCATCCCCCCTTTTCGCGACCCCCCCTTATAACGCCTTCTCCCAATATTAGTATAATGACAATTAGTTAATAATATTTCTTTTCCCAATCCCTATTAGTATAATGACAAGTTAATATTTCTTTTAAGCCCCCGAGGAACCAAACTTACGTGCCCATTCTTCATACTCATGCAAGCCCTCTTTGGACACACTGGGCCGAATATACTTCAAGCTGCTCTGGAAATCCGCCAAGTTGATGGCCCGGATGTCCTCTGTAGGCGTCATCAAGAGCTGGTCTCCCAAAGCACGGAGCGGGCCCATGGCCGAGTCCTTGGCCAACGCCGTGAGGTCCGATCCACTGAACCCTTCTGTCCATTCAATCAACTTGTGGAAATCCGCCGCTGACAAGGTGTGGTTTTGATACGACAACAACTTTTCGATCTGCAGTTTGCGGGTCTCGCCCTCGGGAAGAGGAATGTACTGTCTCCTTACAAAACGTCTTCTAGCCGCCTCGTCTATACTCCACGGTAAATTCGTGGCTCCGAGAATGAGAACACGCGACACGTCTTCGCCCGAGTCTCTTCCCGCTGCAGCACTGGACAACTCGGACCATTGTACCAAGAACTCGTTTTTGATTCTTCTGGAAGATTCCACTTCTCCCTCGGTCCGCGCCGAAAGCATCGAGTCGATCTCATCTATAAACACTATAGAAGGCGACAACCGCTTGGCGAGCTGGAAAAGCGTCCTTACAAGTTTCTCGGACTCCCCAAGGTACTTGGACGTCAACGAGGAGGCCGAGATGGAGAAAAACGTGGACTTGGACTCGGTGGCCACGGCTCGCGCCAACATGGTCTTTCCTGTTCCCGGCGGGCCAAAGAGAAGCATTCCTCGCGTGGGTTCGCGTAAGCCCCGGAACAAGTCTGGTCTTAGGAACGGGTACACCACGGCTTCTTTGAGCGAGTTCTTGGCGCTTTCAAGCCCTACAATGTCGTCCCAGTACACCTCGTCTCCGTTCACTACTATGTCGTTCAAGATCTGTTTGGCCATGTTCTTGTCTATTCCTTTGATGGAATCGATGATAGTGTCTTCTTCGGAGAGTTCTGGTTCTGGTTCTGGTTCTGGTTGTGGTTGTGGTTCTGGCTGCTTTGTAAGGGAAGGTCTCGGCGACAGTTTCGGTTTTACATAGTTGTATGAGATGTTTTGGCTTGTTCTTGATTTCTGTTGTGTTTTCTTCATTACGGCGTTAACATTCATAGGCGTGGGTTTCGTGTAGGTGTATTTAGCTGGTGGTTTAGTGGTTTTAGCTGGAGGTTTTGATATTTTGGGTGTCTTAGTATTTTCTGGTTTGGCTGGTTTTGTAGGTACTGTTTTCGTATATTCTGTTTTTGCTGGTTTTGTAGGTACTTTTGCTGTTTCTTCTTTTTCTACCTTTATATTCTTTTTTGATCTAGGAGGAACCAACGGCGGGCTTTTCAAGTCCATTTTGGCAAATATCGCCTGTAGCTCCTCACTCTCGTAGAAATCGTCGTCCAAATCTATCAAATTGGCCAGGGACTCGGAAATTTCGCTATCGCTGGATGTTTTCAAGCCCTGGTCGAAATCCTCAAACGGGCTCTCGGGTTTATTCACAGGGGCGCTTTTCATCGAGGTACGCGGCAGAGCTTTGGACTTGTTCCAGACAGAGGAAACCGCAGCCGAGGCCACGGCCTGGTTCGACTTGGACAAGCCGTTTGCAGGCGGCCGGAGCGACTTGAGCATTGGCCGGGAATTCGACGCCACGGTTCTCGGCTTGGACCCGTTCCGTAACGACGGCACAGACATGGACGAGCCTGTTCTCGAGGAGGGCACATGAGAACGAACCCTTTCAGGTTTCCGGCCCTCATCCACTAGCGTCTGCACGCGAAGCAAGTGCTTCACGTTCTCATCTCGGATACTCTTCAAGTCCAGGAGCACACACAACTCGTCGTTGGATAACCTATACAACTGGCGCTCAAACAAGTCGATCTTGAACAACAAGGAGGTGTGGAGCGACTTCCAGCCACGCAAGGCCTCCTCGTAGTTGTGGTTATCCTCGAGCGTGATGTTTTTGATCGACAAGTTGCAGCAGTCGTTGTACGTCTGTTGAAGCTCCTCCTGAACGGAGAGCTGCGGCGGTTTCTTTCGCACAAAGTACTTGGACATATAGTGAACAGGCTGGTTATCTTGCCTGCCATTTTTCAAGGCGCTGATGAAATGAGATTTGATCACGAGACAAGAAGAGTGTTTGATATGCGTTACTATTGCTAGGTTGCTGGGTATGTAGGAATGGACCTTTGGCTGTGTATTCTCTATGTGCTCGCTATGTTTCACTATATGTTCACTGTTCACTCTATGTTCTCTATGTTCTCTATGTTCTCTATGTTCTCTATGTTCTCTCAATGTTCTCTTCTTATACTAGCCGTATCCTTCGATGGTTCCCGAGGTAACGATAATGGAAGGAATAATAGAACAGAATGAAGTGGAGATGAGTAGAGATAGTACAAGGGAAGAAACGCTTGAAATGATTATACTGAAGAATACTCTGTCTATGGAGTAAAGATAAATATACGAGTCTTAGTAGATAAAAAGATAAAAAGATGCAACTTTGCTATAATTGTCCAGTCGTTGGTGTTTGAGTGGTAATTGAGTTGGTTTTGAGTTGGTTTTGAGCTGGTATTTGACTTGGATTTGAGTGGTTTTTGAATTTGATACATCTTGTATTTCCATCTTCAACCCAGGGTCTCGTCAAAGTTCTAAAACTTGCATGCAGGGAGAAACAACCTTCTTTGCTGATTAAATTGCTGCAAAATTGCTACAAGCATAAAATGCACACCTACTAGTGTTATTTCTACAAATGTTGTGGTATAACGGGACACAGAGAGGTGGATACCCCAAGATGTACTTTAATAACCATCGATAATCTGTCCGAGGTAGTGAAGAAACACCATACACACATCGCAACCACAAGACATTGGCCTTCTCTAACAAGCTCGTCCATAATGTACCTTCCTAAACTAATAGGCAAGATAGCAACGAGCAAGCTTTCACCGAGGTGAGCAAGACGACAAACACCCCATGGCAGGTACAAGTACGTTGTCCGGATTAAGTCACGTTCGGAGGTTGTTCAACTTTCAAAGAAAAAAAGAAGAAAACATCTAAAAAGTGCGGATACGCGGAGGTTTATATATGAATGTGCCATGTCCGGGTAACTTATGCGGCATGGGGTTTAGGTTAACGGTTCTATTTCCGTTTACATAAGCGAGCTGAAATAAACAGACATAGAGGCGGCTAACTTGTAAGCTTTCGTGTCTTCTCATTATCCCAAATGACCTTGATTGACATCCTAGCAGGACTCTTTTCAGTAGCGGTTTCCACATTCGCCTTCACCGCCAGACAATCCATCGGCTTGGGGGTGTTCTTGTACAGCAACTACCCCGAGGTTTCTTCCTTCTTCATCTTGCTCTTCTCCATGTATGTGATATACAAGTTCTTGCGCAGATTGATCTTGTGGTGGATCGGGTTGGTTGTCTTGGTGCTCAAGGTGACCTTCGGCATAACTCTTATGCTTGTGGTTGGCTCCATCTATTTGAGAGGCTACAACAGATTGATTTACCAGGATATCCCATTGGCCAAGAGCTACTGGGACTCCGCACAGAACTTTAAGGAAAACACCGCTGATACTCTTTTCTACCAATGGAACTTTGCCAAGGGCTATCTCGATTCTATTCTAGGCGGAGCAGCACAATTCACAACCCCAAAGGAAACTTATGAAACTGACAACAAGCAAGAAAGAAGACAGCCAAAGAAATCGGATCAAGAGTACGAGTTCGATCCTTATCAGTACGTAAACTACGCGAAAGACAAGTTTGCAAAAATGCCTAAGGATGACATAGAGGATTTCGTTCGAGACGGGGTGGACTATATTAAGAAAATTGGTGTTTTGGATGGGTTATTTTAGGACTTTGAATCGTTTATACGTGAAATACAGGTAGACATTTGATTTAAACATGTAGATAAAACATGTAGATGATAAACGTTTGGTGTAAACATTTGATGATAAACATTTGATGATAAACATTTGATGTGTTTAAGTACAGTAACTCTTTCAATGTCATCTCAGTCTTATCTTGCATCTCCTCCCAGTTCCACTCTAGTCTCATACCACTTCTACTCTAGGTATCACATCTACACTGAATCTGAATTTCCAATATATTCTACTTACTTCTTACCACTCTTCTTAATACCACCACCAATCAATGGACCACCCTTCTTGGCTTGTTCAGCCATGGCCTTCTTAGCAGCAGCATCTGCCTTTTGCTTGTTCTTGAAAGCAACATCATCTTCATCGAAATCATCCTTCTTCTTCTTTGGTGCCTTCAATGGCTTAGCTTTACCTCCTTGACGGCCGGACATATTGATATAGTGTTTGGTGGAAGTGAAGAAACTTCAAAAAAAATTAACAGAAAAATGAAGAGCAAAAATTGAGATTAAGAGTCAAGCCATCGGAAGGTTAAGAGTCAGGGTAAAATCAATAACTGAACTAGTAAGTACTATCTGATTTAATAGTAAGTATCTTGTTTTGTAAGCAATTGATACATTATTTTCATATTTCTCAAGGTACTACTTGTGCACAAGCGATAATTCCAAAAATAAGTAGAGTAACATACAAGAAATCGATAGTGGTACAAGTATTTAGCCATATTATATACTTCTAAGATTATTAAGCCGTATGGTACCTCAATTAGCTGTCATAATTAAAGACATAAATCAAAGTAGTAATAACAAAGTAATAACAAAGTAATAGCGAATCGGAAATAGACATGTTAACAGCTCCGGTTTTCCAATATTTCCAGGTTAAGAGTCATAAAAGGCCCCAACTACAAGATATTCCAGATTAAAAGTCACAATACATCCCAACTGCAATACATTCCAGATTAAAAGTCACCTGTTTTACAGGTTACGAGTCAGTCGCATCTTTACAGTTTCGTTTTGTTACATATCGAAATGAACACACAGCCAAGTTGGATCAATTGGCAGAAAGATCGAGATCAATCAAGATAGGTTTACCAGGAGTATTCATAGACTGGATAGTTTGCACCCGATTTGCACGAGCCTTGTAAGCGTAGCAAGAACGACAGCAAGAAGAACTACAATTGCTATTAGACAGCTATCGTCAAATCATAAAACAGAAGTCAGAAGTTAGAAGTCAAAAGTATCAAAGTATACTAAAGTACTAATCAAAGTATCAAAGTATCAAAGTATTAAAACAACGACATTTCTTGAAAGCACCAAACAAAAACAATTTCTGTATCAATCCTTAAGCAGCAAAGTATACTAATATCAAGTACTATTATCAAGTACTATTAAGTATCCTTAAGCATCAAGTACTATTATCAAGTACTATTATCAAGTACTAATCAAGTAATATCAAGTACTAATTCCCATCTACATTCCCCAGATTAACCATGGGACTATTAACCACGCCAGATAAGGAGAAAATCAAGCGAGCCGTTCCCAAGGCCAACAACAAGATCTTGGACGCCACGGTGGCGCGGCTCTACGTCGCGTACCCGGACCCGTCCGAGTGGAAGTACACGGGCTTGGTTGGGGCCATAACGTTGGTGGACGACTTTGTAGGCCACACCTTCTTCCTCAAGCTCGTGGACATCACGGGCTCCAGGGGCGTGGTGTGGGACCAGGAGCTCTACGTGGGCTTTGAGTACAACCAGGACCGTAAGTTCTTCCACTCGTTCGAGCTCGAGGAGTGCATGTATGGCTTGCTCTTTGAAGACACCAACGAGGCGACGCATTTCCACAAGCGGGTTTCCCAAAGAGAAAAGCACGGCCTGAAGCAGACCGTGAACAACAAGAACGCCATTGCGCTCCGGTCAAAGATAACCCCTGTTTCCAGTGCTCCTGGCCCTCGAGGCGAGTTTGTAGACGTCAGCACGGGCCAGCGGTCCAGACGAGCCAAGGGCGTGTTGTACTACGACGGGTTGCCTCCGCCCGAATGGCGCAGTCTCTATGCGGAGTTGGAATCTGCCGGGATCTCCGAAGACATGATCGCCGATAACCGTGAGTTCATCAAGGAGTATATCGCCAAACAGGGAGGGCCCTTGGTAGGCTTGGAGCCGCCTGTGCCTCGTAAATTGCAGAACAAGTTTGATGAGCCGAAAAGCACCGGGAAATCCAAGAAAGCGCCGCCTCCTCCTCCTCCGGGCGGAGCGCCCTCGGTATACTCTCCTTCTCCTCCTAGCAGTCCTACTCCTTCTGCGCCTGCTGCGAGCGACGACGAGGCTCCCGAGCCGCAGAAACGCGTCTTCAGATTGCCTCCTGCGAACGCCGTGGCCCCGCCCGTCAGAAACTCAATGCTTATTCCTCTGACGACTCTGACTCTGACGACTCCGACTCCGACTCCGACTCCGCCTCCAGGAAACAACAGACCGTTGCCTTCGCTTCCGAGTCCAGATGCAAACGCACACGTACACAACGTTCCGCCGCAGTTCACGCCCAAACCAGGAATGCCGCCTCCGCCTCCTGCACGAGGAAACCCGCCGCCTCCTCCTGCCAGAGGACCGGTTCCTCCTCCGCCTCCTGCTCGAGGTCCGGTTCCCCCACCTCCTCCAGCGAGAGCGGGTCCCCCACCTCCAGCGAGATCAGGACCGCCTCCTCCTCCTCCTCCTCGTGCTAGAGCTCAGCCTCCTCCTCCTCCAGCAAGAGCGCAGCCACAGCAACCACAGCAACAACCTTATCAACCACCACCTCAAGCTTTCCTGCCACCACCTCAAGCTTTCCTGCCACCTCCACAGGCACAACCTCAACCACAAGCTTATCAACCACCTCCTCAAGCTTATCAACCTCCTCCTCCTCCTCAACGTCCTGCTCTACCTGTACCTGCTGCTGTACCTGCTTCTGTACCTGCTTCTGTACCTCCTCCTGCTCCTCCTGCTCCTCCTGCTCCTTCTATGACTATTCCCCCCCCTCCCCCTGCACCTCCAGCACCCTCTTTAGGAACTGGTCCTCCTCCTCCTCCAGATTTGGGAACTGCTCCTCCTCCCGGCGACGCTGGACGTGACGCTCTCCTCGCCTCCATCAGAGGCTCTGGCGTAGGAATGCTCAAGAAAACAGACAAATCGCAGCTAGAAAAGCCAAATGTAGTGTTACAGGAAATGAAAGGAGAACCTGTGGCTACTGGAACTGCGCCGGCTCCAGGGGCTCCTGCCAGTTTGGCAGACGCATTGACGCTAGCTTTGAATAAGAGAAAGGGAAAGGTTGCCCAGAGCGACGAAGAGGATGATGAGGATTGGTAGACTAAAGTATTTTTGGTTACACTTTACTATTTCTTCGATCTGATTTCAAGTGAATTTGTTCTCCACCTATAATAGGAAACAGTTGAATTAAGAGTAGTTCTTCCATACAAAGCACTCAGTTGATACATATACTCAAGTCTTGTGAATAGTCTTGTAAATATTTGTACTGTCAAGTGGTGAAGAAATGAAGAATAGCAGGATAATCGTGATTATATATTATTCTATGTTACTGATAATGTACATAAGAAATGTACGTGTATTTTTGTAAGAAATGGAAATGCATAAATCAATAAGAACCAAATAACCATGTAGTTTTTTTAGGGGGTTGGGGGGTTAAGGGGTTTTATAAGTATAACAGTACATATAATCAAATACAAATAATACATAATACATAAACACATATACACTAAGAATTAAAGTATACGTTTCATCATTCCATTCATTAACACATAATTACCTTTCTCTTTATCTCTTTATCTTCTTCATCTTCTCTTCATCTCTTTATCTTCTCTTTATCACACGTGACTTTTAAAATTTTTGACCACCACGATGACTAGAAGTGAATTGAAGAGCCTTTTGGCATCGTATGAAGAGGCTCTTGAGTTCTGGAGCAAGAGCGCCGAGTCTCCTGAAGGCATTTCGCGCGGCTCGGCCAAAGTCGCTGAGCCATTGAAGGAACTCGACAAGAGCATCAAGCTAGTGAAGGCTCACACCACCAAGGTTGGGATCATCTTCAAGCCCGAGAACTTGAACAAGGACGAGAGCAGTGTGACTGCGGCCTTGGGAGTGGTCAAGAAGCTTTCTGAAACGGTTGTTTTGTTGTTTGCCGTGGTAACACAGTTGGAACCGGCTCTAGTGTCCAGGATATACTACGATGAGATTGTATTACAGGTGAAGCAATTATTGGACAGTCAGAGAATGTTTGTCAGGGAGTTGTGTAGTATTTTGGACGAGCAAGCCAGCGAGAGATTGGTTTCTGTGGGGAAGATCTGGTCCTGCTGCGACCAGTTGAGCTCGTTAATAGCGGGAGGAGGTTTGGGCTTGCTCACTGAAAAGGTTGGAGAAAGTGTGATGATGATTGAAGATGGGTTTGAGGAGTTTGCAGAATGGACCGAGGATCCTCAGAGCGTGGATTTCGATGATTTCGAGGACCTGGAAGAGGAGGAGGAGGAGGAACCCGAGAAAAAGGATATGACGGAATTGATTGATTTCTCCAAGAAATGGCTCAAGAAGATCGAATTGATAAAGTTGTTGATTGGATCGTTCAAGAAGTCGCTTCCAAAAACCACAGAAGCTAAGGATATCGATTCCATCTACGGTCTTCAACACAGCTTGGTCATCTTGATTGATAAGTTCATTTCTGATTTGATGATGGACCAAGTGATTGACGAGGAAATAGAAAAATATACCCAAGAAATCTCAAAGCATAGCACCAAGTTATCCAAATTGGCTCAAGAAATCCATTCCAAGAACGATAAGAAGAAGAAATGGTACGCTGCTTGGGACTTGAAATTCAAGTAGGGTTAAAGGATATTGTCATAACGTGGTGTAAATAGTTGAAATAATGAGTATACTGCAAATTCAAGTTAATTGAAATTGTATATGAACCAATGAATAAATATAAAAAGAAAACGAATGAAAATTAGAAAATTGGAAATTAGAAAAACATGAAAATTAGAAAATTGGAAATTAGAAAATTATGAAAAGTACATAAAAATCATAAAATCATGAAAATCATAAAATCATGAAAATCATAAAAAGTACATAAAAATCATACAGTACTCAAATCATGAAAAGCACTAAACTTTTTAAAAGTAAGCTGATTTTACTGTAACTACAAATTCACATTCTCTACATTCTCTTTATCATATTCTATTCATTCTCTTTATAAATATCTTGTCAGCCTGTGCAAGATATCTAGATAAGATAATAACAGATCAAGCAATGCATTCCTCTCAAAACTTGCTAAGCAAATACTTTGCGTGGTGCTTAGCATGTTCCTCTACAAAACTACTGATGAAAAAGTACAGGTGGTCATATCCATCCACCAAGCGAAGATCCACGTTTCCCTTATAACCTGCCTTTTCTGCGGCCGCCACAAAGTTCTCTGGCTTCAACTGGTCCTTATAAAACGAATCAGCCAAACCCTGGTGGATCAAAATGTCCGGCTGGTCTCCCTTATAGGACGCAATCAAAAGAGTTGGGTCGTACTGGGCCCATTTCGACTTATCCTCTCCCAAGTAGTTGCCAAAGTTCTTGTGGCCCCATTGGCACTCGGAAGGGTTTACAATGGGCGCAAAGGCCGAAACAGACTTGTACTGGCCCGGGTTCTGCAAAAAGCCGCTCAACGCTCCATACCCTCCCATGGAGTGGCCTGTGATTCCCACAGACGTAAAGTCCAACTGCGGGAACTGCTGTGCCAACAAACCAGGCAATTCCCGGTGCACGTAGCTGTACATGTTGTAGTTGTTGCTCCAAGGAGCTTCGGTAGCGTCCACGTAGAACCCAGCACCCGTTCCAAAGTCCCACGACTCGTCCTCGCCTTCAATCTTGGCGCCTCGAGGTGACGTATCTGGGAAAACAACCGCAAACCCGTACTTCAGCGCAAAGTACTGCAAGAACGACTTCTCCGTGGCATTCTGTGGTGTACATGTTAAACCAGAGAGGTACACAAGAACAGGCAATTTGTTGGTGGAATCCGGAACAAACACGTTCACATCCATGGACGTTTTGGTGGACGAGGATTCGTGGGAAAGCTTGTGGAGTTTCCCGTTGAATTGGTGGATTGTAGCAGTGGTAGTGAACATGATGAGGATGAAGAATGAAGAATTGGAAATCGGTGCTTTTTATAGTGCGTGGATTCCGTTTTAGGGAAAGATATGCGGATAAGGAGTGAGGTCTGCGAGTTCTGCGAGTTCTGCGAAGCAGAACGAGTTGGATATCAAGCGAGTTTGTAAAACTCGCTAGAACCAACTTACTATCCAACGCTCGTTCTGCTTCGCAGAACTCGCTGTATGATTAACCAACTTATACTTTTTATAGTCTAATATTGCAGCCAAAAACGCTTAATAAATACCTGATTATTGCAGCCACAAAAGTATGATTACTGACGTGGAATCGTAGATAACAGGATATTATTATTGACTTATTATTGACTTATATTGTTAATCCATAAACATTCCTGAATCACTAATAATGAGTAGAACGTTGATGTATGGGTGAATTATTGGATACATGTAGATGGTATAGATAACATAACATATAGTTGACTTCTTATAAATGACTATGACTACTTATATCGGGAACTGCAAATCAATGTAACAGCCTGTGCTTCACAACAGCAACATGTGAATGTCCATTTATTCCAAATCGTCTTAGAATGTCTCTGGAAAATACACTACTTACTTTATACCGAGTTTTCTACACAATCCGTGGTAGATATGTTGTAATTTTCTAATTTTCCATCATCCATTCAATGTTATCTGAACATCTTATTAACTTAGCATCTTATTAACTTAGCACCTTATTAACTTATCACCTTATCAGCTTTGAAGATATTCAGTCTTCCTTCATGGAATAAATATTCACCTTCTATTCATAAACACCATGCTAAAAGGACGTATCATCACATCTTATACCAGCAGAAACTGATATATACTACACTGAAGTTTTCAGTTTGCGTAGTTAATTTTCAGTCATTTTCCTTGCTTAACTATTTAATTGGCTTAACTATTGACTTAATAGCTCTGAACTCTTAACACTTTTAAATTGACTCTTAACCTTTGACTCTTAACCTTTGACTCTTGACATTTGACTCTTAACTATTTACTTAGCTCTTAACTTACTAACTCTTAACTTACTAACTATTAACTTACTAACTCTTAACTTACTAACTATTAGCTTACTAACTATTAAATTGACTCTTAAATTCACTCTTACATTTTGACTCTTAACCTTTTCAAGCCTTTTTGACTCTTAACCTTTTGACTCATTTGATTCTTAAATTTACTCAAATCACCAAATTACAGTACACAAATTATTCAAATTCCTCTAATTACACAAACTACATTCCTTTAATCTACCTGATTATTCAAATTATTCATATTACTCTAATTATTCCTTACTAGGTTATTTAATAGTTACTCGATTATTAGTAAATTTAATGGCTCCCTTACTAGGTCATGTAATAGCTCGCTTACTAGGTCATGTACTAGCTCACTCGCTACGCTCTTTCGCCACGCTCTTTCGCTTACTCACTCACTCAACTCGCTACGCTCGTTTCGCTCGTTACAACGCCGCCTTCCCTCTAGTCTCATACGGAAACAACGCCACCAAGATCCCACTCACCAAAAACAACGCTCCCGAAACATAAATCGGAGCACTCGTAGTCAAATCCGCATAGATCGCAATAATGGGTGCAAAAACACCGAAAATACGATTAAACGAGGAAGCCAAACCAACACCCGTTCCTCTGATCCTCGCCACAAACGCTTCCGGAGTGTACGCATACAACACCCCATACATGATATTCGAAGAAAAGGAAAACGCACAGTTCCATCCCAAGTTGGCGTTGGCCGTTCTGGCAGTAGTGGAGCCAAACAAAAACACCCCGGTAAGCAAACAAGCACCAACCAAGGTTCCCTTTCTCCCAATACGTAATTCCACGCATAATCCCGAAAGAAGCGAGCCCGGGATCCCCATGACTGCCACGATCAACGTGTTTCTATAAGTTTCCCGGACACTGAGCGGCGCATTGGCATTACCTCTGGTTTCCAAAAAGTACGGCATAAAGGCGTTATAAAGCGGGAACGCAAGCCCAATCATACCCCAGGTGAAAATAATAAGCGACGAGGAATACGCAAGCTTCTTGGTGGCAAAACACTCACGGATATGCGTCATTCTGAACTTCTCCAACTTCTCCTTAATCAACTTGTTTCCAGCCAAACCAGAGGAAACTTTATCTTCAACACTCCCGTAAAGTCTGTCGATTTTCTTCAAGTCTTCTATAGATATCGGCGGATCCTTTTTGTTGATTTTGGCGATTTTGTTGATAATCTCCACCGCCTTCTCGTCGTTTCCTCGGGCCAAGTAGAACCGAGGCGACTCAAACACCTGGAAGGCGAATCTGGTGGCAAACAAAACCAACGTGACGCCTCCCAAAGTGTACAAAAAGTATCTCCATCCGTGGTTATCCTTCTTATGACACTGCTTAGTATCCTCACACGAATAATTCGAAATAAGCGCCCAGGAAATCAAAGTGGTGATAATCTGACCCAACGCCCACCAAATCGACATCACAGATAAAACCCACTGGTTCTGCGCCGGTAACGCTTCCAAGAAAATCGCCAGGTCCACGGGCTGGTTCCCGCCCACCCCGAAACTCCACAACGCTACAAAAACACCAGCGGCTGCAAAAGTGGGCGACGCCCCAGCCAGCACTGCAAAAATGCCCGTAATCAAAAAAGTCAAGTTAAACGCCCAGCGACGGCCAATCACATCCGAACTCAACGACCAAAAGGCCGCACCAGCCAATAACCCCAAGTTCTGGGCCAAGGTCAAAAATGGAGCTCTATCTGGCGGGAAATGCACGCCGTCCACTTCATTCAAACGGGAAAGAATAAGAGAGGTGGCCACGGGCCACGCGTTATCTGCAAACCAGCCAAACCCACATACAAAGAACAACCCCCACTGGTACCGGCCCCAGCCTATCTGGTCAATTGCGTCTCCAACAACCTTGGACTTGTATAAATACACTCTATTGGAGTCGTTCACGTCAAAGAGCAAGTCGGACTCCAGGAACGAGGTGAGGTCCGAGGCTTCCTCCTCATGTAACGAGAGATTGGTTTTAACGGGAGAAGACATGATGGTTGTTGTTAGGAATTAGCAAACACAGCAACTATATATACTGCTTAAGAGCTTTCCTTGCTGTGGCGAACAAATTGCCAATACGTCATCCGTGAAGGTCAATATTTCCTAATACGGGGGATCCACAATTGGGGCTTATATAAGCGAAACTATAGTTGCAAGGGTATATATTTTAAATCCGCTTCCAATGGGTATGTATCATTGTGGAAGGTTTCTCGAGAACGGGCATACCTGAGACACGGGCATACCTGAGACACGGACATACTCCTAAATAATATTTGACGAGAAGGAAGAATAACACAGATTGATATAATGTACTGCGTGTTGACTGTATTCCCTTTAATGTCTTGTTTCCATGCAGAGATAGTCGTAAGCACTAGAAGCTCTAGAACTCTACAAGCCTTACCCTTTAACACGACCAGCAGATATAAGGTTTTCCACTTTTTTGTGGCATCTGGGGCCGTTTAATAAATCCAAATCATTTCATCATCCGGGATGACATCCTGTAATGCATAACTCGGGTCATTGTTTCGTTTTTTCTTATCACTGATCCAATGCTTCTTGTTATTGTGACATCTGTGTTGTAAACTGATGATCTGTTGGAAAATAGCAAACCATTACTAAATTGCAATCCTCGCAAATTTTTCAACGTTCGCCTAATTACTCTCTTTTTACTCATATTCATACATTATACACTCTATTTTTACTAAACACTGTTTACTATACAATTCCATTTTTCCAGTGCTTCATTTGTTTTTTAACTCATACACTTACAATTACAATTAACTCATACACTATCCTTACACTCCTTTACTCTCTTTTTTACACTTTTTACTCTTTTTTCTCTTTTTTCTCTACACTCTTTTTACTCTTCTTACATTGTCGTTATCTTTTATACTTTACTCTTTATACTTTGTTAACTACTCGCCAATTTCCACGTATTTTCATTCCACATATTTTCATTCCACATTTTCATTTCCATATTCATTTTCATTCCACGTTTTCATTTCCATATTCATTTTCATTCTACACTCTTTCTTCGATACTTTTATTCCTAAACTATTCTATCGAAACTATAGCCAACCTTATTTATGACCAATTTATACTCTTCAACCTTCCAATGCTTGTACCAATCCTTAACCGTACGCATTCCCTCTCTGTGACGTTTCCCTCCTCCACCTTTCACGGCATCTTGCTTCAGAGTCCACCAACAGGTGGCCAAGTTCTTGGCGGTTTCGTCGTCGGGAACGCCGTACCAGTATTTCAACAAGCCTCCGGACTCGTTGGCCTCCAGATGCGAGTCCTTATCAATCACAGAAAGAAAAGATCTCTTTTCAGCCAGCTGTTGGACCTCTTCAAACAAGATACTTCTGAAAGCAATCACATACGAGGTCAAGTTGTCGATCTCAAACCCCGCCTGGTGTGCATACTTGCGGGCCAAATCCACTATGGTGCTAATATTAAACGCTTCATCATATAAATCAAACGCATATCGGTTGTCCCTCGGCTCAAACAGCTGCAAGGCAAGCGATAACGCCTTATGCTGCGGCTCTAAAGTCGTGAGGTCCAATTCGTGGGACTTGTCGAAGAAAGGCAGCGCCCGGATCAGGTGCGTGTTTGCCACATCCACTGGTTCTCCCGCTGGAACCACGGGTTTAAGAGTTTCGTAGTCTTCAAAGAGTTTCGCAGTCACTGTCATTATAAAAAAAATTCCGTAATCAACACTGGCAAATAAAATCTGGCAAAAATTGGCCTGGGACAATTCAAGCCTGGCAAAATTGCCCGTTTTATAATCCTAATCTATGCTAATCTGTATGAATGAAACTCTATTTTGAACTTGTGGCTTGATGTGTATAATAGCACGTGAACATTAGCACACTCGGAAGATCTACAACCTCGGAATGTTCTACTTTCCAATAACCTTGTGTCCATTTGTAATCCTATTGTGAAATACATGTAAAGATGGTGCAATTTTACCCGCAAATACTTATATTCTTGGTGTTTTTAAAGTGCTTTTTAAAAGTGTTTTTTTGAGTTACTTTTTAACACCTTTGTATCTCCTTTTTTATATTGTCTCCAACTTTTAGGGTTATCTCCGGATGTTTCTAATGGGTATCCTGACATAAGCCAGCTTTCCAATGTAACATTGCAACATTTATGATCCACAAATCGAGATCAACCATACACGGCATTCCGGGAACAAGTAAATTACAAGTGATTACATTTTATCTGGAAATTCTTGCTGCAAAATACAATGATTAATAAAACACCTCTTTTTTATTTTCTCTATTTTTCATATCTAATTTTAACATTTTACTCAAATTTTAACATTTTACTTCACATTTTAGTACATCCTTCAGTCATATGACAAGTATTACAAGCGTCTTAACGTATTAGCGTCTTACGTCTTAAATAAAAGCAAAAACTCCCACAAACATAGACCACAAGACATACTTTGTCAATTCTAAGCCAGTAGC
Organism: Aciculoconidium aculeatum; assembly: GCA_030579395.1. Classification (NCBI taxonomy): domain Eukaryota; kingdom Fungi; phylum Ascomycota; class Pichiomycetes; order Serinales; family Debaryomycetaceae; genus Aciculoconidium; species Aciculoconidium aculeatum. The sequence continues at coordinate 59,279 of JAKTQU010000005.1, forward strand.
AATGGAAAGCTTGCCCTCATCTCCCGAGGTAGTGCCTGTGGTTGTAAAGTTGACGCCCGGGTCGTCGGCGCTGTCGAGTTTTCCGTCCCAGCAGTACTTGGAGAAACACTGCTTACATTGGTCCAGCTGGTCGATGCCCTGTCTTTCCTGTTCTCGTCTGATGATAGCACAAGCCACGCATGCACGCCATTCCGAGTCCAAGGTCCCGTTGAGTCTCGAGGCAACCTCGTACCCGTTCTTGATCATTCCGCGCTTTTCCGTTTCCGAGTACTTCATCTTGAAAGTGGAAGTGTTGGACCAGTACGAAAAAGGCCTGTTTGCTGTGTAAACCATCAAGGGAATGTCGTATATACTGGACGAGTTGGTTGCGTTTCCCTTAAACAAGGAAGTGAGGTTCTTAGCATCACAGCCGAAAAACGTGGGTTTTGCAGTCAAGTTCAAATTACGGAACGAGTTGATATCTGGAACATAAGGGAAAGCAGTGGCGTTTCCTTGTTCGCTGAATTGACGCTCAAAAGAAGCAACCAAGGACTTTCCACTGGGCCAGGACTGTTTGGTATCGGCGGAGTTATCGTAGGCGAAAATCACGTCGAGGTTACGGGCACGTTGGATTAAAGGATACAAGGGAACGTTTTCCTTATCTTCCCCTCCATCTACCAAGAACAAAGTGTCGTTCTTTTTTATAGAAGATTTGGAAGAATCGTCGCGGAAAGGATTAGGCGAATACACAGCAATGTCGTTTTCCTTGTTCGAAACCTTCCTCAAAATCGAGGAAACCACGTCTGTAACACTGGAAGGTAAGTTAGTCGTGTTAATCTGCAACAAAAACTGGTTGAAAAGAGAAGACGAAGTGCCCATGATAAACCCGGCATTGTCCATTCCCCCGATATAAGTTCCATTATTAGGGATACCTCTGGTCACGTTAGTTCCCAAGTACTTGACCTGAGTGAATTCGGCCAAGCTCGGGTCCCAGGAACCCAATTCAAACGGATTCACTTCGAAAATCGTGGAATTCCCATTGACAATATAACTTCCGGGAGTTCTTCCGTCCGTAACTACAACGGGAAAAGGCATTTGGTGGCTGGTAAACGGGTCCAGTTCTTGGAGAGTGGACCAGGTCAAAGCGGCGCCGAAATCGGGTAATTTGGCAAAGAACTGGTGGGATAAGGCACGGGCCCAGACATCGGTGAAAGTGACGTTATACCCAGCGGCACGTTTGATATCAAGGTCATCATCGATACTCTTATAATACTTGAGTGTTTTCAAGACGTTTATTCCTCCATAGTTCATGATCAGGTGACTCAAGTCCCAGATAGTTCCATTTTGTAGAATCTCATCCACAGATGTAAAGTTATTCATGGAAATCGTCCCAACCAACCAGTTTCCTCCACTCAACCCGGCAAGATACGTAGAAGCCTGGAGCAATCCTCCGAGCCCGAGTTCTCCTTTGTTTCTCTTGGTCCGGGAATCCAAGGCTGAAAGCTGTCCAGCACCACAGAGCATGGCACGGTAGCCTCCGCCGGAAAAGGCGATTCCGATTTTGATGGACCTCTTGGCCTGATTGTTGATGAAATCGTCTGCATCAAAGTCGGTCAAGTTGGCCAGTTTCAAGAAATTGATCAAGTTCTGGTCCGTAACCTTATTTCTCTCTTTAATCCAAGCACTTTCACTGGAAGAAAGCCCGGAAGCGACTCGGACCAAGGACTGGTTCGACGCAGGGCCTTCCATAGGACCCGGTGCGTACGAGTCCGTGGGCGACCAACAGTAGGTCTGGAGCGCACAAAGCACCATTAGCAAGAACTGCACTTTCATGTTAAGTAGTTGTTAAAATAAAAAAAAAAAAAGAATAATAAAAATCACGTCAAGTTTCTTCGCTTCTTTTATAAAGCGGGATTAACGAGAGGCTGAGGACGATGGGGGCAGTGTAGGAAGATGGCCGAGATAGGGCACAGAAAGGATGGAAGGGGATATACGGAGCGGAACAGTGGGTCCTTGGGTGGTTGGGGATTACTAGACAACGCAGCACTTGGTGTTGTTTACATGACATCAGAGGACGTCCGAGGTGGGACAAACGAGGTTCGTCTGGGGTTTGTACCGTGGTGGTTAGAAAGAATAGCCAGAATAGAGCGCAGCGATATTCTGGTATTCTTTCTCTTCTGGTTATTCTGTTCAAGAATAGAGCGTAGCGATATTCTTGTTATTCTACTCAAGAATAGAGCTACGCTCTATTCTTGAGCTCTTACCAGAATAACTAGTACAAGAATAGAGCGTAGCTCTATTCTTGTTTTCTTAATATAACCAGAATATCGCTACGCTCTATTCTACTCTTTCTATTTTTTACTCTTTCCATTCTAAATACTCATCATACTCATCACACTAATCTTACTTCATCTTACCTCATCTTACTCCATCATACTCCATACTTTACTATTGGTCTGACGTGACTTCATACCGGAATCCATTGTATGTATTCTGAGCCTAAAGAAGAGTGAAATTTTTTCCAGAAGATATGTAGACCATGTTAAATCTAATATTCTCTTTTCGTTCTTCCGGTAATGAGTGATTATAACTCATCTCATCACTCATAACACTAATCACATAACACTCATAATTACATGATAATACAATAATTAAATCTAAACTGGTTATAATGATCTTCCGAAACTTCGTTGAAACAGTATCGTCAAGGAAACATCGTATTCGCCTTCTTAGTAAGCACTAGATTATACATACTGACGTCAAATTTGACAGGCTTAGGTCTTGAACATACTCTGTTACTCGTCTTGAATCTTAGTTTATACATAATATATCCAAATTAGTACATTTCTAGACAATGGTTCCCAACAAAGAGGCTTTCGGTAAACGTTCGTAACGTATCTAATGATACTGATGAACCGGATACTGAGAAATCGGATAAACAACCGCACTGAACAAACCGAAGGTTTGTGAAGTTGAATTAAAACCAAAGACTGATACCGAGAATCCGAAGAGTATAATTCAAAGTACAATCTGAAGACAATCCGAAGAGTAAAATCCGAGGAGAATAATCCGAAGACAATTCGAAAAGTGGTTTTACCGAGAATCCGAAGATTTGGAGGAGCTTGATATTTCATAAGTGATGGTTCACTAGCTTAATGTAACTTTGCTTTGCTCTTCTACATCTCGTGGTTTGATTAATTCCGAACGTATCCGGTTCCTGTACGAATAAACTCAAAAGCCTCTACTTAATCCAAGTTATCTCGGAGATATCGCAAATTAAAGATAACGGAACCAATAAGAAGCCAATAAGTGGTCATGTATTAATATTGTATTAGAGGCGGTAGGATACACTGGGATACAATGCGTAGTTAGAATACTGTTGCAACTACAAGTGGGGCAAGCACTTCTCAGCAAATCTACAAAGCCTTGATAAAGCCTTCTTACAGCCATCACAGCCTTCTTGCAAAGCCATCTTACAAAGCCATGAAAGTGCCATCTAAAAATAACTGCATGATGCTTTTGCGGAAGGGAAGAAAGCAAGGAACTGTCAAGGGACAAACTAAAGATCACGAATAAACACAAAACAAAGGTTTAATCAATCCAGCATAACTGGTATGAATAAAAAAGGAAGCTCCGATACCGGGAGTTGAACCCGGGTCTGCTCGGTGAAAGCGAACCGTGCTAGCCGTTACACTATATCGGAATTTTTTTGAAAAAAATTCGCTTAGGATGAAGAGACAGATTGTGGTTCCGAAAATCTACCGAAATTGCCAAAATTTCAATATTTTAATAGAAGGATACTTTATTAGCATGGAAGAAGGTCTGAAATGATTGTGGAATACGTAGTATGTGATTTATATATAAAAAAAAGTGATTAGTGAATTCTGGCGCAGATAAAATGAGCCAAAGAACCCTCTCATGCTGTAATATATAGATTTATAATTATACTAAAATACATATGAGTTAAAAAAGTATTAGTTCTTTATTTCCTCTTCGGAAATGATAGACACTGAAACTTGTGCTTCTGCAGCTGTAACTTAAGCCATTAATGGCAAAATAAGAAAGGTCGGGTATGGAATCATGATGTATGCTCTTCCTTTTGGGATTACTTGTTGGTATACTTAAGGAGAAGCTCAATATGCAATTTACTAGTGATTCAATTATGATCAATACATAAAGATCATCATATACATCATATTGGTTTAATGCACAAAATAAGTTTGGCTGCGAAAAGTTTTGAAATTTGCTCAACATAAATGAAATTATTCTAGAAAACACACATTCCAGCTACAGAGCCTGTTACAGAAGGTAGGTTTGTCACCATTATTTTGAGAGGCAAAGTGGAAAAGTTTTGCTTACTTTAAGGGTGTGACTGGTATACAGACCTGTTTTAGTGTGGTTATGATCACATTCTTGTGTATTTTATTTCACGGATATTCCATTTCCTTGTTGAATGGGTACAGATATGGAGCATTTAAGGTAACTTTTAAGAGACAAATCTGGTATTTTTGATATTTTTATCAGTCTTTTCCTCTATAGTTAACATACCAAAGAAAGAACATAGTTCTTTGAGGAGAGTTCTCTCATGACTTGATCATTTTCATCATACATTTCATATATTTCATATCCAATTTCAAATAGTTGATCAGTTTTAAATTTATAGTGGAGATGACGAATTCTCGAATTATTGTATCCTTTATGAGTCGTTAGACAAAAAAGACAATCCAATTTGAGATTAGATGTTTAATTATTCAGATTATGTTTAACTATTGTTTCTCTTGATATCAGTATTGAAATGATAAATTCTTGGTCTATGAAGAGTAAAATCATGAAGAGTAAATATGAACTGTAAATATGAAAAGGAATTCATATCCAAAGAAATATATCAGGAACGGGATGTATAAAATACAAAACAATATAGATTAGATATTTAAGTAGATATGAAAAATACGTAAAAAAAACAGATATGAGTATCATATCAAGAAATATATCAAGAAATATATCAAGAAATATATCAAGATATCACTCAATAGCGAACTTCAACCTTCGGTTTGTTCGAAATAACCGTAATTCAAGCTTTAACGGAAATACCACTTCAAACCAAGTATGAACTTTTCATAACCTTTTGTAGTATAAGGCGTTTTAGAAAATAACCAATGGTTATACCGTAAAATTGATCCATAAGCACTTAATCATTTATACTGTAGTAGAGGAGAAACTGCAGTTTCCAACAAGTCATTTCCATTTTAAGGTTACAAATAAGCAATTTAAGATGGTGTGAATATTTCCGGTAGCAAGTAACATGAGTTAAAGATACAAGGATGAAAAGAGGGATTATAAAAAGTATCATATAAAGAAGGATATAATGTATCATATAAAGAAGGATTATATAACGTATCATATAATGTATCATATAAAGTATCAAAAGAAGTATATCAAATCATAATCAAATCAATCCTCATTATATCTTCATACATCTTCAGTCCTATTCATATTACATTCACGATTCTGGCCTTATAATACGGTTATGTATTTCCGGAATCCATTAAAAGTATAAACAGAAATATCAAAAATATCTCACTTCTTATATCAAAATTATCTCACTTACCAAACTTCTCACTCACTTCTCTCACTTCTTATCATGAGCGAGGAACCACTTTTGAAAAACATCACGCAGTATGTATTCAAGCACTACCAGCAACAAACGCACTCCATCTGGCACCTGCTCCCCGTGACGCGCCGCGCCGCCGTGTTCATTCTCTTATTCATTGGGAATCTAGGAGAACTTCGGGTCGTGTTAACCAAGAGATCCCTGAAGTTACGGTCGTTTCCCGGACACGTCTCGTTACCTGGGGGCAAAGCAGACACGGGGTTGGAGTCGGAATGGCAGGTTTCACGTCGAGAGATGCATGAAGAAATTGGAATCGATGCTAGTAATAAACTCCTACTTGCCAAATACGGCTTTGAGATCTCGCATTTGAATATCATGCCCAGTTATCTTTCCCGAACGTTTTCCGCCGTAAGGCCCTGTGTAGGCTTTATGCAAACAGGCTCGAATCTCCAGTTGGTGTTAAACCCGGGCGAGTCGTCCAGCGTGTTCTCGTGCCCGTTACGGGACTTTTTGTATCCCCGATCCAAGGATAATCTCGAGAGTTTGGCCCGGAACTCTCATAAGGTTCACTGGGGCGGAATTCCCTGGGACTTACGGAGCTACACGTTTCCCCAGGCCAATGAGAAGGACGCAGATTGGCTAAGAGATATCCACTCCTTGAGCGAATCAGACGATGACCAGGACTTATCGTCCTGGGGAAGACTAGGCCTGAGAAGAGACTCGCTAACCAACGAGAAGATCTACGATGTATGGGGCTTGACTGCGAATATTCTCCACGATCTAGCTGAGGTCACGTATATGGGAAGTGAGCGGGAATTGGGCCAGGAAGAGCTTATACATCTGTTATGGGAGAATAACCAGATGAGGGGGAAGGAGAGGTCGAACGAGGAGGTGAGGTTGATAAATGTTTCCATGGGCGAGAAGTATGGGTTTAAAGAGGTGGTGGGGAGTGATATGGAGAGGTTGAGAGCGTGTTACGAGTAAGCAAGCTACGAACGAAGTGAGTAGCTTTTAGTTTATTAAACTACGAGCTTGCTCGTAGTTTTTTAAGGATATTCACTTCAAAACCGAAGGTTTTGAAGTTATCTTATGTTAAATCGTTTTTTAGAAATTTGTTAGTGAGATTATGATAACCGTGTTATGTTTTAGTTAAATTTAGTAGTTATATTTAAATCGATGTAGAAATAAGTTTGAAATTTCATAATTGTTTGTAAATATCCATGAAAATTCAAAAAATACCACATTTTCATGATATTTATTGTGTATCTTCGTTAATTCTTTCTAGGATAATTTAGCTACTCTGAGGTTACTTCTGCCGAGGAACTGCTAAGTACTTTATCTCTGTATTTGTAGTCAATTGTAACATGTCAACCGTATAGAAGCTAACATATTTGGATCAGATAATAGATCTTATATGAATGAAGATATGAGAAGATAGAGAAATAAAAGAGATATGAAATAAATGAAATAATGATAAATGAGTTAAATGATAAATGAAAGAAAAATAAGAGAAGAGAAGATAAAGAGATATGAACTAAATGATAAAGAGATATGAAATAAATGAGAGATGAGATATGAAATAAATAATGAAATAAATAATGAAATAAATAATGAAATAAATAATGAAATAAAAGAGATATGAATTAAATGAAATAAATGAATTAAATGAAATAAATGAGATATGAAATAATGAATAGATCAAAAAAAAGATAAAAGATAAATGAAATCAATAAAATAAAGTGCTAAATCTCCGACAAAGCAAATAAATCCAACGAGATGAACCACCTTGAATTACTGGGACAAGATGAATTAACAGCCAGACTACTTTTCCTTTTGGAAGATTACAACAAGATAGGCCAGGAGTATAAGCGAGAATACGAAAAGGCCCATTTACAGTTGAGCCGGGCCAATTTCAATGCCACCACGAGGTTTGGCGTGGATATGTACGACATGAGGCCTTATGATGCCAATGTGACTGTTACCAAGGGCGAGATAGTCAAGGTGGCGGGAATGTCCGTGAAGGAAGTGAAGAAGGAAACTGAAACGGTGGTTAATCGGAAGAATAAAACAAACAATGAAACCACAAAGGAAGTAGAAATCAAACAGAGAAATCCCATTCATCAATTCTCCGCCATTCCGCCGTATCAGCTTTGCGAGGCCCAGAAATCGTTTTCAGCTGCTTTACAGATTCTGACCAAAGTGCTTAAAATGCAAAAGGAAATTGCAACTTTGGTGGATCAAATAGAAAGATACAAGATATAAGAGAAATGATAGAAAGATAAAAGAATAGATATAAGATATAATGAATAAGATATAATAAATAAGATATAGTGATCATAAGATATAATGAATAAGATTAGAATTCATATATAAGTTAAATCAGCTCATAATAACCAGATACAATAATCAAAAATCAATATCAATAAACAATTAATATATAATATCAATACACAAACAACCAATATGCAAATAAACCACATGTCAATATATAAATCACCAATATATACAAATCCACTATATACTACCTACTCTCGAATAGTTAAAATACTCGAAATACTCGAAATACTCGGAATATTCAAAATACTCGAAATACCCGAAATACTCGAATTCTCGAAACACCCGAAATTCTCGAAACTCCCGAAATACTCAAAAACTCAAAAACTCGAAATATTCAAAATATTCAAAATAATAAAGATATTCAAAATACTTGAAATACTCAAATAGTCAAAGTACTCGGAATATTAAAAATTCTCGAAATATTTGAAATTCTCGAAATACTCGAAATATTCGAAACATTCAAAATAATAAAGATACTCAAAAACTCGGAATACTTGAAACATTCAAAACACTAAAGATACTCAAAATATTCAAAATTCTCGAAATATTTGAAATATTCAAAATAATAAAGATACTCACTTCGTTCGTATCTTAATCACTAAACAAATCACTATCATTTTCATAATCCTCCGGATTAATAATCGGAGCATCCGAATCAGACATATCTTCATCTTCCTCCTTCTCATCCACTTCACCCCCTTCCAATCTTGCCTTTCTTCTAGCATTCTTTGCTTCCTTCTTATCCAATTTCTTCTGCAAGTTAGCTGCCTGTTCTGCTCTTCTTTCCAACTTCAACTTGGTCAAAGCGGCGTGTTTCTTTTCCAAGGCAGCTTCCTCGGCCTTGGACTTGTTAAATCTGGAATGGTAAATCACCTTGGAATCACCAACCAAGCCTTCTTCGATTTTATCAAGCGTCAAGTTGAGACGTGGGCCCAATTCCACCAATTTAATTGCTCTTTTCTTGACTATTTCCGTGGAAGGTTTAACCACCTCGATATTATCATTGGTTCTCTTGATAACCGCGGTGGTTTCCTCTTTGATTTGAACAATCGCATCATCTTCCACCTCGGAATCAGAAGTGATTCCTCCTACCGAATACGGATCCAAAATCAAGTCGGAAACATCCATACTCTTGTTCATATTCGGTAAGTTCTTCTTCAAGGAGAAATGCGAGTTGAGCAACTTTTTGATATTACGTGATTCCTCCACCATTTTGGTTTCAATGGCATAATGTCTAAATTGGATTTCGCCCGTTTCCGAGTTCTTGTTAATCATCAACACTCTCTTGATGGAATTCACTTTAGTGGATTGAGGCTGGATAGGAGGAAACATGTTCTGGAAAACAGTAACCATCAATTTCTCATGAGGCCCCATTTCGGCCATTTTGAACCCATTCAACACGAGTAAGGGAGGAGATAAAAATTCCTTGGAATCTCTTCCCACCGACTTGGGACGCTTTAAAATGGCCCCTACGTCCGAAATCAAACTATAAGTGTTCACACGGAACTGTAAAGTGGGGCCTCGAGGCAATTTCCCGATTCTCAACGAAACGTTCCCGGACTCCTGGTTCTGGTTGAAAATAAAAATATCACTCACTCCAAGAGGCCCGGCCATAACCACAAAGTCCTTGAGCTTGTTCAGTCTGCGTTCCTTCAAACTGATCGCAGTATGGGGCTGCATAATGTACCTAAAGTCCCGTACGAGTTGAGAAAGCGAATGGTTTTTCTGAGAAGCCCCTAACCGAATCACCATCGACCGAGGAATCTTGGCTCTTTCTTCCTCGGTGAGCTGCTTGTGGGTTTTGGGCCGCGGTTCTCTGCTGTTGAGCTTGCTTTTGGCCATTTTGGTTGTGTATTGTGATTAAGTGTTTGTAGGTTTCTGAAAAATTTAATCATCTCATCGCGGCGCTACCGAGGAGATGCGATGCAAGAGATGCGAGCGAAGCGAGTATCTCTTGTAATTTATAGTGAATATCTTAGAGTATATAGAGGATTAGAGGATTAGAGGTTCTAGAGTATTTTAAAGTATTTTAGAGGATTTAAGAGTATTTTAGGATTTTTCTTAGTGGAGTTTTTTGGAGTTTTTTAGAGTATTTCTTAGAGTATTTCTTAGAGTATCTCTTGTAATTTATAGTGAATATCTTAGAGTATAGACAGTATAGAGAGGTTCTAGATGTTCTAGAGGTTTTAGAGTACTTCAGGATTTTTCTTAGAGTATTTCTTAGAATATCTTGACTTTATAATGAATATCCTAGAGTAGCGAGTACATAGAGTATTTGGTTTTAGTATTTAGACTATTCCTTAGAGTATACTAGAGTATCTTCTTAGAGTATTTTAGAGTATCCTAGAGTATACTAGAGTATCTCTTATAACGAGAATCGTGAGTATTTCTTAGAGTCTTGTGAATAACCCAGAGTAGCGAGTATTTACGGGATCTTAGTATTTCTTACAGTTTTCGTTGAATATCTTAGAGTGTTTCCGAATATTTCCTAGAATATCGAGTATTTAGGGAATCTGGAGTATTTAGAGTATTTAGAGTATTTAGGGAAGCTAGACTATTTAGCGTATTTAAAGTATTTAGGGAATCTCTTAGAAGATCCCTCGCAATACCTAGACCCTATACTAGTCCAAAGTATCTTACAGTTTCAGGAATGTGCTTGATACTTTTTGTAACAAATTTTCTCAATTTTGCAGCCACTTCACTTTTGCAACAAATTCTGTTTATAAGTGCTCCATAAATCGTGAATCCAGTAAATTGAGAATTCTGGGGGGTTTTGATGTAATTATTACAGAATACTTAGGGGTGATACAATTAGGGGTAACTTTGATTTAGAAAGATAAGGAAGAAATGTGAAAAATGAGAGAAGAAGATACATTTAGAGGATATAGGATATACATATTAATAGGATATATATTTCAGTCTTTCTATTCATACCCTGGAATTTCCATGACAAATAAAAAAACCCGCTATTCGTTTGCTCATATCTTTCCAATAAAACGTATTCTAGGTATTCTAGGTATTTTACGTATTTTACGTATTACTTATCTTTCTGATTAATTCCGTGAATATTTTGATGAAATAAATATAAAAGTTATACTAGTTATTGAGAAATAGCACGTAGTTTTAACTACAAAACTGTATTCCAGGAAGTCCTATATCTTCGTAAAACGTAAAACACGAAATACGTAAAATAAGGAAAACTTCGGTAGATAAGAAATGTACGTAAAATAAAAAAAACACTTAAAACACTTAAAAGACGTAAAATACGTAAAATATAAAAAAACACTTACGAAATACGTAAAATACATAAAATACTCAAGATACTCATAAAATACATAAAATAGATAAAACACGTAAAACACTTAAAATACGTAAAATACATAAAACACATAAAAAGACGTAAAATAGATAAAAGACGTAAAAGACGTAAAATAAGTAAAATACATAAAACACGTAAATTACTCAAGATATTCAAGATATGTAAAATACGCAAAGCACGTAAAATATTAAAATACGTAGAAGACTTAAAAGACGTAAAATACGTAAAATACGTAAAACACTCAAGATACGTAAAATAAGTAAAACACTTAAAATACGTAAAAGACGTGAAATAGTCAAGTTACGTAAAATAGATAAAACACTTAAAACACTTAATACACTTAAAATACGTAAAATAGATAAAACAGATAAAATACGTAAAACACGTAAAAGACGTAAAATACATAAAAGACGTAACACTTAAAATACGTAAAATAAAAAAAAGACGTAAAACACATAAAATACATAAAACACGTAAAACACATAAAACACTCAAGCTACTCTCAAGCTACTCAATCTACTCAATCTACTCAATCTACTCAATCTACTCTCAAGCTACTCGCTTCGCTCGTACCTTGTTGCACTCCCGGTCTTTTCTTCCATCTCATCGCAAATCAAAAAATGAAATTTCACCAAAATCACCAAAAACCAAAAACCACCAACATGTCGAAAATCACGAAAAAGAGCCGAGTGGATACGAAATCGTTAGCGGAGAAGATCAAGAAGAACGCGTTGAAGAACCAGCCGGAACCGAAACCGGAAATCGAGGAGATCTCTGTGGATTCCGAAGCCCCCGCCAAATTCAAGCTGTTCCAGGAATTGCAGTTGATTCCGGAATTAATGGAAGCCATTCAGAAAATGAAGTTTTCTAAACCCACTCCTATCCAATCAGAAGCCATTCCACATGCTTTAGAAGGAAAAGATATTATAGGCCTTGCTCAAACAGGAAGTGGGAAAACCGCTGCCTTTGCTATACCTATACTTCAAGCGTTATGGCACGCTCAAACTGCGTATTTCGGGCTTGTATTAGCGCCAACGAGAGAATTGGCTTACCAAATCAAGGAAACGTTCGATGCCTTGGGTTCTCTGATGGGTCTTCGGTCTGTATGTGTAGTTGGAGGAATGGATATGATGGACCAGGCCAGGGACTTGATGAGAAAACCACATATTCTAGTTGCTACACCGGGAAGAATCATGGACCATTTGGAAAACACAAGAGGGTTTTCCTTAAGAAACCTCAAGTATTTGGTTATGGATGAAGCAGATAGGTTATTGGATATGGATTTCGGGCCTGCTTTGGATAAAATCCTCAAGGTGATTCCCAGAGAAAGAACTACGTACTTGTTTTCAGCCACGATGACAAGTAAAATCGAAAAATTACAAAGAGCGTCTTTACAAAACCCTATAAGAGTTGCAGTTTCCACGAAATACCAAACTGCAGATAATTTAGTGCAATCGATGATGTTGGTAAGTGATGGGTACAAAAACACGTATTTGGTGCATTTACTTAATGAATACATTGGAAAGTCCATCATTATATTTGCCAGAACGTGTGCTCATGCGCAAAGAACATGTTTATTAGCCCGTATCCTCGGCTTCTCGGCTGTTCCTTTACACGGACAATTATCCCAAGCACAAAGATTGGGATCTTTAAATAAGTTTAAAAGCGGTCAATCGAATATCTTGATAGCCACGGATGTCGCAGCCAGAGGATTGGATATTCCTTCGGTGGACGTGGTGATTAACTACGACATTCCCACGGATTCCAAGGCGTACATTCATCGTGTCGGAAGAACGGCCAGAGCGGGAAGATCGGGCCGGTCCATTTCCTTGATTACTCAGTATGATTTGGAAATGTACTTACGTATTGAGCTGGTTCTTGAGAAGAAGTTACCTAAGGACCCGGCGCCGGCAAAGCATGTGTTGGATGCGTTGCATATGCATGTGGATAGAGCGGCGGCAGAGGCGATTAAGCAGACGAAGGATTTTCAGGAAAAGAGGGGGAATAAGAGGAGTAGGGATGATAAGGATAGGGAGGAGAGATAACCGAGCAAACCGAAGGTTTGTGAGGTTATCGTTCGCTATTGATTTACTTAGAATGTTTTTCAGTTGTAAAGTTTGCTATTGATTTACTTGGAATGTTTTCGTTGTAAGTTCTATTGATTTACTTAGAAGTTTTTCTGTGAAGTTCGCTCTTGATTTACTTAGAAGTTTTTCTGTGAAGTTGATTTACTTAGAATGTTTTTCTGTGAAGTTTTCTCTGTGAAGTTGATTTACTTAGAAGTTTTCTGTTGTAAAGTTTTCAGTTGTAGTTCTATTGATAGTTTAGTGTATTTAGAATAATTGATGGTAGTGTATTTATAATTGTTTTTTCTATTTAATAATTGAACCCAGATTATACTCCTGGTCTGAAAAAATGTGTTACATTTTGTAATTTAGTTAATAATAAAATACAATTGTTAAATAAAAAGGTTACTTTTTATTCTTATGACGTTCTCGGAAGTATATTACTCACCATTGTTATTTTAGAGTTTGCTCTCTCTAGTTATGTTTCTGTGTAATTTCTTTCTGGAAAAAGAATACAAGAGTAGAATAAGATATTTAGTGTATTTGGTGATTAGTGATATTACTGATATATGATTGTGTATTACTGGTATTATGATTATGATTTTGATTATAATGGTAATTTTGTATTTAGTGATTTCTGAGATTTCTGAGATTTTGCAGCCAAAAAATGGAAAGAAAAAAAAGTGAAAAAAAAGTGAAAAAAAATGAAAACTAAAAGTGAAAACTAAAAGTGAAAACTGAAACTGAAACCGAAAACTGAAAACTAAAAACTAAAAGTGAAATCAGTAGCAAACTACTGATTTCTTGAGTCAATAAATGTGTAGTAAATAAAGTAGAAATTTAAACAAAGCTTAAAAATATATGAGTTGATTTTAGTATTTCCTGAGATTGAGATTTACTTGAAATTTTATAGAAATTCTGATTTACTGAAATTCTGATTTCCTGAGATTGTGATTTTAAACTGATTCTTGCTCTGATGATTTGCTTGAATTCTTAGTTTAGTATTTTCTTGAAATACTGAAATGCCTCATGAGGTATGTAGTATGTATTCGAGTAAGTTATGAATAACATATTTTAGTACCAAGGCTAAGCGTAGAGATGAGATGTCCACGTAACTAAGGAGTTAGGGAGATCCCATTATGGAAATTCTAATTGATATGCTTATTTTATGGAAATTCTGCTTGATATAAAATCACGTGATTATTTGACTTTATGGATTTTGCAGCCATTTTATGAAAAGTACGTTAAAATATGAAATGTTAATGATGTTAAAATAATGATGTTAAAATTATGATGTTAAAATTATGATGTTAAAATAATGATGTTAAAATTATGAAGTATGTTAAAATTATGAAAAGTCATTATCTATAGTACTTTAAATTTGACGATTGAATTATCAGTTATCATTTAATTTACATTCTTTTTATATGAAGTAGAGTATATAAAATAGAATATATAGAATATATAGAATATATAGAGTATATAGAATATATAGTATATATAGAATTAGTAAATGTGCTACAAAATTAGCATATGAAAGAAAATCCATAGCATTAAATAAAATCCATAGATAATTTTAGCGTAACATATTTTTCGCATACTACAAACATAAAAAGTATATAAAGAGTACAAGAGTACAAGAATAAGAGTAGAATAAGAGTAAAAAGAATAACCAAGCCATGTTTTTGAAAAGAGAATACTATGAAGATAAATCTTACGAATCCGGTCTTCCAAGTAATCAAACGGCCTCACCAATAGTAACCACCAGTGACGTGCTATTAATCTTGGGCATTTTTTTTTCTCCGCCGCTTTGCCTTATTCTTGCTATGGCTGTGTCCCTTATTTTCGATGAACGGAAAAAGGCAGCTCTAGCTTATGAAAACCATGAGGTGCACGAAATTGAAGATGACAAGGATGTACCAGCTGATAGGTAGAGAAATGGAGATAAATCATATATATATAAATAAAATTGATATCATAATAAAAATGTGATATTTCATAATTAATAGAATGTACATCACAATTATCAAAATCTGGTGTATCATTTCTTCAAAGTGATTTCCACTATTACATGACAAGCTGGAGTTGAGAGATGAAAGATTTTAGGTGTTACCTATGAACTAGAAAATGAACTAGAAAACATATAAACTAGAAAACATATGAGAGCTATTAACAGTTATTCACTACTCGCTTCGCTCGTAGTTCATACTCATTTTGTAAAAAGTTTTTTTTAAAAGTTTTTTAAGTTTTTTTTGCAGCCATTTTTGCAGCCATTTACCAAAAAGTATTTACCATAAGGTATTTACCATAAAGTATTTATATAAGTTTTTTTACATTTTTCATCTAGCAAATAGTGAAACTCTAAATTCAGTTATATAAAACACTACAAAATCATCCATGAATTTATTGGGAATTCTTGCTAGCTATTATATTTTAAGTACTACTATATATATTAAGTACTATTATATTGTGGTTTCTACGTTTTCGGATTCGCTCCCTTCTATGATTTCCGGAGGAGTTTTTATTTTATGGAAATTCTTATTTTATGGAAATTCTAATTGAAATTCTTATTTATGGAAATTCTTTTTTATGGAAATTCTGATTTTGCACCCAAAAAAAATTTGAAAAGAAAATTTGAAAAGAAGATTAATGAGATTAAAAATTGATTAATGAGATTGTCTCTCCCAGATTAATGAAGGTGTTTCCAAATTCATTGATGTTATAGTAATGAGTAAAGTAATGAGTAAAGTAATGAGATACTTAAAATTTAGGGTATTGTAATTCTTAGTGACTGCAAATAAATATGAAATTTAGAATATTAATAAATATAAGAATGTTGGTAACTTAAGAATATTAGTAATTTAAGAATATCAGTAACTTAAGAATATTAATAAATTTAGAATATTAATAAATTTAGAATATCAGTAATTTTGAAACTAAACAGAATAAAATTGAATTACATACTAAAAACGAAACTGAAATATGAATAAACTAAAAATCGAGTACACTAAAAAATATACTTCATATCTACTACACACTCTAACACAATCCATATTGTAACCTACCTACTATGAAGAAAATGTACCGGACACTCTCCATTTCCGCGATTAAACCACGACTTGATGCACTTGTAGTGAAACAAACATAAACACTCCAAGCGGGCCACCTTATCGCCGGGATTCAACTCTTCCAAGCAAATCACGCATTCCTCGAGGTCGGATTCCGCTATACTTTCCTCGGCTATATCGGCTATGGATTCCACTTTCGGAACCGGAATGGGCTGCATATTAAACACCAACATCTTATTGGTTCCAGAAGAGCGCTGGTTATCATCGTGGCTGAAATCGTAATTCACCAAACACTCGCTAATATGTTTTTCCTTGAAATCGTCAAAATTGGCGCCTTTCTGTTTCTGGAACTCTTTCTGGAGATTCGCGGCACATACAGGACAGAGATTGGCGTCGCTATCGAAATCGTGTATAGAGGAGGTTCCCGATCGGGACAACGTTCGCTGGGTCGAGGAGAACTTGGCGTGTAGAGACACCTGGCTGGAGTTGGATTCGGGGTAGAGTGCTCTTCTGATCATTCTGATTTCTTCTACGCAGATATCACATGTTTTATAGATTCTAGAGGAGGAAGAGAGCCCGGTTTCGTTGGGGCCGTGGACTATGTTGGTATTGGGGAAGTAATGCACGCTTTGGGAGGAGCATTGGTGGCAGACCACCTTTCCGCATTTTCGGCAGTGATGGCGTCGGTTGAAGATTGTGTATTTTTCATCGCAGATGTAGCACGTGGAGACGGAGGAGTCGGATTGCCAGGAGGGCATGACGAGCACGAACGAGTACGAGCGAAGCGAGTGCGAGTGAGCTAGTACGAGCGTAGCGAGTACTAGCTAGTTTATGTGTATAACGAGTATAACGAGTACTAGCGAAGCGAGTACGAGTTATTAAGGACTATTTAGTACGTACACGTAAGTACAATCGAATCCTACTAGTTTAATTACGTTTTAACCTCGATATGGCTGCAAATGGGGTGTTTTGCAGTTGGGGTCTTTTTTGAAGTTTGGATGTTTTTGTTATTTGATGTTTGGATGTTTTGTTTGAAGTTTGGATGTTTTGGGTATTTGATGTTTGGATGTTTTAGTTGATGTTAGGATGTTTTTGTTATTTGATGTTTGGATGTTTTGATTTGAAGTTTGGATGTTTTAGTTATTTGATGTTTGGATGTTTTTGTTATTTGATGTTTGGATGTTTTTGTTATTTGATGTTTGGATGTTTTTGTGATGTTAGGATGTTTTTGTGATGTTAGGATCTTATAGGAAAGTATAAGTAGTACTAATAGTAATGAGTTAGTACGAGTATTAGTAGTACTTATGAGTTTAAGTAGTACTAGTTAGTACGAGTATTACTAATGAGTTTGAGTAGTACTAGTAAGTACCTAGTTTAAATAAGTTGAGTACTAATGAGTTTATAGTACTAATAGTTTGAGTAGTACTAATGAATATACTTTGTAGTTTTAAAATGGAGATAAAACTTTGTTAATGATTCACGTTTTAATTTAAATTCAAGTTATAACTTTTGATCTTAAGAACAGTTAGGTCAAGTTCAAATTAAATCCGTATTCCAGTTATTTGAGATTTTGATCTAAAATCGAGTAATTGTAAATGATAAGTTAAGTAACTGTAAAATAAGTTAAGTAACTGTAGATAAGTTAAGTAACTGTAGATAAGTGAAGTAACTGTAAATAAGTTAGGTCAAGTTTTATTGGAAAGTTAATAGCTGATCCAAGTGAATAAATCCGAATCTGAGTGTTCCTTATTTCTTTATTTCCTTATTTCTTTATTTCCTTATTTCTTTATTTCTCCTTTAACACGAATCTAATGAGTTAAACCTTATGAAGAATGTGACGGATTTGTATCAAGAACTGGAATGATATAGATTGAATAGAAACAGGTAAACTGGTAATTAATGAATTTATAGGAATCAGGTATTCTAGATCAATAGATCAATAATGAATATCAAATGTGAATATCAAATGTGAATATCAAATGTGAATATCAAATGTGAATATCAAATATGAAGATAGTAAGATAATTATAATACCGGATAATATAATACCAGATGATTTGTAGACCTATAACGTGTATCTTTCCACCTATTATCTCTATAATAAGAACAAGATAAGGAGTAGTGGCGTTAACATCATGAGAGGTTTAGGGGTGGTCACGTGGAGAGTGTGTCGTGAAATGAAGGAGGGAAGGAGAAGAAGGAAAGAAGAAAGAAAAGAAGAAAGAAAAAAGAGAAATAAAAGAAGAGTGAAGAATGAAGAATGTGTGAATATATACGAACACATTCATACTAAATTCACTCTTCAAATATTAATCTTTTTATCACTTACCTTTCTATACCTTCCGACATTGCCGCGACATGACCAATATCAAAATTAATAAAAACGTAAAATTAATAAAACGTAAAACGTAAAATAAAACACGAATCACGTATCCATCCATCCATCACATAACAACGTAACCAATTTCATACTCAGGAATTCCCATAGTTCATTTTGTTGATTAGACAACTAAAGATAAAGAGTTAACAACAAAATACAGAGTTACAACTAAAGAAAATACAGACTATACAGAATACAAAGACTACACAGAATACACATAATACAGTCCCACTCTTCCTGTTTTTAACGATCTGATCTTGTATAATAATATATCTAATTAAAGATATCACAGAACATTCAAGAGAACTGAAATCAATTGAACATTATAAACTCAAACTTCGGTATATCATATTAAAGAGAAAGTGAAGTAAAGATCTTAATATAAAAATCCTAACTGCAATAATATAATAAAAAGGCCCAAAGTGCAGTAATATAATAAAAGATCTTAACAAAACATCCAAAGTGCAGTAATATAATCAAAACATCCAAAGTGCAATACATAACACAAAACATCCTAACTGCAGTAATAAAATCAAAACATCCAAAGTGCAGTAATAAAATCAAAAACATCCTAACTTCAACAGATCTACAAAACATCCAAACATCAAAAGATCTACTGAAATAAACTGAAAAGAAAACTTCAGTTTAATTCAAACAAACTTTAAACAAACTAAACAAAACTTCTCTTCACAAACCTACGGTTTGTTTATTGAAGTACGTAAACTAATAACATAACAAACCTTCGGTTTGTTCATATAAACTTAACAAACCTACGGTTTGTTATAAACTCAGTAACCTCACAAACCTCACAAACCTTCGGTTTGCTCGGTTACGATGTCCGACCGCCTCACCCAACTCCAAATCTGCTTGGACCAACTCGTAGAACAATTCAACGCCACGGTCAACTACGTCAACACCAACTCCTCGCCCTCCCTCCTCGATGAAGATCCCAACTCCGTAGCCAACATCGCAGCCAAAGCGCCTCTACCAGGCCAGCTCAAAGAAGAAGCAGAGCGTGTAAACGAGCCCACGGCAGAGTTCATAAACACCATAGGGGAATTATCCACGGATATCATCTTGAAATCACGCCAGATCGGAATGCTTATAGATTCTCTTCCAGGGATAGGAGTTCCGCCGGAATCCCAGTTGAGGATTATAGAGGAGTTGACGGGGACGTTACAGGAAGTGGAGAAGGAAAGGTTGGAGAGGATGAGGGAGAAGGATGCGTTGTTGAAGGTGTGTGAGGGGTTGATCGTGGAGGTGGCGAGGGGGATGCAATAACGAAGATGCGAACGAAGTGAGCATCTGAGTGAATCTCTACGAATCTCTACGAACGAAGTGAGTAGAAATGAGTAGAGATTGGTAATTAGTAAAATTTCTACGAGCGAATTTCTACGAGCGAATTTCTACGAAGTAGAAATGAGTGAGTAGAAATGAGTGAATGATTTGTTAATAAAATTTCTACGAACAAAGTGAGTAGAATGAGTAAAGATTTGGTAAGAATTTCTACTCACGAAGTGAGTAGAATGAGTGAATGATATTTTAGTAAAATTTCTACTCACTTCGTGAGTAGAAATTTGTTTATTAATAGAGTAAAATGTGATTTTTTAGTAGAAATTCGCTAATAAAGTGAGTAGAAATGAGTGAAATTTGTTAATAAAATGAGTAGAAATGAGTGAAATTTGTTAATAAAGTGAGTAAAATAAGTGAGATTTGTTAATTAAATAAGTGAAATCTGCTAACTAATAGAGTAAAGTGAGTAGAAAAGAGTGAAATTCGTTATTTAAATAAGTGAGATTCGTTAATTAAATGAGTGAAATTTGTTAATTAAATGAGTGATATTTGTTAATTAATAGAGTAAGTGATTTTTTCTTTAAATGAGTAGAAAAGAGTAAAGATTTGTTAATAGAATTTCTACGAACGAAATGAGTAGAGATTTTTTTGATTAATAGAATAAAGTGAGTAGAAATGAGTGACGTTTTTTATTTAAAAGTAGAAATGAGTGATTTTTTAGTGGAAATTTGTTAATTAAATAAGTAAAGAGTTAATAAGTAGAGATTTGTTAGAGATTTGTTAACTAATAGAGTAAAGTAATTTTTATTATTTAAATGAGTAATTTTTGTTCTTTAAATGAGGTTTGTTAAAATGAGATTTGTTTAAATAAGTGAGATTTGTTAATGAGGTGAGATTTATTTAAATAAGTGAGATTTTTAGTGAATTTGCTAGTTAAAATGATAGAAGAGTAGTGAGAAGAATACTAGTAATAAAGAATACTTGAGATTACTTAAATAAAGAATACTCAAGACATAAAGAAGAGATTCTTTATATTCCTATACTCATACTCTTATACTCTTTTACTCTTGTAGTAAATACTTAAAATACTAAATATTTAAAAAATACCAAATACTTAAATACTTCAAAAATACTTAAATACTTCAAAAATACTAAATACTAAATACTAAATACTAAATATGAAAAAAGCAGAATTGATAAAAAAAAAACTTTGTATTTCCTTTGAAAATCGAAATCAAAAAATGATCAATTTTTTGGGTGCAAAAAATAGTTGAATAAAAAGAGTACTTGAATATTTAAAGAGGAATAGTTTTACTAAGAAATTCCCATAGTGTATATTCTTTAATTATTCTTAATATATAGAAAACTACTGATTTCTCAAATCTCTAAATGAAGAATCGGAAGTCCATTTGTATACTATTTATAGTCTTTCTACATATATACTATATTTACTATATACACTATATTTACTATATATACTATATATACTATTTATACATATATACTATATTTACTATATATACATATATACTATTTATATGACTTTATCGAAAATCTATAATAATCGAAACAGCTGTAATACACTTTATACAAAACATATGTGAACTTTATGAGTTTTAACTTTTGGCTGCAAAATTGAGAACTGAACAAACCGAAGGTTTGTGAAGTTTTAATTATCGTTTAAAGATCTATTGTTTTAATTTATTCTATCGTCACTTTTTTCTGATTTGGCTTAATTTCATCACGAGAAGACGAAATATCTTAATAAACCCGCGAATTCAAGAATAAGTTATGAAAGAAATTTGTGATAATTACAAGTCGTGATAATGTTAGGCTTAATTGGAAGACATAGAAATAGTATTGAAATCATGATAAGTACAGAATTACCTAATAAGGTATCATATTTATCATATTTATCTTATTTATCTTATTTATCTTATTTATCATATTTATCATATTTATCATATTTATCATATTTATCTTATTTATCATATTTATCATATTTATCTTATATCATTTATCATATATCATATATCATTTATCATATATCATTTATCATATTTATACTCAATAAATACACAGAACTCGCTTTGCTCGTTCTGATCGATTTTTTCATTTTCTCATTTTTCGCAGCCATTTCAATTTTTTTTTCTGATTCTTTTTTTTTCATGAAAATGATCAATATCCTATTTATATACCTTCCTATAATTACATAACTACTAACAAGAGGAAGATTAGTTGTAGGGTATGGGATTACTTAGATAACTTGATGAAGGTTACCAGTTATTACCCAATAATCAGTATACTCACTTTTCTTTAAAACTCAATCATTTATTATGATAAAAATACAAGAAAAAGATGGATACTTAAATAGGAAATTAAATAAACATGTAGGTGTCTAGAATGAATATATATTAAATCTTATGAATTTCACATGTTTCAAAACGAGCAATTTTACTTAAATTTAACTCAGCTCTTGCTAAATATTTCTAATTTCTAGTGGTCTTCATATAACTTATGGATTCATTATTTATTTTTCTTCAAATTCTATTTATATTTAATTGAAGTTTATATAAAGTGAAGTTTTATATAAAGTGAAGTTTTATTTAATTGAAGTTTTATCTATTTAAGTGAAGTATGATAATCCGAAAATGAGATGAAAATTAAATGTAACAATATTAATAAGCGTAAATTGATATCAAATAAAGTGAAGTAACGTGATAACGTGATAACAAAATATCAAAATAACAAGATATTACCAGGAATCATAAAATCACCAAAACATCCAAACTTCAAAAATTCCCAAAATCAAATCCGCAAAACATCCAAACTTCAAAAACATCCAAACTTCAAAAACATCCAAACTTCAATATATAACATGATAATTTTAAATAGCTACGCTATTTAAAATAACTCAACGTTAAATGTCGCTACGCTCCATTTAACGCTCATTTAACTTACGCACCATTCAATGACCTGCCCCAAAACCAACACCGAAAACACCAACGCCGGCAAATAATGATGGAGAAACAATTGACGCAGCATGAACAAAAACGGAACGTAATGCACAAACCAGCCGAGAACCCATTGGCCTGCGTTTGTTAAGAACATACGCGACGCTTCCGACTCCACGTGCGTTTTAAACGGGTCCAAAGCACGGACTATACCGAAGAAGAGTTTGATTGAGGAGAAGAAAATAGCTGCGGTGGCGGAGTAGTAGACTAAAGGCGTGGCTTCAAAGATGATTGTATCGGGATTGGAAGGAATGAGGGAGAAAAGGGAGGTGAATTTATCGAATTTATCAGAAATCAAGCGATTTCCCTTTTCGGAAGGTGACAGGCCGTTTTCTGTCAAACTTCCGTTTTCGGAAGGTGACGTGTTTTCTGTCAAACTTCCGTTTTCGGAAGGTGACGTATTTTCGTTTTGTGTCAAGTTGTCGGGATTTGCAGTCATAACAAAATTCGGAAAATTCTCAGATAAAATCTTCGAATTTTGTTTTAATTTCTCAAAAGACCTCGAAATCAAATTCTGCGAATTTGATTTCTGCCAATACTTAACCCTTCCCACCCCAAAAGGCCACCCAACCCCATACGAAGAATACTCATGATCCTCATCCATTTCCCCATTCAACCTCCACATCCCCACGTGATACTCCCATACCTTCTCTCTAAACGACATTTCACCAAAATCCACTCTTTCCGAGTCCTCTAACATCGGATGTATATTACTTTCCACTACCCAAAGGGTATTACCTATAGTAGGTTCATCAAAACAGGAAACTTCGTTACGTAAACCCCCCGGAAGCTTCTCGAAACTTCCTAACATAGTACATCTAGTTCCCTGATGGAGTAACTGGAAAATCGACTCGGTAGCGCGGAGTTTAATCAACGGTAAATCATTTTTCAGATGAGGTTCTTTTCCAAGTATACGCACTTTAAATTCGTAATTTATATCTCCAAGAAGTTCGGCCCGGGAAGAAGCACAGGAAACCTCGTTAGCGTAATCGTGTTCCGTTACAGGAGGACGCAAATCATGAACTCTAAGGTATTTTCCGGTATTTACATGGTATAACTTGATGACATCACCGTCTTTTACTTCGCGTAATTGTTTCTGGAGTTGTCCCGTTTGCGCTTTATTTTTAGTTTCCACGATCCAGGAATCCGAAGAA
The DNA here is from genome assembly GCA_030579395.1 of Aciculoconidium aculeatum. Taxonomy (NCBI): domain Eukaryota; kingdom Fungi; phylum Ascomycota; class Pichiomycetes; order Serinales; family Debaryomycetaceae; genus Aciculoconidium; species Aciculoconidium aculeatum. The sequence continues at coordinate 83,500 of JAKTQU010000005.1, forward strand.
TATAAAGAAACCTGTTGTTCTCCGCTTCCGGTGGTGTAATTATGGAAATCGGAGTGGAGGTATTTCATCGTATTTTTATGTTTAAGGGTAATTGTTGATCCGTAATGAACCGAAACGGGAATAGACGAGTTTTCGTATAAGTTTCGGAACCGAGGACTCATCATTTCGTTTTCTCCGGGGAATTCAAAAAGGGAAAAGTGGATATGGAAAATGTAGAGGTAGATGGAAAAAGGAATTATGAATAAACAGAAAAATCGGGTGAGGAAATGAGTCCAGAAAAGGAATAAAGGTGTTTTTGAGGTTTTTTTGGATTTTTGGGGTTTTTGGGGTTTTTGGGGTTTTTGGAGTTTTTGGGATTTTTTGGGTGCAAAATTTTGAGAATTTTGGGAATTTTGGGAATTTTGAGAAAACCCAAAATTCGTTTTTTCTTCATTTCCAGAAATTTCGCTAGAAATTTCTGGATTTTCTTCAAATTCTCCAATTTCTTCAAATTCTCCAAATTCTCCAATTTCTCCAATTCCAGAATTTTCCAAATTTCCTAAAATTCCCCACATTTCCCCTAAAACCTGTAACCACACCCATACCAACGTAAACCCCCCTACTAACTTCACGGAAACGCCTAATCCAAGAGAAATTCCTAAAATAACCATAAACTTCCACCATTTTAATGAAAACGTCTTTTCCTTTTCTGCTCTTTTTTTCGAATAAACTGAAAGAAGAATGAAAAAAACCAACGGAGAATCAAGAAGAATGAATCTGGATTGAATAAAAAGCGATTTTTCAAAAAGAACTAGGAGTGAAATACCAAAAGATATACCGATTCTTATACCGGAAGTTCTGAGGATTTTATAAACAAGTAAAATACTAGCTATTCCAGATAACGCGGGAAACATGCGCATTTCCGTGTATGGGGTGTTTCCGTAGTTATCTCCTATTTCGGTTCCATAGTTTTGTCCATTTTCGTAATTTTCGGAGAATTCGTAATTTTCGTAGTTTTCAAAATTTGTATTTTCCACTAAAGCAATTAAAAAGAATACGAGTTTTCCTAAAGGAGGATGGATATCGAGAAAAAACCGGGAATTGAGGTATTCACGGGTGTAATGGGTGAAGTGGAGTTCATCGAAGACGATTTGGGAAGGGAGGGAAAGGTGGAGGAGACGGAGGGTGGAGAGGGAGAGGAGGAGGAAGAGGAGGAGGCGGTCGAGCGAGCTCATGATTGAGTAATCGAGCGAAGCGAGATTATGAGATTATGAGAATCGAACGAAGTGAGATTCTTAGGAGTAGAATCGAACGTAATGTGATTCGTTAGTTAAATTGAGTTAAGAATCGAATGTAGTGTGATTCTTATGAGATTTGTTAGTTAAGTAGATCGAGTTAATAATCGAACTAAGTGAAATTCTTTAATGAACTTAATTAGAATCAAGGGAAATTCTTAGGAGATTTGTTAATTAGATCGAAGAAGATTCTTATGAAATTCTTATGAAATTCTTGTGAAATTCTTGTTAAATTTAAATCTAGTAAATCGAGTTAATTCGAGATTCTTAGAAGATTCGTGAGATTTAAAACGATTCGATATTATTAGTTAAAACGATTCTTATGAAATTCGTTAGTTAAGCTAAATCGAGTAGTGAAATTCTTATGAGATTCTTATTAAATCGAGTAAAATCGAAAATCAAGTTAAGAATTGAAATCGAGTAGATTTAGTTAACTCGTTATTAGTAAAATCGAATGAGATTCGTTAATTATTGAAAAATCACTAAAATCGAAATAAGTGAAATTCTTATGAGTTTTTTTAATTAACTTAAAATCAAGTAATGAGATTCTAGTTAAAATAATCAAGTGAATTCTTTAAATCGAGATTCGTTAAATCAAAATCGTATGAAATTCGTTGGTTTTAAGCTAAATCGAGTAAAATTCGTTAATTACTTGAAATTCGTTAATTACTTAAAAACGAGTAAAATCGAGTAAAATCAAGTAGATTCGTTAATTTCTTAAAATCGAGTAAAATCAAATAATAGTACTTTAGTTAACTTGTTAAAAACGTAACGATGAGATTATAAAATTCGTAAAATCACTAAATTCTTCTGATTCGTTAATTTATGAGATTTAATTAAAAACTTTAATGATTCTTATGCGTTAAATAAATCACGTGTAATCGAAATTATGCCTTTAATTAAATCGAGGATTCGTTAATTAATTCAAGTAAATTCCTTAAACTGAGATTCGAGATTCCTTAAATAAAGTAAATTCGTTAATTCTTTAAAATCAGTAAATTCCTTAAAGTAAATTTCTTGCTCTTCGTTCTTTTAATTCGTGAAAACTTTTCTGATTTCTGTGAATTCTTCTTAAATCAAATTCTTCTTAAATCAAATTCCTATGAAAATTCAAATCGTTAATTAAATGAAATCGATTGATCGGAAAATTCTCTTCGTATTTAACCGAGATTCCGAATACCTAGTAGTACTTTAACTGATTCTTTGTCAACTGATTGTCAACGTATCTTAACGAGCGTATTTCCTTAATATGGAGATTTATTGAAGGTTTTACTTTATATGAACAAGTGTGAAAATTGGCACGTGACAAAGAATCGAGCGAAGCGAGATTCTTATAAATCTATAAATAATCCTATACCTATACATATACTATTATTCTTACTATACTCTTCCTATACTCTTTATGTTTCTTTACTCTTTTACTCTTACTATTCTCTTTATGGATTTTTCTTTTACTCTTCTTGTATTCTACTTAATATATTGCAGTTAGGATGTTTTTTCTTAATGTATTGAAGTTAGGATGTTTTTCTTAATGTATTGAAGTTAGGATGTTTTTTAATATATTGAAGTTAGGATGTTTTCTTAATATATTGAAGTTAGGATGTTTTTTAATATATTGCAGTTAGGATGTTTTCTTAATATATTGCAGTTAGGATGTTTTTAAAAACAAAGCGATTCTTCCTAAATCTATTCTTATACTATATCCTATAAATAAACCTAAACCTATACCTATACTTATACTCTTTTACTTTTAGTATACTCTCTATGCTTTTACTCTTTATTACTCTTCTTCTTTTACTCTTTACTGCTGCAGTTAAGGTCTTTCTCTTATACTATTGCAGTTAGGATGTTTTCTTATACTATTGCACTTTGGATGTTTTTTAATATATTGCAGTTCGGGTCTTTTAAAAAGCGAGATTCTTCCTAAATGTATTCTTGCTATACTTATACTATACTTTTATTACTCTTACTATAAACTTACTATACTATTACTCTTACTATAATTTATGCTCTTATTACTCTTACTATACTTTTTATGTGATTTCTTTACTCTTTCTGTGATTTTTATTACTCTTCTTATTCTCCTCTTATATTATTGCACTTTGGATGTTTTCTCTTTACTGTTGCAGTTAGGATGTTTTCTCATAATATATTGCACTTTGGATCTTTTAAAAATCGAATTTCTTTATATATCTTATGCTCTTAGTATACTCTAATACTCTTAGTATATTACTAGTATACTTTACACTCTTAGTATACTCTTACTACACCTACTATACTTTCTATTTGACTATCCTCTACTCTTATACTCTTCTTATTTCTTATATTATTGCAGTTAGGGTCTTTTTAAGAAGATTAAAAACCTATACCTATACCTATACTATACCTATACCTATACTATACTTATACTATACCTATACTATACTATACCTATTCTGTGTAATATTTTACCCTCTTACTCTCATTCTTACTCTTTATGTGATTCTCATTACTCTTATACTCTTTACTATTGCACTCCTGGTCTTTTCAATTTTCAGTTTTTGATATTGGCCTTAAAAAGAACTGAGAATATTCCCTACTCTTATACTGTTATACTCCTAGTATATTCTTAGTACATTCTTATACTCTTTACGTGACTTTTCTGAATTTTATCCTCTTCCTCTTATATTCTTACTATTGCACTCTGGATCTTTTTGTTTTTTGCACTCTGGATCTTTTTGTTTTTTGCATTTCGGGTCTTTTTGATTTTTGCATTTCGGATCTTTTTGATTTTTCACTTTGGATCTTTTTTAAAAGAGATATGGAACTTATAGAGAATCAGATATTTTAATTTCTTTAATAGTCCTATAATTTTTTGGTATTTTCCCATATTGAACGCACCATTCTTACAATAACCACTTTGTTTTAATACTAAAATAAAGGTTCATTTCTAAAACTAAACGTACTTCTTGTATATCAGGTATCAATTTTTTGATGTTTTAATTTTGTTAGTTCTGTTATTCTGCTTAAACCAACAAAGTGATCTTATATTTCACTCTTCATACAAACCAGTCACGTTCAAGCTTAATTATTGAAATGGCTGCAAAATATTCAAGATATAAAGTAAAAAGTAAAAAGAAGATAAGAAATTAAGAGAATACGAGTGAATACGTAAGTGTTACATATCGTATTATACTCTTATTATATTCTTATTTATTTGTATTCTTATTCTTATTCTTATTCTATACTATTGCACTTTGGATCTTTTTTTATCTATTGCAGTTCGGGTCTTTTCAATTTTTCAGAAATTCCAGAAATCTCTAAATTCAGAATTCCAGAAATCACTTTATTCCAGAATTTCTAGCGAAATTTCTGAATGTCTTTTCTTTTTGATAGTTTTACTTAATTCACAAGAAATATACAAACCAAGAAGATACAAACTACGAGATTACTCTTTAATCTACTTTATTCTCTTTATATACTCTATACTCTCTACTCTACTCTTAGCAAACCTTTATTCCCCTTTATTACAAGCTTATATTAAGAGTAATATTACTTAATCTCTATGTAGCCAGAAAGTTGTATTTGATTTTTAAGGGGTAGAAATTAGGGGGTAGAAAATTAGGGGGTAGAAAATTAAGGGGTAGTTCAAAAAAAACCAGAATCAAAAAAATGAAAAAACTTCAACATATAAGACAAAATTCATAAATAACGAAAGAACCAAATCATGAATAACGAAAAGACCTAAACGTATAAACCATATTAACAATATAAGAAAAAATAAGAAAGGTTAAATATATAAAAACCATTTTATAAAAGAAATAAAAAAGTCCTTAAAGAAAATTCCCTAAGAAAAAACATAAAGAAAAAAAACCCCTATATTTAAACCCCTTCACAAACTAAAAAAAGTCAAAATTAAATAGTCCAAAGAAAAAACTTTTGAAAATGACTAATTAAAAAAAGTATAGCTTACTTGAAGTGCTATACTAATGTGTAAAGGAGAATCTCATGGTATATCTATTGATAGTATTAAAACATCAAACTTATTAATAAATTGATAATAAAAGAAGTATTGAAAATATAAGAGAGTTGGAATCGATTGGTTCCACAGGTAGAGCATTTAATGTATCTAAATTCTTCTATTTGTATTTAATTTCTTAGGTAATTTAAAATATACAAGTAGTAAAGAGCTAATATCCTTAAATAAAAATAAATAATCATAAAAAATAGTTTATTAAATAAATTCCAGGATTTCCAGGATTTCATAAATTGACCATTTCAAGTTATAAATTAAGCAATAAATTCCATAAATTAAGCAATTTAATTTGCAGCCAAAATCAAAAACATCCAAACATCAAAAAAAATCAAAAGTAAAAAAACATCCAAAAATCAAAAAAGATCCAAAAATCAAAAGTAAAAAACATCCAAAAATCAAAAAGATCCAAACATCAATACATTAAAACATCCAAACTTCAATAATAATAAAACATCCAAACTTCAATAGTAAAATTAAAACATCCAAACTTCAATACTAAACATCCAAAAATTAAAAAAATCATACACCCAAAAATCATACACCCAAAAATCCAAACATCCAAATCAATTAAAACATCTACACTAATAACTACCTTCACACTATTGACATCGCATTTGATCTGCTCCTCTGCACAATCTTAACAAACTTATATCCCGTTCCCAAAATACAACCTATAGTTATTACCAACATAACCACAGCATATACAGTCCCTATAACTCTAAAGAACCCAAAACCGGCTCCAAAGATCCGGTAAAACTCCACATTCCCCAAAGCCATGGTTCCTAGAGGAAACGTCATGGCCCAGAACGTTTTCTGGTACGAAAGAAAACCCGTGGCTGCAAAATTCGTACACGGATTCCTTGCAAAAGGCGAGATTTTCGAAAGAGTAGAAGCCACGGCTATAAACGTGATAAAAAACCCAAACAGGAGAAGAAAGAGCCCGGAAAAGGCGCATATAATAAGCATTATACTCGCTATAACCGAGGAACTTTGTTTTTTTATGGCTGCAAAATAATGCGGCAGGAGTTTTGAGCCCTGCACCAAATCATAACTATTTTTCCCAATAAGTAAAATAGCATAAGCTCCTTGTCCCAAAAAGCCTATAGGAAGAAACGAGGAGAATACTAGTGCTGAGTTTGGGATTTTATGAAGAAGAAGCTTGTATATATGTATAGTTACCACCATAAAGGAAATAGTCACAGCTACAGCCCATAACATATAACAAGTGACCAAGGTAACTACCTTGAGATTGGTGCTCGGTAAAGAAGGAACAAAGAGGTTTCCCGACAGCGAGGCCACAGTAAGGGTGACTAACGGAAGAAGAAGGGTTAAATGAAGGTCTTTGGAGGTTATAGGCGCGGATAATTTCGAAAAGTACGAGAAGAAAACGGTTATACAGGCGGTATATAGACTGAGAATTACAGCAATCCACCAAAGAATGTAGGCAATAATTGTTCCATGGTGTAAATCTCGAACTAGGAAGAAAATATAGTTAACTATGGTTACGTAACCCATGACAAAAGTCCCCATAAAAACAGAAACCTTGCTATCTGTATGATAACTCGTGAGTTTCTTGGGATACTGGATCACTGCGATTATCATTAACACTGTTTCCACTATAAAGAAAATCAGGCAAATTGCAAAAAACACGTATGAGCATTTTACAAGCCAATCCGCGGGGTACGGGAAGTTCGAGAGGATATTGGCGCAGATTCCCGTTCCCATTACGGAAGGAAAGAACGCGGGGGTAAAGTTTTCAATTAGGTCGTGGTGGAGAAGGGAAAGGAGGGGTTGTGGATTTGGGGGGTTTTCTGTTTTAGGGGGTTGTGAATTAGGGGGTGTCATATTTGATTCTTTGGTGTTTAATGTGGATGAAGATGACATGGGGAGGTGACTGTTACTTAATTTGAGTCGTTGTAGTTGATTTACTAGTATATGACTGGTAATATATGGTATATTACTGGTAATAAATTCGTATTATTACCTGTAATATGTGACTAGTAATATGTGACTGGTAATATTTGATATGTTACCTATAATATTACGAGTAATAAGTTTAAGATGTTACCTATAATATGTGACTAGTACTAATTTCCTAGTAATATTTGATATGACTAGTAATATGACTTATAATATGACTTATAATATGACTTATAATATGACTTATAATATACGACTTATACTATTATTACTGCAAAAATAATCCACCAATCACGGTTTAGAATCGGGTTTTGCGGGTTCGGCTCCGAAAAGGTTTCCGATATAAACAACAGGAAACTGAGAATGATTAATTTGATAATACGTAGTGTATATCTGATTAATCGGAATGAATAGTATAACTAAGATAGATATAACTAGATATAACAGATATAACTAAGTAACTAAGGTAACTAAGTATAACAGGTATAGCTAAGGTAACTAAGTATAACAGGTATAACTATGTTATCTATCTGATTTATGTGGTAATAACTAAAGTAACTATGTGATCAACAATTAATCTATTGATTCAAGTTAAAGTTAGTCTTGGGTGGTAAGATTAATCTTGTAAGGTTAATCTTGTAAGGTTAATCTGTAAGGTTATTAGTCTTGTCTGTCTTGAACCCCTATATACGGCTCTTTGATTGATTGTGTAAATCACGTGCGTCGGTTCTGATGGAATGTGTTGTACTAATGATGTAATCGTATAGTACTTGTGTGTTCGGCTTGTAGGTTCGGCTTGTAATGTTCGGCTGAAGGAGTATTATGTAAGCCAGCCACAGTTGATATAAATATTCGCAACTTTTCGTGATTTGGACAGCGAACTGTGGTTTATATAGAAAAAGCGGCGCACCAACGGACACTTCCCAAAACGGATTTCAAAAAATTAGGCTTTTGCGTGATCACTTTTTTGTGAGTCAGAGCGGGCCATCCCTCCCGACGGCCGTGCCCGAAAGGGGAAATAAGGCGGTGGAATATAAAGATAAAAGATAAAACAAAGATAGCGAATTAACGTGGCTTAAAGGTTGGTTGCTTGTAACGTTGCTTTAAAATTTTCATAGCCATTGATTGATACATAAAAAACATAATTGATGTGAATACAATATGAATAGTTTATGAATATACTATTCATACACTATTGATATTCACTATTCTCTTACTATTTTACTATTCTACTATTCTATTCACTGACATCCAAAATAAAGTATCAGGCTATAAATAGACCACGGCTTGTATAATCGTATGCCGTAGAGGCGAGAATCCTTTAAACTTTTACTTCCGAGGAAATGTTATCGTTATCTTGTTCGTGTACTTCTGATTTATAGATATGATATATGATACATCATGTTTTAAGTGGAATATGATATATCATGTTTTAAGTGGAATATGATATATCATATTTGATGTATCATATTTTAAATACGGTGTATCACATTTGAAATACGGTATATCATATTTGATATATCACATTTAAAATTCGATACATTAATGTAACATTCGGTATATTTGACACATATGACACATTCGTGAGTATAGGGGTGTTTCCAATCAGGAAATAAAATCACAGGAAGCCGATATAAAATCACAAGCATTCAAAAGAAAAGTTCTTATCATTACAAAACAAAAAGTAAAAGTAAAACCATAAACAAACCATTAAACTCCCTTAAACTCCCTTAAACTCCCTTAAACTCCAAAACTCTACTAAGCCATACATTCAGTACCAACTTACAACCCCATAATCTTCCCCTCTATTTCCCTAGTTACAATCTTTTCATTTCTAGAAGTTATATGTTAATTTTAAAATCGCAACCAAAAAATTCTCATAACCAACACACGTGCTCATAACCAAAATTGCTCAACAAAACTCCGCCTCCTTGTTTCCTAATACGGAAAGAAACACGGCCGTCTTTTTTTCGTCCGTCAAAATCTCCGACTATAAAATCTCCGCATTCTCTCAAAAATATAACAAAAAACCAAAAACTATAATAACTATAATATGTTAACTTTACAAAATACACATACACTTCCAAATTCACATGCTATTGCACGTGTTCCTACACATGCACCTGCCTCCTCCTTTGACTCCCTTGTGGATTCTCTTAAAACACTTCTCGGCGGCTCCGGAATCGAGTCGGATGTGAACGTTCCGGCCATCCGGAAACTCATGGACTCTTACACCTCCAATGAAGCCGATTGGTTGAAATACGCCCGCCACGACGCTTCCAAAAACTATACACGGAACGGGGTTGTGGATATCAACGATAACGCAAACCTCCTTATCCTAGTTTGGTCTCCGGGCGGCGCTAGCGCCATACACGACCATGCTAATGCCCATTGTTGTATGAAGATCCTAAAAGGGGAATTGGTCGAGTCGGTTTATGAAATTCCGACCGAAATTGGAAAAATGGTTGCAAAAAACGAAACGAATTTGGAAAGAAACGACGTGGGGTATATCAGCGATGAGATCGGACTTCATAGGATAAGCAATAGGGGGAAGGAGTGTAGTGTTTCTTTGCATTTGTATACTCCTCCGTATGCTATGAAGTATGGGTGTGGGGTTTATGAGGATGGGAAGAGGACTCAGACGGGGCCGATGACCGTTGATAACTAGCCCGAAGGGCTAGTTTGAGACGGCGCCGGTCAGCTACTACTGGTTTGGCTTATTAGTATCATTTTATCAGTTATCATTTTTTAGTTACTGGTTATTACTATGAGTCTGATGTTTGGATGTTTTCTTATTGCGGTTAGGATGTTTCCGTTTTAGTCTTTATTATTGCAGTTTGGATGTTTTAAATATTGCACTTTGGGCCTTTTTTGCACTTTGGATGTTTCTGAGATTTTTCTATAAAGATTTTTTCTGTTGCACTTTGGGCCTTTTCTATTGCGGTTAGGATGTTTTTTGGAATTTTAATTTTCTATTGCACTTTGGATTTTTTTGCAGCCATTTTATCCTTAAACTACTGATAAAGAGGTATCATACTTGATTTGCACTGGTTTGCATTTTTATGAGTAAATATGAATATATAAATATTAGAAAAGGTGTAGATTGTTACAAGAACTAAAGATTACAAGAATTAAAGGTATGTACTTTGCTGTGAAGATGTTATATAGTAATATGTTTCCTAGTAAAATGTTTCTTAGTAAATGTAGTTCTTATAAGAATCATATAGTATTGTTGTACTAGAATATGCCATATTACTCTTGTTATACTATGTATCTGGATATTTGGTTAACATGGGTATAGATAAGAATCTCATGAACACCCCCTAAATTTACTACCCCTTAAATATCAAATAAATATAAAAATATAAATGTATAGATATAAATGTATAAAGATGTAAATATAAAGATTTAAATGTATAGATATAAATTTAAAAATATTAAGCACAAAAAACCAGCAAGTTTCATAATAAATTTCGAAATAAAGATATTCGCATACACTTTCATATATTCCGAATTACCCCTTAAAATCACTACCCCTAAATTGAATAAATATCACATATAATATCACACATAATATCACACATAATATCAAATAAATATCACATATAATGTGTTAGGACATTACCTTAGAACAATTACAGTCGTTACGTTAATCTCAATTCTTTAATCTCATTACGTTAATCTCTACGTTAATCTCATTACTTGTTTCCTTATAAAATTCTCTTTCTAGTTAACTCATGCAAAGCATGATGTAGTAATTAAATGTACTACAGTATACAAACCCTTATATATTCAAGTATTTCTTATATACTTTTTCTACCGGATTGTAGGAAGTTTAAGATAAATATATTGAGTTAAAGAAAAAACTTTTTTGCCCCCTAAATTTGCTACCCCTTAAAATATCAAATAAAATCACATATAATATCAAATTTTAATACATAATAAATAAGAAAATCGAGTAGCAAATATCATACAAATGCTCTCAAATAATTGGATTTATAAGTAATTGAAGATTCGTGCAATAATAAGAAAATACCATAACTGCAATAATAAAGGATAAGACAACTTATAAATATCATAATCTCGCTACTCTCGATTCAAATTATAAATAATTATCATGTTAAATATATAAGTTAATTTTGTTAAATAAATATCAAAAATAAAGTATCATGTATTGTGAATACCCCCTAAATTTACAACCCCTTAAATATCATATAAAATCAGTCATTTCTAATTCTTATCTTAAACATAAAATCATAAATTACGTGATAAAGGACGTTCAGTTTAAAATATGAATGAATGTATCTCGAATTAATATATAAAGTTAAGAATATCAAGAATCATAGAAGCTCTAAAGAATCTCTCAGTAATTGTCAAATTATCAGACAAATTATCTCTAATTGTCAAACACATACAAATTAAATAGTAGATGAACTAAGTAATATATGAAATGAGTAACACTATTATTTCAGTATAAGATCCAAAGTTCTATTCAAACCACCTAATTTATATAAACCAGATAAAAAGAATAAAATAACCCATACATAACCTACACGGTACCATATTCTTCAAATGGCTAGCTCTAAACTAGTACACTTTATACGCAGAGTTTCCAGTTTCTTTTTCTTTTACGTATATTTCATATTTCATATCTACCTAAATATCACTGGAATGAAAAAGATCCAAAGTGCAATAATAAAATCACAAAAACATCCAAAGTGCAATAGTAAATTCTAAAAAATGGAGAAAAACATCCAAAGTGCAATAGTAAAATAAAAAAAGACCAGAAGTGCAATAGTAACCGAGCGAAGCGAGGTTACTATAAATCGATTCAAATAATCATCAAATCAATTCAAATCAATTCAAATAATCTCGCTTCGCTCGATTATTTGCTCGGTTATTTCTCGGTCAAAGTTATACAAATAATCATCGAATAATCTCGCTTCGCTCGATTATTCGCCGATTATTTGTATAACTTTTCAAACCCCCCCTCCACCTGCAACCAATTCCTCTCATCATACACGGCCCCCCCCTCTATCAAATGAAACGCATACACAAAGCGGCTCTTTCCACTCACGTTATCCTCCAGTTTATGCAACACACTGTGGTTTATCAAAACCAAAGAACCTGCAGAACATTCCACGGGATCGTAGGAGTCGTTATTTTCATTTTTTTCATTTTCTTCGTTCTCTTTTTTCTCTTTTTTTTCATTTTCTTTTTTCTCTTTTTTTATTTTCTCTTTTTTTTCTTCTTTTTTCTCTTTTTTTATCTTTTCAAATTCGCAGCCAGTTGAACTTTTCACAAAACGTTTAGTTAACGGATACTTTTTATGAGAGCCCGGATTATACAAAAGACATCCGTTTTCGGAATCACAATCCTGTAAAGCAAACCAGAACCCAAGAGCAGAAGCAGGTTCTGTATATAAAAACGTGCCATCTGCATGAGGAGGAACCGCATTGGTTCGTTTCTTATGGTCTTTTCCTACTGGTTGCTTGAAAATACACATGCTCTGGAGAACACGTGGGTCTTTATACTCCAAAGATCTTGCGATTTCCTGTATTTCCCGGGAAAACGTCACGTTCCGGAAAATCTCCTCAACCAAATGTAATCCATGCCCGATTTTATTCACCGCCTGTTGTTTCGGGTACTTCAAATTACCGGATTTGTCCACAGCATCTGTATCCAAGAAATAACTCACCTTATCTCCCGACTCAAAGAAGTAAGTGTCCCCAATATGGTTATCGTCGTCCACTCCAAACTCCAGTTTTGGATGTGTTTCATAGTCAAACGAATTGAGAAGCTCACACGACTTTTCGTAAAGGGAGCTCACTTGGGTTTTGCTGAGAAAGTCGGGAATACAAAGAAGTCCTTTTTCATGGAAGGTGTTGATTTGTGATTGTGTGAGCATGTGTATGGGAAGTATGAAGGATTTTAGGATTTGAAGGATTTTTATGTGAATATTTTTGAACTATTTTTGAAGTATTTTTATCTTCTATTTTTATGTTTTTCTTCTATTTTTTAGCTAGTGATTATTCTGGATTACCTAGTTGTTAATTCTGTTCTTATGTAGTCTTTTCTTATGTAGTTTTGTAGTCTTCTTGTAGTCTTCTTATGGTAATTCTCTTCTTCTGGTAATTCTTTTTCTTAACTCTTTTTCTTATCATTTATCTTAATTTCTCTTAATTTCTCCTTGTTAATTTAAATTTAAGAGCCGTGCAGATTTTAAAGTTGCAAATAAGTCACGAGCAAACTTTTCCTTTTTCTTATCCTAGTTACCTTCTTACTCTCGCTATCTTATTCTTCTTATCCTAATTATCTCTCTTTATCTCTCTTATTCTTTGACTTCTTTACTCTTCCTCTTACTCTCTTAATTGCTTTGTCCTTATTTTTCAAATGACGTCATAAAAAAATGAAAAACATCCAAACATCAAAAAATTAAAGTATGAAAAACATCCAAAGTGCAATAATAGAAAATCACTGTTGCAGTTCGGGCCTTTTCGCTCACAAAACATCCAAACTACAATAGTATAAAAATCACAAGCACAAAACATCCAAACTGCAATAGTAGAAAATCACTACTACAAAACATCCAAAGTGCAATAATAGAAAATCACTACTACAAAACAACCATCCAATAAGATTTATACTATTTAACTATTCTAAACAATGAATAAAACCTAGACAAACACTTAACACTAACATCTAACATCTTAACTACACTTTTAATTACAATTCTGATTCTACTCTGTTTATAATGATTAGTTTATAATGATTAGTTTATAATGATTATTGGTCAAATATTTAAAACATCCAAAGTGCAATAGTCAAAAAATCCAAACTGAAAAACATCCAAAGTGCAATAATTAATGAATCAAACTGAGAAACATCCAAACTGCAATAGTAAAAACATTCATACTGCAATATTAAAAAACATCCATACTGCAATATTAAAAAACATCCAAACTGCAATAGTAAAATGAAAACATCCAAACTTCAATATTAAAAAACATCCAAACCGCAATACTAAAAAACATCCAAACCGCAATACTAAACTCAAAAACATCCATACTGCAATAGAAAAATCTAAAACTTCCAAACTTCAATAATAAAGAACTACAATAGTAAGGAATACGATATCTATTTACATGTAATCACAAACGAGCCTAAAACTAGTCTACTAGCTTAAAACTAGCTTAACAGCTTAACAAACTAGCTTAAAACTAGCTTAACAACCTCACAAACCTTCGGTTTGCTCGGTTCGCTATTTATACAAAAACCCCAACCACAGCTCCTTTCTTCTCTCCCTCTCCTCTTCCGGAACAAACGCCTCTACGTGTTTCTTAATCTTCTCCACGCCCTCCTTAGCAGAAACATCTCTTCCTATAACATCCACGAAATTTCCCTCCTTATCCATAAGATAAAAGAAGATAGAGTGATCCACAAGGTAATCCTGGCCTGGTTTCACGTCCGGAGGCGTGGAAAAGTACACTCTATACTGTTTACAAGCTCTTTTCACGTTTTCATAAGTCCCCGTAAGTCCAATGATATCCGGGTGAAAATCCTCCAAGTACAACTTGACGATTTCCGGGGAATCTCTAGCCGGATCACAGGTAATAAAAAGCGGTTGGATTTCGATCTTATCCGTTTTCAATTCCTCCAACATTTCGCCCAATTTGTCGAGTTCATCGGGACAAACATCCGGACAATGAGTAAATCCAAAGTAAACCAAGGAGAACTTATCTCCGATCAATTTCTTATGAGTGAATTGATTTCCTTCATGGTCTACCAAATCAAACGCTCCTCCAATGAGAGGTTTCCCGTATCCTCTCTTAGCTTCTGTTTCCTTCTGTAACCGGATCTTCTCCTTTTGCTCGTTGAACCAGTACGTGACTGCTCCTCCAACAACAACGAGTACAACAACTGCTTTCCAGGAAGCGAATTCGATTGAGTTCCCAGAGAACTTGCCAGAGGGTCTGGAAGAGCCGCCAATAGCAACTCGGCTGAGGGGGCGTCTCGTGGTGTTAGAAGAGTTATTAGAAGAGGAGGAAGTTTCTGTTGTTTCTGAAGATGAAGAAGTTGTTTCTGGTTCTGATTTCTGGGAATACGTTCTTGACAAGCTTGAGATAGTTCCAGGACGAGTCCTGGTTATTGGATGGACATTTCTGATGGTTCTGATGGTTCTGAACATGTTTGGCTGTAAGTTTTTTATGAGAGAAAATGAAAATGAGAAAATGAAGAAACCGAAGGTTTGTGAGGTTTATGATAAAAACCTCAAAAACCGAAGTTTATAAGACAAATTTACCTCAGAAACGAAGGTTTCTGAGGTTTCTTCATCCAACTTTACAACCTACTGTTTTTCAAGTCTCTTTTATCAACTACTTGTCTCATTTATCTACTACTTATCACATCACTCTCATCCTTTTGTCTTGTCATTTCTCATTTGTCATTTGTCATTTCTCATTTTCTTGTCATATTTTTGTCATATATCATATATCATATATCATTTTTCACTTCCTTTTTTTACTTCCATTTTTCATTTCCATTTCTCAATCTATACTTCCTTCTCTATACTTATCATTTCTAAATCTATTCTTATTATTTCATCTACTTTAAAATACATCAAATACATGGTATATACATGATATATGGTAATATAAGCATTACAGAACATTTCTTATCAAGTCACGATACTCTGGAAGTAAAGTGTCTAAATCATTATGTGTATTATTACATGTGTTCTAAGTGTTCTCTTATAAGTATTCTAAGTATTCTAAGTATTCTCTTATAAGTGCTTTTTTTTTCTGGCTGCAAAAACAATACCAATTTTTGAAAATACCGATGAATCTTCAGTTTAATAGATACATGAATGTATATTTCCTTATAAAAGTATATATATGTCATATATATGTCATGTATATGTCATGTATATATCATATGTATTTCATATATTTCATAACATTTCTCGTAGATTCGCTTCGCTCATCTACTCCTAAATAGTTATACTTAAAATCACTTAAATAGCTATAATAACACTTACTTACTCTATATCACTTAACCTCTATATACTACTAAATAACACTTAACATCTAGAACTATACTTGCTTTAAATTCACTTACTTGTATAATATCATATCACTAAATAACTTAAATACTTAACGTAACTTTAACTTACATAAATAACTTAACTTGTCAAATATCATGCAAAAATTACAGCAATTTTGCAGCAATTTTAATCATTTCAAATTTAGTTCATTTCCAGAAGGAAATAGTTCATTTTTCATAGGAAATAATTTCATTTTCAAACTCGAAATAGGAAATTTAATGCTTCTTTTTTTTATTATCAAATTCATAAATTTCTTCAAATTTATTTTAGAAATAAGCTCCGGCTCGTATTAAAACTATACTAATACTAAGACACGTATCCACCTTATATGCTTTGAAAGTATGAGAATGATATATGGTAGATGAGCACTATGAGCAATTTATAAAGAAATGTGTATACTGATTTTCCAGAAACATAATAGTTCTTTTTATAATAGTTCTTTTTGTAATACTTCTTTTTTATAATAGTTCTTTTTCATAGGAATAAGGTCAAATATAAGGAAAGTTCATTTCATAGAAATAGGATCAAATTTAAGGAATAGGATCAAATTTAAAAAATAAGGTCAAATTCAAGGAATAGGAACAACTACTCGCCTCGCTCGTAGTTAATTAAATCTCAGGAATATTCTTACTTTCACCTTATTGTAATACTGCTAAGAGCGAAGCGAGTAGTTCTTCTCATAATTCCTCAGAAGTATTCCTAAGTATTCCTAAGTATACCTTCTAAGTATTCCTTCTAAGTATTCCTTTATGAGATATTACTTTATAAATATTCCTTTATAGGCTACTTTATAGGTTTATAAGCTACTCGAGCTCGTACTCTTCCTTTATAAGCTATTCTCGTAGTTATAAGCTACTCGAGCTACTCGCTTATATATACTCTCTTACTCATTTATAAGCTACTCGAATTACTCGCTTCGTTCGTAGTTATTAGCTACTCATTTATAAGCTACTCGAACTACTCGAGCTCGTAGTTATAAGTTACTCAAGCTACTCGAGCTACTCGCTTCGCTCGTAGCTCTCGTAGCTTTTGCACCCATTAAAAAACATTTCAAAATATTTTTTCCAAAGAAAATTTCACAAGCAAAGTTCCAATTTTCATCTCAATTGTATCAAGTGATTTTAAGTGAATTACGTGAAGTCAAGCACATTCAAGGACATTCAAGGTTATTCAAGTTTATTAAGAATCATTAACTACAAAAGAAAGACCATCAGAAATAAAGAGTCATAAGAAATAAAGACTCATTAAGAAGCCACTGCTCATAGCAATAAAGTCTAATAAGGTAAAACTTAGCTATATAAGAAAGCTAGGTCTACTAAAAACTACTAAAGTTAAACTTACTGCTCAATAAGAAGTATAAGGTATAATAAGATAAGCTACTAAAGATAAGCTACTTATAAAAGTCTACTACTAATAAAAATCAGCTACTCACTCATAGCTATAAAGCTCATCTACTCGCTTCGCTCGTATCTTCGTTCTTAGCATGTCCCTTCTCCAATGGAGCCTTGAAAACGGCGCTTCTCTTTCCCCCGGCCTTGAAATCAAACAAATTTCTCCAGGAAACGTCGGAGTCTTTGGGTCCGGAAACTCCGTGAAAATCCCGTTATCCATGATAATCACGAAACAAGTTGCTAAGGAGTATTTCAGGGATATAATGGAAAAGAAGGAAAAGGAAAAGGAAGAAAAAGTCGAAATTGAAGAAAAAGTCGAAAAAGTGAAAATCGATGAAAATGTGAAAATCGATGAAAATGTGAAAATCGATGAAAAAGTGAAAATCGATGAAAAAGTGAAAATTGATGAAAATGTGAAAATTGATGAAAAACATGAAAAACTCGAAAACCTCGAAAACCTCGAAAAACGTGAAATAAAGGAAAACGAAAAAGGGAAAGAGGAATTTGGAGAAAAATCTGCTAAAGAAATCGAAAAATCTGCTAAAGAAGTCGAAAAAGACGAAAAAGAAGAAAAACTCGAAAAAGGGAAAGAAGAAAAAGCTGACGCTTTTTCTTCTCTCCCCCTCTTTCTCTCCCACTCCTCCCACCACAACCCCTCCCCCTACATCTCCTCCCTCCCTTCCCTCTCCCAAATCAACCTTCCCTACACTTTCCCCCCCTCCCTTCTCTCCCTCCTTAAAGGAAGCAACTTGGGAAACTCGCTCAAACCCAACCTCCACCTACTCATTGAAGAATGGTTTAAAGAAATTTCCAGTATTCCCGACTTCTTAAAACCCGAAAACCATTTTCTCGATTTGAAATTCTACTACGAGTACAAATTCTATACCGATGAGGATATGCACGCTTACCTCACTCTGGAAACAAACTGGTGCAGTTTTCCAACTTATCTCTGGGCCTGTTCTATTATCAAGTCCAGATCTTTTCCCTGTTACCTTCTTAAAGACCATGTTTCGTATGATATCCAGCCCGATGAGCCTATGCTTCTTCCTTTAATTGATCTTCTTAACCACGATCCTAAAGCTAAAGTCAACTGGACCGTGGATTCCTCGTATTTCACGTTTTCCAGTGAAAACCCAGCACCAGGCCAGCTTTATAATAACTATGGAATGAAAGGAAACGAAGAGCTTTTGCTCGGCTATGGTTTCTGTTTAGAGAATAATCCTGCGGATTCTGCGGCTCTTCGCTTAAAACTTCCCGATCCGGTCGTGCAAGAATTACCTAATTGGAACATTTCTCTTCCGAAAATATCAGATTATACCATGTCGGTAATAAACTCTAATTTAACAAGTGATGTTTCCCCCCTCTTTTTCATTTCCTCTACTAATATCCCCGAAAACCTCATCAAACTTTTTCAATACTTAGTTAAAAATAATTGGGAAAAAACAGTCACTTTACGGATGAAACTCGCGGGTTTAAACCATCTTCGTCAAGCTATAGACCAGAAATTAGCTTTACTTCAAAAACCAACCTGTGAAAACCCGTTTATTCCGATTTATTTGGATTCACAGAGGAAAATCTTCCAATCTTCTATAAAAAACCTCAAACATATGGAAAAAGAAATACTCACAAAGTATAAACCCCAACTTTTAACACTTAAAAACGTTTACAAAAAAGATCCTTCTCTCCAACATGGACTTCTTATAGGAATGGGAGTGATGGATTACGAGTCCTTGGTTCTGCTGCAATTACAGGACCAGGTGTGGTTATTATTTCTCTTAAGGGTTTTTAATAAAGACCATTTTACCGAGGGTTTTTTTCCAGAGTGGATACACGAGTTATTTGTGGAAATTAGAAAGGAACTGGTTCTGAATGAAGAGGTGGTTCAGTATAGAGACGTTTACGAGGGAATAGTTCCTCCGTTGGCGGAAGCGGTTCCGGCGGTATTTGGGAGGGGAAGTTGGACTGTAGAGGATTTCATTGCTAGTACGAGGTTGTTAGATAGAATTGGGTTTGTTAGGGGGAAGGAGCAGGAGTGTATATTGGTGAATGAGGAAACCGAGAAAACCGAATAAACCGAGAAAACCGAAGGTTTTTGAGGTTTGAGGTTTTGAGGTTTTCGAGTTTACCTCAAAACCGAAGGTTTTGAGGTTTATGAGTTTGTTAGTTTAAATAAACCTTCGTTTATTCGTTTTCTTAGTAATAAACTGACTAAGTACATATTAAATACATATAAGTATATATTAAGTACATATAAGTAAATATTAATAGTATATAAAAAACTACAGTTCTAAGAGATGTGATTTTTTTGACTATTTTTTGACTATTTTTTTTTCAATTTTGCAGCCATATTGAGAAAATATAAGAAAATAAAAAAATATCAGAAAAAATAGATGAGAAAAAATAGTTAAAAAAAAACTGAAATATCTGAAAATATGAAACCTTTGCAATTCTACTATCGATATAACTAGAGCAGATCATTTGATGTTACCAGGTTCCATGTGGTTATTCTACCTGTGGTTATTCTACTTTCTCTCGTATACTTTGGATTATCACGAGTATTAGATCTCCATCTTGCAACCGGTTCCTTATATGTTTACCAGTCATTCTTATTATACGCAGCATTATTATGTAAATGTATTAGTAGCTTAACATTTTTTTAACTCTATTTTATAAATTCAATTTATGTTTCAATTTTTCGCAGCCATTTGAACAAACCGAAAGTTTGTGAAGTTTTCGTGGATTTTACAAACTGGAAATAAAATATAAATAAATCTAATCGCATCCAGAAGTATATATTTTAATTATACCAGGATTCGGTAAAGTTTTTAAGATTTACAATCCAAAGAAACTTCCCAAGCCTTCAGTTTACTCAGTTTTTACGTGGATTTTACAAACTCAGTTTGTTCTATAGGTACTCTAATTTATATAAGTACTAATTTATATAAGTACTAATTTATATAAGTACATACTCAGGAAATTGACAGTAAAATGCAAATATCGATATTTTGTATTCTATGGCCAATTCTTATACTAGCTCATCAACAATAGACAGTAACATAACCAATGTATAATAGACCAGATATTCCCTATTTCTTGTATCTTATATACTCAGTCAAATAACTCCTAAACCGATAAATTAACTTATAATGTAAGCTAATATTCTTATAAATGTATAATTTCTGATATTAGGCTCGTTACTTGCTTATCTAGATTCGCCTAGTCACTCTTTATAGGCTATTCAATTTATATTCCTACAAGTACTACAAGAATCCCGCAAGAAACGAATCGAGCAAATTAAGGTGTGGCTCGATTCTTCAAGTGTTATCAATTATTATCAATTATTATGAAATTACAGAATTGGCAAGCGGAATTCTAAATGTTTTGAAGAAGTGATTCTTCGAGATGAAGAAACTCGCGAAGCGAGTTTCTAATAAATCACAAGTCTTAATCTTAAGTCTTAAGTCCAAAAATCTCGAAAATCTCGAAAGTCTCGAAAATCGAAAATTTCGAAAATCGAAAATCTCGAAAATCTCGCTTCGCTCGATTTTCTCGATTTCTCGATTTCTCGATTTCTCGATTATTCCTCCTTAACACCCCCCTTACCAGAAGACTCCAACTTCTCAACACTCTGCTTATCAACAGGGGAAGCCTCAGCACCACCCGTCAAGGCCAGCAAGAAGTTAGGAGCAGCCTTGAAAGGTCTCTTTAAATCACCAGCAGCAGGCACGCCGAAAACATGAATCTTGATGATATTAGCTTCCAAAGCAGACTTGACAGAAGAAACGGATTGCATCACCAATGGGTTGGTGTACTTCATGTAAATATGCATGAACCCCATCATTCCCAAGGAGGTGAAAACCGACTTGATCAACTGGTCAACCTGGGCCAAGTCGTACTCCTTAACGGTGGTAACCACAGCCTTAGGCTCAGAAGAACCAGACATAGGGTTGGCTGGCTCGACGTACTTCATGGTGGTCAAGTCGTTCTTCTTGACAATCTGGAATCTGGCAAAACCATACACGGCAAGAGTAATGGCTTGACAGGACAAGTAAAAGGCACGGACGTAGAACAAGATGTCTGGGTTTTCCAAGTCCAAGCGACGGGACACTTGCATCATGACAAGCATGAGCACGATGTTGGTGACGGCTGGGTTCATGGTGTAGGGTGGTTGGAAAAGGTGGTAAAAGAAGGTGGTTGTAAAAGAAGACGAGTCGTAATTAAAAATTGGTCGTTTTTTTCGAAAGGAGGTGACACAAAGGGAGAAGAAGGGGGAAGAAGGTGGAAGAAGAGAGAGAATCGAGCGGAGCGAGATTCTTGAAGCTAGAGAAAGAATAGAGCGTAGCTCTATTCTTTCTCTAGTTTGAGATGATAAAGAATCGAGCGGAGCGAGGTTCTTAATAGTTAGAGAAAGAATAGATCAAAGATCTATTCTTTCTCTACGATAAGAGCGAGATTTTAATAGAAGAATAGCTCTATTCTCTATTTCCTAAGTGATTCTTAAGTAGATAACTATAGATAACTATACATCATGTACACTATATACTTCATGTACACTATATACTTCATGTAAGTGCATTAGTTTATTAGTGTATCAGTGTATCAGTGTAGTGCATCTAAGTATTACAGGTAGTACGTATCTTTTGGTGTGTGTATTTGCGTGTACTAAGTAGACTGAGATATGATAGAGAGAATAAAGTAGTTATAAAAGGATATAAAGAGAGAATAAAGTAGTTATAAAAGAAGATATAGTGAGAATAGAGTAGTTATAAAGAAAGATATAAAGAGAGCATAGTGTAATAAATACGGGATATAGATAGTAATATAGTGAAGAAGTCATGAATAAGCTAAGGGAATAAGTCATAGAGATAAGAGCTTGCGGTTAAAAGTCATCGATAAAAGGGGAAGGATAATCCTCACAAACCGATTAATATTAAAACTACCAGATAAGACTCAGAGTATTCAAATGTAACAGCTACTCGCTTCGCTCGTAGCTCGCTCGTACCCTCGTAGCGCTCGTATAACCATTACACAAAGGGTAAATTAACCACCTTTCCAAACGGCCATTGATAACGCCATTTACCTTTATGGTTGCATAATCGGAAATTACACCTTGTGCAGATTACTAGTACTCTACTTTTTGGAATATTAGTTAGTATTACCATAAGCTGTGAGGAGTGACAAGTATAAAAGTATTACATTCATTATTTATCATATACTTGTTCTTCATTTCTATAGTATAGTATAAAAATAGAAAGGTATTATCACTCATGATTCTCGTATCCTAAATATACAACAAACCGAAGTTCTATTCCTTCTAAAATCGTTGATAAGAGTGAAACAGAAAGAAAAGGAAGAAATACAAGGAACAAGATATAGGTAAAGATATATTAATACAAAGCCTAACATATATAAAAGTGTTTTGACTCATAAATATCTGAAATGTATGTCAAGTAAATAAGATGGCTGCAAATTAATGCTTTGGAGATTTAATGATAAATATGAGTCCTAGTAGTAAAATGAAAAAGAAAACGAAAATGAAAATGAAAATTGAAATTTGAAATTTGAAAATTGCTGCAAAAATTTTTTATAGTAAATTCATTTTATTAACTGAATTCTTTATATTAAGTGAGTTAAAAAAAAAGAAGTGAATTTTTTATATTAAGTGAACTTTATAGTGAACGTACTTTATATTAAGTGATTCTTTTTATATTAAGTTAACGTACTTTATAGTGAATTTATTTTGTATTAACTGAATTCTTTTTATTAAGTGATTCTTTTTCAAATTTTAAGCTGCAAGTTTCAAATTCAAATTGCTGCAAAAATTTAATTTCAATTTCATTTCAAATTGCTGCAAAAAACGTACGAAAACTGCAACATTTCTCGTTCTATTATCTCATATAAATAACCTACAAGATAATGTACATTCTATGCATCTTCTTTTATCTATACATCTTGTATACTTTATATGCATCTACACTACTCCTCTTCCACGGTAACATCCCCATACTCCCAGCAACCCACACGTAAACTCTTTGCCCTGTTCTGTTCAAGCACCAATTCATTCACATACTCTTTAACAAACGGTCTCACGTTCTTCGTGGAAACAACAGCCCATCCGTCTTCCACCAACTTCTTGTTAATCGTATAAGTTGGGTCCTTCAACGATTCCTCAGAGTCGTAGAACACAGCCTCGTAATCGGTACTTGTTCCCGGTAATGCGCTAACCACCAACTTCTTATCATATACGAGATCTTCTAAAGCGTAAAGAGCATCTGTTAAGTAATCCGAAGGAGGCAAGCTCAAGTTTTGTAAGGTTGCTGTTTTAGAAAACGCAGGGAACGCAGTCAAATTGAACTTGGAAGGTAAACTTCTCAACGCGGAGAGCGAAACCAGGTCCACGTTTCCGAAATCCACGTGCTTGACTTCAAACTTGTTGGTGTTTTTATCGTAGGAAAGAACACGGGCACGGTAGTACTTTCCGTTTTCGGCGAATTTAGCGGAAACAAGGTCGCCCTTTTTCGCATTAGTCAAGTTATACGGAAGATCTGGCGAGTTAATACTGGCACTAGGGATTTGTTTATGGAAAGCATGGAACGCGTTTCTGAATTCCTTGAATTGGGCTTCTTTTGAGGAGAACTGGAAGGAAATCACCCCTTCCGAGGAAACATCAACAACCTCGATATCATAGAACTCTGGTTTGGATAAACTAAGATCCTCCATCTTCTTAACTGGAACTTCTACGTAACTAGCCCATAATCCCTTCTTCCCTTCCTTTGCTTCTTTTTCCGCTTTGATCAATTTACTCGAATAAGCATTTGAATTCACAGAAACCTCATGCAATTTCACCAACCCACGTTCCAACAAAACAACTTGGAATGGCTGCGAATCCACAAATAAATTCCCAATAAACCCGCCTACTTTATCCGTATCATAAACCTCAAACTCCACGTTATGTTGTAATAACATCTTATTAACAAACTGTAATCCTTCCTCAGACCTATCATTACTAAGTCCTCCAAAGATCAACGTCAACTTGGTTCCTTCTTTAGGACTAAACAACTTGACTCTGTTCACAGAATTCACATACTCAACGTGGTACCCTGAGATTCTTCCTTTCTTGAACCCATTAACAAACGATCTCGCTTTAGAGACGTTTTCCGAGGCATCTACGATTCTAGTACCCACCAAAAGTAACTTGGAAACATCCTTTCCAAAGATCCCGATCTTGTTCTTCTTCGCTTCTTCTTCTAATTCAACCAATCTGTCCCAGTTTAACGATCTCTCGCTGGTAGTAGCCTTGTTATGTCTAATAACTCCAGCGTATCCTTTACTCACCAACATCTCACTCAAATCGGAGTCTCCTATCTTCACACTAACCATGAACCTCGCATCAAACCCAAGCTCCTTGTTGGCGCCACGGAACCCATCCACAGAAAGACTCACCTGTTTTCCAATCACCTGGTTTCTTACAAACTCACGGATAGTGGAAACCAACGCTTGTTGTTGTTGCTGAGAAGCTCCAAGCGTGGAATCATTAGGTCTAGGCGTTCTAATAGAAGCTAATTGCACGGTAGGTTCCGAAGGAAGGTTAAGAAGGAAAGTGTCTCCTGAAATTACACGGGAAATAGAAACATCCAAAGAAGCACCAACCTTTAAGGTTTTCGATAAAGGAGCAGCAACGGGTTTGTGGGTTGCATACATTCCTCTTCCTAATGCTTTTGCACTGGCCTCGGCCTTTCTAAGTACTCCCATGGCTGTAGAACCAATCAAGGTGGACTGCCAGTCAACTACCTCACCCAAGCCTAACTCCAACAACTTCTCAGTGATGTTGTTTCCAGAAGGATGGTGGATTACAATGATAGGAATTCCGTTTTGGGATTCTCCGATTATAGAACCGGTCAACTCAGCTTTGGTGGTCAACAACTTGTCCTCTACAAACGCCTTGGCCTGGTTGGCGATCTTGGAATTAGCTGGATCGTCTGTTCTTGCGGTTTTTACTCCAGCCAACAAGAATTGAGCCAGCACGTTTTGCGTAGAAGAAACTACCAAACGAGCCACAATTCTGTCTCCGGAAATCACCCTTTCAACAATGGTCTTGATTGGTGTATTTTTTGAGGTGTTGATAATACTTTCGCTCAATTCTACGAGGTACGCTTTCTGTGAATCTGCCCAAACACCTAGTTCTGCGTTTTTAGCAGTATTTTGGAGCTCGCTCAATTCGTAGTAGATATCGCCGTCCGACTCGGAAAACGACTCCTTCAACTTCACCAAGCCTAGCGAGAGCATGTGGCCCACCAACGACTTGATGTGGGGGGTTTGCACGTCTCCGAATTCTCTGGATGGGCCCTTATACTCAACCTTGAACCGCACTTCCTTCCCAATAACCAATTGTCTCAAGTACTCCTTGGCTTCGAGAGAATCCTCGGCCCGGACGTGGGCAAGCGTGAAGATCTTCTCGGGAGCAGGCAATTGGGTGCTTTTGCTGGGAACGAGGATAAGGGTGTCCCCGCTGGTGACGTTTTTGACTTTGGCTTGTAACATGGTTGGTGGCAAAATGAGAAAATGACAGATCGAAAGAAAATAAAGAAAATGAGACGAAAATGGAAATGAACGAAAATGAACCGAAAAATGAAACCGAAAAATGAACAAACTTTAGTTTGTTCATTTTTCGGTTTTTATGAACAAAGTAGATGAGCGGAGCGAATCTACTAGAGATAACTAGATAACTAAATAACTAGATAACTGCGAATCTACTAGAGATAACTTTCTTTGGTTATGTATTGTTTGTTCATTTTTCGGTTTTTATCAAAACTGTGTTTATGAAGCAGGTTGTGTATGTTTATTTGTATGTTTATTTGAGTTTTGTTTGATTTCTGTATTCTGTATGTTTTGTCTGATTTATGTATTCTGTATGTTTTCTGGAATAATTTATCTACACTTCTTTCTAAAGGATTTAAAGACACACTGTAAATATTTCGTGCTGAGTTGTATATATGATTTGTATGATTTGTATGACTTGTATGACTTGTATGATTTGTATGATTTATAAGTATTCATGATTTATATGATTTATATGATTTACATGTATGTTTATATGACTTGACTCTACACCACCTTAACATTGCACCCCTATATCAGTAAATTCTTGTATATTCTCTCTTGATCCTCTGGTCCAAATTCTGTTCCTACTTATGTCTCAACTCCAGATTATTGTTCCAGATTATAAGTCAATTTTTTTGCAGCAATTTATGGGTTCTTGCTCCTATTAAATTTTCCTTTTCTTAGTATATAATATCTTCGTTTTATACCAGAGACACGATATTGAAAAGAAATCAATAGTGATCTTCAGAGTAGACTTATCAATTGAATTAGACTTAACTCTTATTTTATCTTGCACCTACAAATACCAACTATCTTTTTTGTAATACCTCCTAATATATACAAGAAATACTTCCAAATAACTTCAAATAACAAGAAATACTTCACCAAATAACTCCAAATATATACAAGAAATTGTAAATATTGTCGTGTTCCAATACTAAAACCACCACTAAACAAACCGTAATTCATATCATATCATATCAATACTCTTCATGAGTCAAATACTCAATACCACGAGATTAATATATAGAATAGATGTTAATACATAGAATAGATATATTTAGAATAGATATATTTAGAATACCACGAGATATTAATATATAGAATAGATACTAATATTTAGAATAGATACTAATAGTTAAAATAGATACTAATATTTAAAATACCACGAGCTATTCGCTTCGCTCATAGCTCGTGGCTCGAATTTCAAAATTCAAATTCTCCGCACTACAACACCAACAACCATGGCACCTCGAAGCACGGCGCAGAAACGGCTCTTGAAAGAGTACCAGCTCTTGTTGAAGGACGCGCCTCCGGGAATCGTGGCTGGACCCGTGGACGAAAACAATCTCTTTGTGTGGGAATGTTTAATCGAAGGTCCTACTGATACCCCGTACGAATACGGCGTGTTCCCGGCCTTGATGACGTTCCCCAAGGACTACCCGCTAGGCCCGCCCTCGCTCAAGTTCGACCCTCCGTTGTTGCATCCCAACATCTACGCCGACGGAACCGTTTGTATTCTGATTCTTCATCCTCCGGGCGAGGACCCGAACCAGTACGAGCGGCCCGAGGAACGCTGGTCGCCAGTACAGAGCATCGAGAAGATTCTCCTTAGTGTAATGTCCATGTTGGCCGAGCCGAATCCTGAAAGCGGGGCCAACATTGATGCTTGTAAGTTGTGGCGAGACCATAGAGAAGAGTACGATAGTTCGATAAGAGCTCATGTACGCGAGTCCTTGGGTTTGTAAGGCCCTATTGATACCAAATGATAAAGATATATATTTGATAATTACATAAAATCTAGATAATGATAGATAAGACAATACTACAATTGAATATTTCTGATACTATAAATTCACTCTGGATACTGAACTACAAATTCTCTCTATTCTCTGGAAATTCCATTATCACATGCTTTGTTCTTACCAGAGAAACTAGAGCCGGGTTGATGCATATACTTTGAAAATCACCCCAGTCTGCTAAAGCTTAACGTGAAGTTACCTGGTATGGTATGAGAGGTTGTGAGTTGTGGATCCACAGTAGATTATTATCATGTTATCATGTTATCATACATGTTATCATACATGTCTATCATGTCTATCATATCTATCATATCTATCATACATGTTATCTATCATATATATCATATATATCATCAAATCCTCATTCTCTGACTCAATTGGAAGATTCCCTTTTGATAATCTTACACATCTAATCTCTAACAATTTCCTAATATCAAAAATTAAAATTCAGTCAAAAAACAGTCAAAAAATAGTAGATATAGTAGAGTAAGGATAATAGCATGCTACGCATGCTATTAGCGGCCCAGACCTCACAAACCTTCGGTTTGTTCGTTCTAACTTAAAAGTACTCATTAATCATAACTCTCTCGAATCATAATTCTCAAATCCCCCTACCAACTCTATATCCAATTCTTCCTCGAACTCATAACCTCGTGCTGTTTCTCAGGATCTTCGAGCTCCTCGAGCTCTCTCTAACTTGCCATTTCGTGATATTCCGCTTCAAATAGCCAAATTCACTCGAATCTGTCAACGTCAAATGAAATATCAAATGAACGGTCAATTCTCAAATTAAAATTCTAACAACTCTAACTCAATTCTAACTCAACTCTAACTCAAATACCAATTCTAACTCAAATTATCCCTTAAATTAACGTTATCATATAAATATCTCGTAAACGTCAAATTCTCAAATTCTCAAAATCCAAAAATCTCAAAATCTCAAAATCAAAAAATCTCAATCTCAAAAATCTCAAAATCTCAAAATCGCAATTTCAACGAATCAGTCAATTCTAACGACCGTTGAATTAAAATAAGAATTCTAGTCTATTTTTCGCTCAATTAATTAGTCATTAACTAGTAATCTTAACTAGTCAATTAACTTAATTCTAACTATTAATTCCAACTCAAATTCGTCGCTCCGCTCCGAATTTTCGTTCGAATTCTCGTTATGCTGCTCCCCTTACACTACTACAACGACGATAAAAAGTCATTTGCTTACCCCACGGTCCACAAAAGATGGCCCTTAATCATCACAGGCGCTATTGACGACGTGAACAAAGCTATCTCCTTAAACCCCCAATTATCCACCTCCGGGTCCATCATCACTGCCCAATTGAACCAATTATTAAATGATTTCAAGAGCGACGCCGTGGTTTCCGAGTTCTCCAACGACCAGATCGCTTTGGACTCCAACTTGACCCACTACAACACCACGTTGGCCCAGTTTAACCAGCAGAAAAAGGTCACCTGGCTCACAGGCCCTTGGCTCTACTTGGAGTGCTATTTATACCAATGGATCAACAACCTCTTTCTCTCTTCCCGTGTCTCCTTCTGGCACTCGTTTGACATTTTCCAGAACTTAAAGTCCCAAACCTTCCAGCAGTCCGAGTTTGGGGTTCTTGAGTTATGTAAGCGGTACCAGGTGTTAAGCACTCAATTAGCTGAGGCCGACCCAGAAGCCTTGGAGTTGCTTTTCAGGGAATTCGTCGATATCTCGCTTTGGGGAAACGCTACTGACTTGTCTTTGCTTGCAGGAAACGTGACTTTGGAGGATATCAAGTCTGTCCAAGGAGCAGAAGTCAGAAAGAAGAACGAGGAAAATATCTTGGTCAACGATTTGGCTTTAGCTTGGAAACACTTACAAGCAGGTTCCCAGACCAAACGTATCGATATTGTTCTTGATAACTCCGGGTTTGAGTTATTCGCGGATTTGGCCTTCACCTTGTTTGTCTTGGACTCTAAATTGGTTGGAGAAGTCCATTTACACTGTAAGGAGATTCCGTGGTTTGTTAGCGATACCATGCCACATGATTTCCAGAACTTATTGGACCAATTGGTGGATAAGGAGTTTTATACTAATGCTCATTCCAATGCCGAGGATTCCGCTGCAATTGTCCAGTTCCACGATAGAATCCAACACTACGTAGGTCTGTCCCAGTTGATTATCGAGTCCCATCCTTTCTGGACCTTGGACTATAATTTCTGGAGCATTCCCAAGTTTGAGGACTTGTACTCCAACTTGTTGAGCTCCAACTTGGTTATTTTCAAAGGCGACTTGAACTACCGTAAGTTGACTGGCGATTTGCAGTGGGAAAAGACCACTCCTTTTAAGGTGGCCATCCAGGACTTGGCCACGTCCAAGTTGCCTGTTCTTTCTTTAAGAACTTGTAAGGCTGATGTGGTTGTAGGGTTACCTGAAGGGGTCAATGAGCAGTTGATTGAGAAGTACAAGGCGCAGGGAAATGAGGTTGGTGAGTTCTGGACTTCTTCAGGGAAGTGGGCTGTTATGTCGTTTTCCGATGGGAGTTAGAGTAGTTAGAATAGGTAGAATACGAATAGGTAGAAACTGAATACTGAATATATAGTTAGAATATATTGAATAACTAGAATATACTGAATATATAGTTAAAATATACTGAATAACTAGAATACTGAATATAGTGAATTCACATTATACAGTCTTTTTATTCCCTCTGGATATTCGATATTTTCACACCAAGAGATTCGATATCAAGATAAATATTCAGCTTATAAATACATGAAAAAAATTCATTTGTTATTTCCGGTTTTATGTAAATATTTGATCATATTAAAAGTCGAAAGATACAGCTAGAGTATATAGAATATAGCTTGTAGCTAGAATATACAACTAGGATATACAGTTTATATAGCTAGAATATACTGAATATACTGAATATACAGTTTA
This sequence comes from Aciculoconidium aculeatum, assembly GCA_030579395.1. Classification (NCBI taxonomy): domain Eukaryota; kingdom Fungi; phylum Ascomycota; class Pichiomycetes; order Serinales; family Debaryomycetaceae; genus Aciculoconidium; species Aciculoconidium aculeatum. The sequence continues at coordinate 114,532 of JAKTQU010000005.1, forward strand.
TAGCGTTACACCTTATCTCATTTGTTATTTATTATATACACAGGTCTAGCCTACATATCAGCAGCCTTTCTAGAATTACAGGCCACTATCTTAAACTTCTCAACCGTCACCTCGCTATCCACACTGGTGGAGCCTTCAACGGCACTCACGTCATTCATCTTGATCAAAACGTTCTTAATGATGAATGTCCAGACATCATCACAAAAGCGGTATGTATCCAAGTCGCCCTTGAAGGTCAAACGGGACTTGGCAATCCCAGCGTCCGTCTTTAAGTTGTCGGATATGATACGGTCAAAGTTATTCAAGATAGTCATGGCCAACTGCGGCTGGATCTTCTGGTCCGAAATCAACGTGTCCAACGCGTCCGTCAACGCCACTCCTATGGTGGATCTTCTGTAAAGCTCGTAGTAGGCTGGGGCACTCATCTTGGAAAGAAACAGGCGGAGTCTTTTCCAGGGCCTTTCGCCTTTTTTTGATATTTCCTTTTGCCTTCAGGGACGGTCACGTGGGGAAGAAGACATACCATGACATACCATATTATAAAGACATAAAGATATAGACATAGAGACATAAAGACAAACTTGTAAGATGATTGTAATAGCTTAATAAGTAAAACGTTACTAAAACGTCAATAAAACGTTAAGAAAACGTTAAGATACAGACTACTTATTATAGAATAAGGCAGAAGACGTAGAGAATAAAACGCGAAGATAAAATAAGTGAAGACATATTAATACACAGGAGACAACATATATCATATAACACATAACATATAACATACAACACAACTTAGAAGACAACCTATTAACATTCTTCGACTACTGCTGAGAAGAAAACGCTACAATTGATAATTAACATTCTTAAGACATAAGTTACTAGACAATTAACTTATACTAAGACTACTTATTAAGACTACTTATTAAGACTAACTTAAGACTAACGGACTAACTTACTACTTATTAATAGTGTTATTGTCACCATGCTGGACTCTTCTGTGGGAAAAAGATACAGAGACGCCATTATCTCGTACCGAGGCTTCCAGGGAACTCCAGGAAGAAGAGACTCTGATGAGTTTCAAACCAAATTGGCCAAAATCATCCAGGAATTCGGCTTGATCAAAAGTATAGTGGAAAGTGTCAATTTGTTCAGCGAGAACGAGCAATTGGCCGAGATCAACGCCAACTACATTCCCTTCTTGAACATCGACTTCTACTTGGCCGAGTTGAACTTACAGAACTTGAGTTCTGCAGATTCCTACGATTCCTCGGATCCAATGCAGTTCAAACTAGACAACCTCAAGTTGGCCATCACGCACTTTGTCAACTACCTCGTGACCTTGCAGGGCTACGAAGGCGTTCTCTCCAAACTGCAGTCTCTGCGGATCGACGCCATCAAAACGTCCCCTAACCCAACCTTGGAGCAAATCGTGTCCTACCACAACAACCCCACCTTGAAGAGACAGGAGAAGATCGAGAACTACAAGCTCGAAAAGGAGTTGAACGCCAAATTGGCCATCTTGGACGAATACTATGCCGACCCAACCTCGGAGTTTTCCCGCTTTGACGAGGAAATCGTGCTGAAAATTTATACCGACCAGCTTAAACTTTTCTCTATCCAGGCCTTCAATTCGCTCGAACAGATCATCATGGAGGCACTGGTATTGTCCAAAAGACCTACAGCTCAAATCCAGCGCATTGAAAGAGACGAAAGAGTAAACGACTTCTCCAAGGAAAACGACTATGGTTACACTCCCAAACTTGAATCCTTGCCGGGGAAAAAACACATCTCGGAGTTAATCTCAAGACACGGCAAGATCTTGCAGCCTTTTATCATCACCTCAGATCGACAGAAACTCAAGGAAAAGGTGTTTGGAACGGGCCAGGTGCTACCTTCGATGAGTGTGGAGGAGTACTTGGACTACGAGTTGGCCAATGGGAAAATGATGAAGGAGGAAGTTAAAGATACCAATGAAGACGACACCGATGATTCGGACGACGAGTTGGAAAAGAGAAATTGGGACGATTGGAAGGATGATAATCCAAAGGGTGCGGGGAATATGGGTTCCAATATAGGGTAGAGCAAGAATAAGCAAGAAGAATGAGAATAAGCAAGAACAAAATAGAGAATGCTAATAGTAATATACCAAATGTAATGTGTAATTCAATATACAAATGTAAAGTGAGTACTACAATGTGTACGTGTATTTTTCTTTATTAATACAATGGCACAAGACTAGAGAACTGCTGATCCGCAGATATGCTCATAAACTTGGATCATGATATTTAAAAGAATTCAAATTATCGTGAATCCAGTCAAAAATTGAGAAGTTGTAACTTGATAAATTGATAAATTGACAGCACAAACCTCATAACTAACCTTCGGTTTGTTCTTGGTAAAAAACATCCTCTCAATTCCAAATATAAGAAACTCTCTAATTGCCTAGTGATACCACAACAAACCTTTCTCTTTTATTCTCTTTCAATTTCTGTAAACCCCCTAACCCCCAAATTCAAAAGACCCTAACTGCAATAGTATAAAAGGGAAACCATTAAATCACTTAAAACTTAAAAATCAGAAAATCTGTCAAGCTACCTGTGATTGTTACACTCTGTAACCTCATTCCAAATGTTAATAAATTAAAAGGTACTAATTAAAAATGTATCTCTATTTTACAAACCTACTCTATAAACTTGCAGTTCGGTTTATACTTGAGCCAAACTATCTGACCATTTTCTAAATTCCACCTTCAAATCATCCACTGTAACTATTTCCAGCGCATCCCCTGTAGACTTTACAATCCATTTATCGTCATCATCATCTAAACTCTTTAAACAATTAATAATAATCGCATAACACTCAAAGATCTTCAATTTAAAACCCTCGAAATCCGCAGACTGTCCAGAGCCCCCAATTAACTTCATACTGTTCTCTGTGTAGTATCTAGTAATAAACATGTACAAAGCTTCGGATGCGCCTCTCTTATCGGCCAACTCTCCAGTGAAGGATTTCGAAGGCCCGGACAATCTCCACGAGTACATATACTCGTAGTATTTCCAGGCGTTGGCCAAAGGCAACAGGTTAGCGGTTTCAAGCAAGATGGAATCGATGAGCAAGTAGTTTTTGCTGTACAAACTGAACTGCTCGTTGGTTGACTTGTGAGGGAAAATCGTCGCTATGGACTTGTTCAAAATCAACTTGTGGATGAATCTGGTGAACAAATCCTTGTAGTTGTAATATTCAGGCGATTCCTTGACATACAAGTTGGTCAAGGATTCGTGGATTAAATCGTAGCGAGATAAATGCATCGCCAACTCAAAGATATTCAAGTAGTAGATATCGATTTGTCTGCGGTTGATCACATCATGACCCTTCAAATTCTCAATAGCACTGAGTTCAAACTTTAACGAAACTTCAGAGATATCGGTTCCTTCTTCAAAGCTAGGCAAGGACTTTCTCTTCTTGTATTGCTCGTAATTTCCCGATAACTCCGAAAGAGAGTGGAAATAGTTTGATTTCCTCAAAATCAAATCGTCTTCCTTGGCAGAAACAGAATTTAAGAATTTCACAAAGAGAGGGTTGGTCAAGCCAAAAGCCGTTGGTTCGAACTCAACTTGTTGGAAATCCTTAAATGTGTCATAGAACCCAGTAGCGTTGTTTGTGATCAAGTGGATAATCCCTATCAAGAACCTTTCCACTGGGTTTCCGGCATCCAATGCGTTTATAAAGTGGTTTTTCACAAACTCACCTCTATTGTTGTTTATCAACTCATTCACCATCTCAAGCACAAATTTGTTGTTTGACGTGATTGTGTAGTAAAAGTAATCATATGCTTCATTAATCTTGTTGTTTTGAATCAAATGCTTCAAGTATGGATGCTTATTTACGATAGCAGACCAAAAGAATCCGTTTTCGTATTTGTTAATTGATCTTCCTTTTAAAGAAGCCAAACTAGAATCAAAGAAATACGACACCAACTGGTAGATTCGTAATCTCAAAAGTGCCTTGTTGATTAACACCAACGCTTCCTCGCCTCCTTGCACGGAAAGTAAAAGTATAATGAGATTGTTTAAAATGACTTCGTGTTGCGTTTTGATTTCCTTAAATGCTGTCACTGTGTTTAAAATACTCAACAATCCAATAGTTCCCAAAGAATCAGGGGTCTTTTCAACAACCTCGAATCCGTCATCAATCAAGGAAGCAATGACTCCTTCGATATTTGGTAACGAATACAATTCATCGGAAATAGTATCTATCGTGTCTTGGGAAATCTTGGATTTCAAATAAGTAGCATACACTTCGGTGGCTTGGTTGTCATTTAATTGCTGCCATTCACTGATTACCTTGGTGATATTTTGATATGCCTGGACTGATAACGAGCCCTGGATCACATTAAAGGCCTTGCAGAGTCTACCTTCTGTTGTGGAGATATTCAGGTACATAAACGTTTCATAAGCATGTGCTGGTCTGAAAACCTTTAACCCATTAGTTTGCAACGTCAAACAAAGCTTGTTTCCCAAAACCAAGCACAATGATTCTTCACTTAGTTTCCTATATTCTTCACATAGTATGTACAATTGGAACCAGATGGATTTTGCATTCTGCTGTTGAGAAATCAAGTCTTCGATTTTCTTCCTGATGCTGGACTTGCCGGGATTCGCGATACTCCCGCCCGCCAAGTGCTCATTAAGCACATCGAAAGAAGTCTTGATGATCAATTCGTCGTATCTCCCACTAAAGATTTTCTCATGGTAGTATTTAACTTCGAATTGAGGAGCAAACTCCACGTTTTCAGATGTTCCATTTATACGAGACCAGTTTCTGGTAACTATTGAGCCATTGTCCATATTACAGACGTAGGTGACTAAAATCGAGGACGTGTTGGACTTCCATAATAAATAATACTTAAATTCGTTTTCGTGGTGCTCTACTTGGTAATCTTGGATAAACCACAAGTTGTTCACGGTGGAATCGCCAAAGTAAAGACTGGGCAATTCCGGTTCAAAGGAAAGGTGGTTGAGTTCTTTTACATGGAATAAGCCTTCAGAGTCATAGATTTCCCACGTCTTGAACACAAACCCACTGCTTCCTTCATTCTGAGTATCGGCACTAACATATAAAGTCAAGAAAGTTCTGGTTTGGGTCTTGATCAAATTAAAGTACTTTGTTGGGATCGAATTAAGCCAAGTGGCCTCTGAGTTGTGGTTCAAGTCAATTGGGTTCGATACTTGCTGGTGGTTTCTGATATTCCAAAACTTGATCACCTTGTTGACGCTTAAGGCTGCAAATGTATCACTGTTTAAAAGTACAATGTCAACCAAGGCAGAAGAAGAGTGGCCATCCAAGGTCAAATTATTGTCCTTTTTGAAAAAACTGGAAAGCACGTGCAATGGGTTTATAGATAACGCCTCTTGGAAGGAATACGTTTCAAAGTCCTCAAATATGTTCTGTCTCTGCAAATGTAATAATGCACCGTTGTTTAAGGAGATCAACACGTTGAAATTATCAATGGATTTCATGTAAAAAGGGGCAGACGCCATTTCAAACGCATATGGCACTGAGATGTGACCCCATTCGGAGATGTTGTCTAATCTGAGCAGGTTTTTACCCTTTTTGAAATTCACCAACTCTATATTAACAGTGATGAACAAATAGTTCTTATCGATCAAGTCGATCAACACGGAATTGTTCTGCAAACGAACACTCAAGCACAGCTTGGAGATGATAGGGTCGGGCAACCTCAATTGGACGTTTTGGAACAGGCTTTCGGTTTCAAAGTTGATTGCCCTTGTGATGATTGGGGTAAGCGTGATTGTTTTCAAGTCGTTCAAGACATCGTAAGAAATGTACTCTATAAAAGTTGTTTTGTTTTCGGACAAGTCGAGGATATTACCTGAATCGGCCAATTTGGAGTTGAACTCTTCGTTAGGGGTTAGTTCTTGGGTGGAGGAGTACTTGAGTGGTAGCTCCACGGCTAGAGTCGGTAAATGGGACTTGTACCCTGGGATATTGGACGTAGAGTATGAGATATCCATGCTAGTGGATTTGCTAGTGGGTTGGCAAGTAAATAGTTTTGTTTAATTATACAGAAATAAAAAGTATCAGATTGTTTTTGATTTTTTGATTTTTTGGTTTTTTGATTTTTTCACGATGATGCGACATCCGGAATTTCAGCGACACCAACAAGAATAATATACAGAGGATACAGAGTATAATACAATGTCCTCGGTAATATACTACAAGTTCCTTCACCAGAAAAACAGATCGGTGATCCACTTTGACGGAACGGCCATCAATGTGTTTGACCTCAAACGAGAAATCATCCTACAGAACCAACTAGGCGTGGGAAATGACTTCAACTTGAAGTTGTACCACTCGGAACAGCCCGATTTGGAGTACGAGCTAGACCAGGACATCATACCGCGGTCCACGTTCGTCTTGGTGAAAAGATCTCCTGTGAAAGGCGGTGCCCGTTTTGGAACTGCGGCTAGATATGTCAGTGGGAAACCCAGAGTGACCAAGAAACTAGTCACAGGACCCACAATCACCGCTCCTATGAAAACAGACAGACCTTTGGACGAAAACGTGTCTGAAGAAGATAGAATCAAGATGATGTTTGAAAACCAGTCGAATTCGTGGGAACAGACCCAGGACGAATTATCCCATCATAAGGTGATTCACAACAGACCGGGCATTGTAGGGTCCATGCCAGGCGGAAAACAGGAAGATGCGCCTCCTCCAGGTTATATTTGTTATAGATGTGGGAAAAAGGACCATTGGATTAAAAACTGTCCTACCAACACCGATCCGACTTTTGAAGGGAAAAAGATCTTGAGAACCACCGGTATTCCAAAGCTGTACTTGAGAACCATTTCAAAGCTGGAAATAGAAAACACAGAAACATCCACCAATGACAACGGGGATATGGTGGATAAAGACGGGAATGCCATTTTGGTCACAGAAGACGGGAAGTATGCTATTGCTCTTGCTGACAGTAAGACCTGGATATCCTACCAAGAGAAACAGCAGAACGCAGCATTAAAGGCCAAGCAGGAATTCGAGCAAAGAATGCTCGAGTGTATCAAGGCTGACAACAAGTTGCAGTTTTTGGATCCGTTGTCGTCTGGAACCAAGAGGATTTTGAAGGCTCCAATTGTCACCACTCCTTGCTGCACATCCAGCACGGTTCTTCGCAAAATGACCAACTTTAACTACAATCGAGACGAATTGGAATCGTTGCTTATCGAAACTGACTTCCATTGTCCTAATTGTAACACAGAAGATATCTTTATAGATTCCTTGATTCCAAATGAGGAGTTGGAAAAAGAACTAAAGGAGTACATTGAAACAAAGCAAACGGAATTGGGAATAGAAGACCCCTCGGCTGGTTTGAAGAGATCTTCGGAAGACCTGGATGGTGAAAATCCAGATGCTAAAAGACAGAAACTACCAATAAAACCCCCCATGTTCCCTGGAATGCCAATGCCTTTCCAAATGCCGGGCATGCCAATGCCTGCAATGCCTCTAATGAACCCAATGTTCATGAACCAGACTTTCCCCAATCAACCAGCAAATAATGAAGCTTCCAATAATGAAAAACAGGCCCAATAGGTTAAATGTATGAATGTGTCGGTATATATAATTAAGGATTATCGTTGTATGGGGTTTTTTCCTATACATTTTAGACTTCACGTAGTACCAACGAGCGAGTTGTGTTTATTCCTCGGTTACTCTGGTTATTCCTTTGGATCTTCTGGATTGGAATTTTTTTGCAGCTGCAAAGAAATTGTAAGCTTCTCCAAAAGGGTTTTACTTCTATACTTTACGCATAATGAAAATGATCATACTCTTAATATTCTGTTTGTATTAGTGAAGTGCTTTGACCAGTGATTACTTTAACTTCATAAATCCCTAGTATATATATCAATACATAGCAGAAAAAATTGAGATTTCCTTTGAATCACCCTGTGTAAGTAGTCGGCCAAGTACTTTTCTCTGAGAATATTTTACTCGATTAAGGCACTTATTGATTAACTTTTTTTTTTAACTCAATGATATATATTTAAGTATAACTATACAACTTCTAAGTATCTTCATTATTTTTCATAAGTTTCAACAAAATTTTCGTAAATTTCATAAAAGCTACACAACATCTTATAAACTAGTAATACAATCATTACACAAACTATAAAATTTTCTACTTTATTGAAGTTCCTTCAGATCTATTCATTTTTAGGATTCTCCCGGAGTACTTAAGCACCAGCTATAGTACGAACTGAAGTGGCTGCAAAACTATACTGTTGCCCTTACCAAAAGCACATAACCACCAAACCCTCATACAATGAGCAACGCACGACCCCCAAAATGCTTACCCGGATTTCCCATTTGGACAAAAAAAATTTTCATATAAAAGGAAGAGAATTCGCACTTTAATTTCAACAATTAACCAACATTAGCTCTTTTTTATTGGACTAGGTGGTTCAATAATGAAAGAGATTCAAATCTAATGTGTATGTGCTGAAAACTACTAGGACAAAGAAATAAAGCATTTGTATTCGGATGAATCAAATAATCAATTCAAACTAGAGTTTGTGACTCAAAAGAGAATGATCACAACGTTATATAACCTGACACATACACTTGCAGTTGTCCAATTAATACGTCCAAGTACTAACAAAATAAGGGTTGGATTATATTTAAATTCCTATTAATTTCAATAACAAGTATGTTTTTAATTTTTTTTATGTCCCTCGAAAGTTTAAATGATGACTTAACAAAAACAAAGCTGGAATTACTGGCTGAAACTCTATGATTGATAAGTTTTTGCAACGCTACTGATTTTACTTTTGAAACAAATAATTGTTTTCGAATCACACACTAACAAATTAGGTAAGTTTTGAAAATTTTAACGATGCATTTTTTAATGAGGAATCATTGCACTGGGCACTGAATATTTTATGAGTGACAACGCATATCGGTGGGCCTCAGAAACCCACTTTAACTGATTTTGCATTTTTGTTATTATAGATTTTTCTTTACTAACATTTTGAAGTTTTCTGAAATCGTTTTGGTCTTTCTACCTTGCGAATCTGTATGTAACAATGTCCCTTTAAAGAATTTGTGATGATTTTTCAGATGACGAGTCAGAATCGGGATTCCCGTTGACGACAAAAACTATTTAATACCATTCATGCCTTTCTGAATTCTTTTTAAATTTTCTTTTTTTGAAGAATTTATTACTAACTAATGGTAGAGATAATCGTTTATCTTACACATTGCATCTTTTCTATGACAGGAGTTTAGAACTGGTTTTAGCATTGTCTTTGATTTTTATCGATAAAAGATGAATTGAAAAAAAAGACAAGCATATGTCCGAGTTTTCTAAGAAGATAAATTTTTTCATGTCTGATATCATAAGTTGGAGATTTTGCCAAAACCTTTGTTTGATTAACCAAACGAAGATGTGGCGTGGATTTTCTTTTCCCTTTTTGAGAAACTAGTTGTGGACGTTAATGATGATTTTCCACTATTCACGACGGTCTACTGTGCATGGGGAATGTTATCCCCATGTTTTGATGACAACTTTGGCCTTGACCGGCCGTGGTTCCTGATATCATCCACAACTAGTTTCTTTTGGGGGAACCCAAAACAAATTGTATGTATTTTTTAAGCAAATTTTTAATACAAGTGATGACTTTTACCTATTTTGTGAGATTTCGATGATATTCAAAATAATTCGATTTGCATGTCAGTCTGATGTAATTCAGTTTTTGAAAGAGTATACTAACAGATAGGAAATAAAAGACATAAATAAAACAATAAAAAACAATAAATAACAAACACTACATAAATGTAAGACCTAACTGTAGAGATAAGTACAATGTGAATCCCCTAAACAATACAATTTAAACCTTATTTGCTAACCATTTGTAACCGACGATTCCCCAGTCTCGGGTCAGCCGTTCGGGAGATGATTTTTTTAACAAAGTTTGTATTTTATTTAAGCTTGTAATTTATTTAAGTTTTCAGTTTATTTAAGTTTTGCAATTGGTCATGTTCAAGAAGATAGCCAAGAAGGAGCAGAAGGGACAAGATAATCCTCCGTCGTATGATTTGTCTCAAGAGGAGTCCTTGCGTCCTATAGTATCTAGAGAGTCATCGATCACCTCTTCTACATCCAGGCCGCCTGTTCAAAAGAGAAGCAGTGGGAACAATCTCTTCTCGAGAAACAGAATCTCAGACCACACCTCTACCACACCTACCAAGAACAAGCCCTATGTTCCCTCCAGGGACTTGCAGAAACATATTGATACCATCGAAGGGAATGCCGCCCCCATCATGAGCGTCTCTTCAAACACTCAGACAGACTACTTTGATGTGTTGCCCTCCTTCCAGATGTTTCAGTCCATTTTGCGTAGAGATGCGGGCCAGTTCAACGAAAACTTCTCCGTACGGCCCCCGATTTACGGAGATACCTCCAATTCGTCGCCCACTCCGCCGATTCTCTCCCCATACTCCTCCACTGTGGCGTCGCCGATGCTTTCGCCAACGATTTCCGGGAATTTGGCCTCCACACCGATCTCGCTAGCTGCGGAATCGGCAGCAGCAGCAGCAGCAGCGTCGGGCCCGAGAAGCGACTATTTCGAAGATGAGTATGTTTCACCTGAAGATTACGCTACCGAGGATCACGACGACCACGCCAACGAACAGCAGCACAACCATAACGTTTCCGTCACTGTGGACACCCTGGGATACTCGCCGTTGGATAACATCGACCGGCTCCATAAGGCACCAACGTCGCCCATCGATATCCAGATCTACGTTACCAAGAGAATCCCACAGCCAAACCACACCAACGAGTTGGAAACGAGATTGAAAGAATACACCAGTGACGATGTAGTCAATGGGTACATTATAATCACCAACAATAGCGACACCAATCTAGATTTCGGGTTGTTCACCGTGTCGCTTGAAGGCACGATCAAAATCACCGAAAGAAACCACAATTCCGCCGAGTTGGCAAAGTTTAACAAGATCTTGATGAAGAAGTTTTTGAAGATGTATGATTTGAACGCCTCCTACGGATACACACAGGTCCCTAACAGTGCAGGGATCCAGTACACCCCGAACACCATCGACTCGAGCGACGGCTGTGTGATTGGGCTTCCAGACAATCGTGTGTTGGAGGGAAATACCAAGTACAAGAAGTTTTTCACTTTTAAATTCCCAAAGAAGTTACTTGACAATTCATGCATACACGGGACAATGCCTCATTTGTTTCCTCCGCCTTCCCTAGGACTAGACAGAACGTGTTTCCACAATAAAGGTGAAAACATTCAGTTAAACAAGGCCTTGGGGTATGGGTTTTTAAGTGCCAGGGGCACTCCTTTACTAACCAAGGACTATTCATTTGATAATGTTAGCATTAGTTACACCATCGAAGCCAAGTTTATAGACAAGTTGAATTGTAACCTGAATGCTCCAATTTCTCCGTATGATGTGAACAATTCAGAAGGCGACTTTGTTATTTCCAAAAGTTGCCAGTATTACCTTCGATTTATCCCAAACTTGGCAGAGAAAGTGTCTTATTATCGCCAGTCTTACGATTCCAATATGCGAAATGGTATTTCTTGGAAATTATATCATAGTTATATAGACATGGACACTTGGAGAGCCATTGACAATTTGAAATTGAAAATCGAACAGGAAATAGATGAGAAATTCACAAAGGAAGAGCTTACCGTGGAGGAATTGAAAAACAAAAATATTCTAATAACTCCTCCAAATATAAGCAAAGACCATGAGAAGGCCAGTACAGTTTACTACCCCAATCAAAACTTGGGAGACGAAAAGTTTTTGGGCAGCAAAGTCCCCGTCAATGTTTTCGGCAAGAAGAAGAAAACCATCTTGACTTCCTTGGTCAAAATAGGAGAGCTGAGATTATTTATCAAGGTTCCTGATTGTGTGATTCCATACTCCTCACCCAAATTACTCATGAAATATAATAACACACCGGAAGACGATCTTTCCTTGTGCGCGGTAACATCTGCAAGTAGCTACATTAGTGATGTTTATAATAGGGATGAGGACGATTTATTGAGCTCAGTGGAGCTTTCCCTTGAGTTCTTGGGCGTGGAAACAGCATCCAAGCTTCCTCAAATCAGTAGCATTGAAACCAATGTGGTGCTCTGGACTTATAGTACGGAATACCCATTACCATTTGAAATAGCATACGATTTTTTCTACACCAATCCAAGAGAACCAAACTCCAAGGAAGATGAAGTGCACATCACCAGATCTAATTTGCAACACCTTAAGGATCAGGCATTTGGGTTCATGCAGTTTTTCAAGGGAAATCTGACGCACATTTCCAGAAATTCGTTTTTGTACTTGAAGTCCATCAAGCATTTGTCTGTCAAGAGAGACATAATTAAGGATTACTACAGAACTGTAACTACACACACTAACCCAGAGGTTCTTGAGACGGAATGGAAAGGTGAGCAATTGCCAACTAAGAAAATCAAGTGGACCACCAAGATCCATTTACCTTTGCACATCTTGAACAAAAACAACGTTAACTTACTTCCAACCTTCCATAGTTGTCTTGCAGGTAGAATTTACTGCTTGCAGGTGCTTGTCAAGTACAAAGGGGCCAGTGGGGAGCAAGACGAATTTGGAGACAACGTAGTGAAGATGGATATTCCGGTTTTAGTAGGGTAATAGATACGTGGAAGAAATACTTACGTAGAAGTAATAGATACGTAGAAGAAATACTTACGTTTAAAGAGGGATTGTGATTTTTGTTTGAAGAAGATGAAGACGGTAAATTCTCATTGTGTAACAGACGAATTAATTTTCGATGAGTCATTCCCAATTGGGTAATCTCTTCAGAAAATTTTAAGCGCGATTCGCAATCAGCGAATTATAAAAGGGCATAAATTTCAACGATTTTCCTACTTTTCCTTCTCTCTTTTTTCTTCTTGATAACCTTTTTCCTACTACATATTCCCTAATATAATGATTAACGCATATAAGCTGTTTATGGGCAGCTCCAAGCGGTTCTTGGCCACTGCTGGGAACTTTAACAAGACTTCACAATTGGATAGAGCCACATTGACGATCAAGAACGGGCCAGTTTTCAACGGTTACTCCTTTGGAGCCAACAAGAACATAAGTGGAGAAGCTGTTTTCACCACATCACTTGTGGGGTATCCCGAGAGTATGACGGATCCTTCGTATAGTGGCCAAATCTTGTGTTTCACCCAGCCTTTGATAGGAAACTATGGGGTGCCATCCTCGACCAAGAGAGACGAGTTTAACTTGTTGAAGTACATGGAGAGTCCAAGTGTGCAGTGTATTGGTATTGTGGTTGCTGACGCAGCCTTGGAGTACTCCCACTGGACTGCCGTGGAGTCCTTGCAGCAATGGTGCCAGAGATCTGGTGTCGCTGCTATTACTGGTGTAGACACCAGACAATTAGTGTCATATTTGAGAGACAAGGGTTCTTCGTTGGCCAAGATAACCATTGGTGAAGAGTACGATGCTGACGAAGATGCTGCCTTTGAGGACCCGGGATCTGTGAATTTGGTGCACAAAGTCACCACCAAGGCACCTTTCCACATTGCGTGCCCTGAAGAACACTCCAAGAACATCCATATTGCTGTTTTGGACTGTGGTGTCAAGGAGAACATTTTGCGTTGTCTTGTTGAAAGAGGAGCTTCTCTTACTGTTTTCCCATACAACTACCCTCTCGACAAGATTGCCAACAAGTTTGACGGTGTTTTCATATCCAACGGCCCCGGTGACCCAACCCATTGTTCTGCCACTGTGACCACTTTGAAGAACACCATGGAAAAGTATGACGACTTGCCTATTTTTGGGATTTGTTTAGGACACCAGTTGCTTGCCTTGGCCAGTGGAGCCAAGACCATCAAGTTGAAATACGGGAACAGAGCACACAACATCCCGGCTTTGGACTTGAAGTCTGGGAAATGTCACATCACCTCGCAAAACCACGGGTATGCCGTTGACACCGAGACCTTGAATCCTACGGAATGGGAACCATACTTTACCAACTTGAACGATTTGAGTAACGAGGGAATGATCCACAAATATAAACCTATTTTCTCGACTCAGTTCCATCCAGAAGCCAAGGGTGGTCCATTAGACACTAGTTTCCTTTTTGATAAGTTTTTCAACAACATTGCCGAGTATAGAAAGAACTCTGGTTTGGAGTTAAACCATAGCGTTAACAACAGTTTGTTGGTTGATATCTTGCCAAAAGAAAGAGTGTTTTGATTATATAGAATGAATAATATGAAATAGAAAATAGAGTAGAGGAAAGAGTCTTTTTTTACGTATATTTCATATCTACCTAAGTATCTAATAGTTGAGAGACATATTAGTGGCAAAACAGTTTTATACTGCTAAGAAATCGAATCTCTAACTTTCGCCTTCTCCAAGGGTTCCAGTTAAAGATTTTCTTGATTTCGGGTGAACTATTTTCACCGGAAATTCTCAAGTATGAATTAATTTTGTGGTTTCAGAATCTCTTAAATTCTACTGTGAATTCCCCTGAACGAAGATGAATTCCCCTGAAAGAATTGAAAAGAATAAACAGAATACAATAAACAGAGCAGAATGACTGCGGTGAAATGAAAGTAGTGAAATTCTTTTAGGTCAATTAATTTGGTCAATTAATTTAGGTCAAATTATAAATAAAGGTCACAGATCCAATTACAAGAATATAAACATTTTAAGTCCATTAGTACAATTTTTTCATGTCAAGAACGCAGAAACTAGATAATAATCACGCATGCTAAACGACCGCGATTATCACCCTTGCTATCTTTTCTAAACGATGCCTATATACTCTATACGACACATGGAATGTTTTTTGGCTGCACTTTTCTCTCCTCATCAGGCCATAAAATAATCAGATGACGCGGTTGCGAAAAAGTATATAAATGGGGAACTGGTAACTCGGAAAATACCGAAGGGCCAAAAATGAACAGCACTGCTTCCACGATGTTTGAATCCGTGGCTCCTGAGGGGCTCAATGTGTTAGAAAAATTATGGTTTTCGTGGTACCAATACATAGGAAACGAGACCTTTGCTACCGGTCTATTGTTCTTTCTTACCCATGAAGTGTTCTATTTTGGAAGATGCATTCCGTGGTATATTATTGACAAGACACCTTACTTCCGCAAATGGAAAATCCAACAAACCAAGATTCCTACAGACAAGGAGCAATTTGAGTGTTTCAAAGCTGTTCTCAAGCTGCATTTCTTAGTCGAGGTGTTGCCAATCTGGGGGTTCCATCCCTTATGCTCCAGTTTAAACATCTCAAACCTGGTACCCTTCCCATCCTGGAAGGTAATGACTGTGCAAGTGGCAATTTTCTTTGTGTTGGAGGACCTTTGGCATTACTGGTTCCATAGACTATTCCACATTGGCTGGTTTTACAAGAATATCCACAAGCAACACCACAAGTATGCAGCTCCCTTTGGTTTTGCGGCAGAATACGCACATCCTGCTGAAGTGATGGCCTTGGGAGCAGGTACGGTTGGGTTTCCCATCGCGTATGCGTACTTGGGAAAGTCTTACAATTGGCCAGAATTGCATTTGTTCACCATTATGACTTGGATTATCTTACGTTTGATGCAAGCTGTGGATTCGCATTCAGGTTATGATTTCCCATGGTCCTTGAACCATTGGTTGCCATTCTGGGCAGGGGCTGCCCATCATGATTTACACCATCACTACTTTATCGGGAATTATGCCAGTTCCTTCCGTTGGTGGGATTACTGCTTAGACACCGAGAGTGGTGTTGACTCCAAGAAATCTAGAGAATTGAAAATGAAAATGGCTGCTGAGAAAAAGTTAATGTAGAAATAGAAGCAGTTAGTATAATGATAATAATATTGAAGTACTGTAGTCGTTAAAGTTGGCATGTTGAAGTTCTTGATGACGTTGGAAAAGAAGATATTCCGTGTTTTCTTCTATTTCCCAGGATATCATATCTAGCTGATCGTATTGTACTCTATACGTGATTTAAAAGTTAGAATCTTGATGGGCCCAATTAAACATCATACGTAAAGGAATTCTCAATAAAGTGGTTAAACCAGATTGTTGAAACAGCTTCGAGAATTTTTCTCGTATACGGTAATATTTATAAGGTTATTTTTTTTATATATATAGAATGAATATATGATTTACTAAGAGAACGCAGACCCATAAAATACATGAACAATGGGATGGAACGGGGGGTCCAGATATGCAGAATGTGTGGTTAATACATTGTAGGAGTGAATTTAATATAGTTACCAGAATTCAGGTAGCAACCCCTCAAGAAGCTTAGTTAGAGAAATCAAGAAAAATCGATACTATTGTAATATTCCCCTCTTGTAATACTCCCCTCTTGTAACACTTTGAAGTTACCAAGGTATATATTATTTAAAATCTTCGTGATCTTGTACTTCCTTTTATGATCACTAGAACTGATCTAGAAACGGCCAGGTAACGCTTGCATTTATTCTTGTTTTTCGAATTTTCTATGAAATGAGGAAACAAAGAGACATGCCAGCAATATATCCAATTTAAAATTTAGAAGGAGCTCTTATCCACTCTATAATTAACCAGCTAAGTAGACAACGTAGTGTTTGATCAGTTTGTGGGGTGCAGAGATTTTAGAAATGGCTGCAAAAAAATAAAACAGTCGCATTGATTTGTCTTGATGGTTGTATATTGGTTCGCCCTTAACTTTAGTTAACTTTACTGTAAAAGCTCTACATCAATTCAAAACAATTCAGAACATCAATTCAAAAAACTTAGAAACAATAAATAAATAAAACAGCTCTTCAGCTGTGTAACGACATCTCTGTGCTTGTCACATCTGTGCTCACTTGTAATCCGTCAAATTGTCGTACACAACCGCTTCCAACTTGTTGAACCTCTCGACACTGTCGTGATACAAACGCATAATCAGGGAAGCATAATACCCACCGATTCCGTTTTCCAAGTCAATCCAGAAAAAAGAGCCTGCCCACCCTAACCAGTACAAACCACCAGCGGGTCTTCCAGATGGAAGACGGTTTGCATTGATGCAAAATCCCATCCCCCACTTGTCTGGAGCCTTCACTTGACCGTCTGGGAAAGCATGGGCAGTGTAGGTGACTCCTTCTGGGAGACAGTCAGTAGTTGCTCTCTTCCACAACTCCTCGCTGAACAACTGCTTCCCACTGGGGGTCTTTCCCTTGTTTAACCACAACCGGATAAACTTGAGGAAGTCCTCGACAGTTCCGTAGAGCCCTTGGCCTCCAAAGTGCCCGTCTCCTTGGTAGAGCTTGTCCAAGGGCATTCGAATAAGCTTGTCGTTCTCGCGATCAACGGTACAGATCACCATCTGCCTGTGGGACTCGAGAGACCGGGCGTAGGAGGTGTACTTGATGTCGAGTTCGTCGAAAAGGTACTTTTGAAGAAAATCACCCAAGGAGAGACCCAGTACGTGTTCGAGCACGATCCCAGCCCAATCAATGTTTATGCCGTAAAGGAACTTTGTTCCTGGCTCGAACACGAGGTAGGAATCTTCCCGAACGGCCTTCTCTGGGAAGACCAAGACGTTGTGACTTTTATCTTCACGCCAGTCACGGTAGTACTCCTGACTAGAGAAGGTGTAGGCAAAACCAGCAGTATGAGTGAGCAAGTGGAAGAGGGTCATCTTATTGGTGGGTTGGACAAAGGTGCGATTTCCCTCTTCATCCACACAAACCTTCTTGATCTTGTTTATGTCAGGGTAGTACTTCTCAAGTGGTTCGTCGAGCGAGATCTTGCCCTGTTCCACGAGCACAAGGAGTGCAGTGGCAGTGATGGCCTTCATGGTGGAGTAGTAGGCGAACCGGGTGTCTGTTGTGACATCCTCGTCGCTGTCCAGGGAAATTTTACCAGCGGAATTGAGGTAGATGGTGGAGTCCTTTGTTGTGACACCAAAGATAGCACCTGGTACATACCTAGGGTCTATAGTGGCAGCAAGGCGGGAATCAAGAGACTGTTGGAAAGATGGTTTGAGTTGCATGAGAGCGTTGATGTTTTTCAGAGAAAGGGTATATCAGTGCTATTTATATGGCAATTAAAGGTATGGGAATGAGAAAGAGCAAGTGACGATTGTGTATTGTTTTTGTTCTAGTCTTGTACTCTGGCTATAACTTATTAAAACTACACATATTTTTGATAGCTGCAAAAAAATACTTATTTTTAATAGTTGCAAAAAATATTTATTTTTAATAGTTGATAAAAAATACTAGATTCACGGATAAACATAGCTAAGAATCGTTAGTGACTTAAAAATAGTTCATCGTATATCTAGTTACTTAACAATAGTTCCAGTATACACCTTGCGCTTGATTCACAGAGCTTGGATTAATGAACAACGGAAAACTAGCTAGCAGATACGAGCACTTGCAATTGCATTCAGGAGCACTGCCCGATCAAACTGTGGGAGAAATCGATGGAATTTGATCGTCGGAATGTGGGCATCCCTTTTTTTTTTTGCAATATTGTGGTGAGATATTTTAAATCTTATTGTCTATTGAATATGTATTATTAAAATCTGATAACCTTGTATTAACTCTGAAGCTGACAATATAAATCTGGGAAAGGTTCATTGGTCACTCTTCTCCACAATGGAGCTTGACTTGGCACCCCCACACAAGTCCCCAGGGAATTCAGATCATCTTATTTCTGTGGGGGTCTTGAAATCTCGTTGTTACGTTGTAAGAACATTCTCCTTGGGTATCCTAAGAGCTTTGTCCTGGTCAGCCTTATTTGGCATATACTGGTCTAGTATGGAAAAGCAAACCCAGATATACTTTGTAAAGTCCAATACCATAACTGGAGTACCCTGTATGACTTGAATTTAATAAATGAAACCAAAACGTTTTCACACAAGTCGCCTCGAACCTATCAAGGCATCTAAGTAACGGTGTTTTTGAAATTCTACTATTTTATCTGTTCAAGTTTACATTAGCCGATTTGCTTTAAATAAAATTCTATATTTTTTAAATTCCCACATATAGTTTCTCTTATCAATCAAAGATAACAATAATACTCAGTTTATTTAATATATTTGCATTATCATCATCATCATCGTCATCATTATTTTTTTTACTGCATCTTGTTAGGCTTGCTAGTATGTACTAGACTGGGTATGTAAGCTAGGAATGTTAACATGGGTACATTTATAGTACCTAGATGAAGCGACTATAGATGAACTCTAGTAGTTGTTCATATAACGAGAGCAACACAACTAGTAGGATAAACAGTAGGATAGATACACAAACCTATTGGTATACCTTAATTTGACATGTTATACATTACAGTGTTACCAAAATAGCTGGACAGTACAAATGTCCACATGGTATGTCCAAATTATCCACAAATAGAAAATTCAGTAGGAGATCCATTTTCACCCCGTGGTTTTACTTAGCTGCAAAAAAACAATGGAATCAGAAAGAATCAGATGATGATTCAATTGCTCTGACAATGTACCACACATATCAATAATTTAATATTTTCAGCGGAACCGTGGGAAAACCTCTTAGACAACGGACCTGGCTGTGTGATTCCAGAATTACATACATAACTGTTGTTGGTTGCAAAAGGACAACTTTTCTAGCAGCTGACATAATAAAGGGCTACAGCCCTAAGATTCCTGTACATTCACGAGCTTTTCACTTCAAGTTTTTGTCGCACCTAAAACAATTCCCAAAACAGAGAAAGTCCTGTTTGTGATCCATTAAACGCTAACAAACTCTGCCCACCCCCAGCAATTCCCGACAGCTCGCTGAGGAAAAAAATTTGAATACTTGAAAAATTTCCCTTCATACTTTTTGCTTTGGTTTAAGGATATCAGCACGAACAAGTAAGTGAAGATGAAACAAGAATTATAGAAGAGGAACACTGTGGATATTACGACAGCACACAATACGCACACCTTCAAGAACATAATATACTTTCACCCGGCTAGCACCGATTTCTGTTTAACGATGAGGTGAAAATTTTATCATGGAAATCTTTTGATGAAAGGAAGGGGGGAAAAAAAAAATTATTTATTCACTACGAGTCTTTTTCTTATTCCTATCTGTAACTCAGAATCGAATACTAACAATCTTTTAGAATGTCTAGATTAAACGAATATCAAGTTATCGGTCGTCGTCTCCCAACCGACTCGGTTCCAGAACCAAAGTTGTACCGTATGAGAATTTTTGCTCCTAACACTGTTGTTGCTAAGTCCAGATACTGGTACTTTTTACAAAAATTGCACAAGGTCAAGAGTTCTTCTGGTGAAATCGTTTCTGTTAACCAAATCTCCGAAGCCCGTCCAACCAAGGTCAAGAACTTCGGTATCTGGATCAGATACGACTCCAGATCTGGTATCCACAACATGTACAAGGAATACAGAGACGTTACCAGAGTTGGTGCCGTTGAAACCATGTACCAAGACTTGGCTGCTAGACACAGAGCTAGATTTAGATCTATCCACATCTTGAAGGTTGTTGAATTGGAAAAGGACGAAGATGTCAAGAGACAATACGTCAAGCAATTCTTGACCAAGGGCTTGAAGTTCCCATTGACCCACAGAGTCGAAAAGACCAAGGACTTGTACTCCCAGGTCAAGCCAAACACCTTCTACTAATCGTGCTGAAGTTTCTGTTTCAGTTCATTAACTTGGCGCTGATGCGGATGTTTAGCTAGGTTCTATTTAATGAATATAGTCATTAATACATTATATAAATAATTAATTTGTAGTGTTAGTTGTATAATAATAGATGAAAGAGAAGATGATTGTGTATGACATGTGGCAACTGGAGTCGTAGGTAAAATTATGATGCTATTGATCAAAGGAATGGTTGAGTCCATAAAATCCATATAGGTTGGTTAAGTGTTGTGTGCTAGGCATGATAATGACCATGATTGTTCCAAGTCACAGAACACATAAAACCGTACTACACAGATCAGACTCATTTGAAATCTCAAACTTAAACGTATAGTATGAAAAAGGGGGTAGGGGTTGTGAAAGTTCAAGTAAAAAAAATAAAATACAGGAATTGGTTGGTAGGGAATTCGCTATATATAACCATGGGTGATAATCAAGTTTATTTGAAACAAGCCTCCTTTCAAAATATAAAATACTCGTGAGGTTTGTATTTTTGTATTTCAAAATTTTAGGCTGCAAATTTGATAAGAATACCATTATCCTAGTAAATTGCGTCATTCATGAGATTAAAGTTAAGAGAACTACTCTATTTGTGATCTCATAAACACCAAGGTTGCTTGTAACCACGTGAAGAAAACAATGCTTTAGAAGGGTTTAATATGTTGAAGCAGATCGCAGCCAATATGAAGAGAGTCCTCGTCAAATATGAACATACATGGACTACAAGTAGATAATACATTGTAGATATCAAAACTAACCATTAAAACTAACCTTATCAAGATAGCCTTATCAAGACTAACCTTATCGTATAACCAACCATATCGGAATTACTATATCGTTATTAACCAAACTAACCACATCCACCTATCATGTGTCTCTAGTATCATTAGTCCACCTATCATGTGTCTCTACTAGTCCACCTATCATGTATCTCTATGACTCCGACAATTCCTGCGTACTACTCAAGCCACACTTTCGCAATGTTCAATTTATTTAGCTTTTAAATCAAGTTAACTTGCTGCATTATTTGTCTTTTCCTTAACCATGTCTTACGGATTGAAAGCTGCTGAAAGATTAGCCAACAAGATTGTCCTCATCACCGGTGCCTCTGGAGGGATCGGAGAAGCCACTGCCAGAGAATTGGCTGCTGCTGCAAACGGGAATATCAAGTTGATTCTCACTGCCAGAAGAAAGGAAAAATTGGACCAGCTCGCTGCTGATTTGAACTCCAAGTACAGTGGAATCAAGACCCTCTCCGTCTCCTTCGATGTGTCCAAGCTTGACACTATCCAGCCATTTTTGACCAGTCTTCCTCTGGAGTTTGCCGACATTGATGTATTGGTGAATAACGCTGGTTTGGCTCTTGGAAGAGATGCTATTGGTGATATCTTGCCCGAGGACATTTCCGGAATGTTCAACACCAACGTTTTAGGTCTTATCAGCTTGACCCAAGCTGTTTTGCCTATTTTCAAGAAGAAGAACTATGGTGACATTGTCAACTTGGGATCTATTGCTGGCAGAGACCCTTACCCTGGTGGAGGTATCTACTGTCCAACCAAGGCTGCTGTCAAGTCGTTTTCCCACGTCTTGAGAAAGGAATTGATCAACACCAACATCAGAGTCTTGGAAGTTGACCCTGGTAACGTTGAGACCGAATTTTCCACTGTTCGTTTCAAGAACGACGTTTCCAAGGCCAAGGCTGTCTACGAAGGAACTGAGCCATTGGTTGCTGAAGACATTGCCGAAATCATTGTTTTCGGCTTGTCTAGAAAGCAAAACACCGTCATTGCTGAAACCTTGGTGTTTTCCACCAACCAAGCCAGTGCCACTCACTTATATAGAAACTGATGTGTGTAGTAAATGAATTTGTTATAAAGAGTAGACAAACACCATCAGTGCTAATCACAAACCACATTTAATTTCTATCTAAAAATACATCTATATACCATACCTCAAAATGATAATTGCTCCAAAGTTTTCCCGAGTTTAGCAGCCCCGTCTACTGCTACATTGTTATCTATGTTCACCTTGGCTCTGTTCATCTCCAAACCAGCCAACAACATGCAAGCTTTGCATGTTTTGTTGGAAGAAAGATACCCACAGGTCTCACATCTATTCCCATCCTTGAACTCTTGCTTCTTGAGCGAAACAGACCCATCTGCATTGATTTCCTGTTCACTACTCTTTTTGTTTTTATAAGACGTGGTGGCCTTTTTCTTCTTAGGAGCCAACACCAAGTGTTCCCCGCTGAATATAATATCCATGATACATGAGGGTCTAATAGCCTCCAAGGACTTGAGTAGTTCACGAGCGGTTCCTCTGAATGCTTCCGGTGCGTATGTACACTCTGTGGAGAAATAGTCGAGTTTCTTGTAGTGAGCGTAGAGCACGATTTCCTTCTGGTAGGTATATTTGAATGGCTTTGATCTCTTAATAGGGGACCCTGCTGATTGGGTCAAGATCGTGCAAGACTTTTCCAAACGCGCCGTATCGCCTCTAAGCAAGTTCATAAGCACGGTTTCAGCCATATCATCTGCATTGTGGCCAGTCACGACATGGTTTATGCCCAATTTGGCTGCACCTCTGTCCAACGCCTGTCTTCTCAAAACACCACAATACGTACATGACGACCTAATACCAGCACAGCTGACAATCTCGTCCATGGACCAGTTGTATAACTCCTTGTATGATATTATTTCCAAGGGCATCTGGTATTGCTGCTGGTTTCTCTTGACTGTGGCCAAGGAGTCGTCTCTGTAGCCCTTAATACCTTCATCGATGGAAAGCAAAACCAATTCTAAACCATAGTTATAGCGCTCGTTCAAAAGCTTAAGAACAGACGCCAAAACAGTCGAGTCCTTACCACCAGAAGCACCAATAGCAACCTTATCGCCCTTTTCAAAGAGCTTTGCATCAGTAATAGTATTATGGATCTCGGTCTCGAATACAAGATAGAAACACTCCTTGCACAACTTTTGAAGGTTCTTGGGACGCTTCATCACAGCCTTACGTCCATGGCAAAGCTCACACAATGCACTCACCTTTAACGGCTTACTGCTTTTACTAGACATATCTGGACCTTTTGACTTCTTTAGTCATCTCAAAAAAATTCCTATATAGCGCGCTACCAAATAAATTACAAATTACATTGTATGATAAAATAGTTATTTATTGGTGGTTTGGATCTACTTTCTCAAATACTACGGTAGGGATCAAATATAAACTTTATAAGACTAATTATGCAATATAATCTAAGCGGTTGGCTGGAACTCGTCGTTAGTGGATGACACATTAGCGCATCTGAATCTAGTAATATCATCTTGTATTTGTTCTCTTTGGTCTCTTTGGTTGGATTGGGATTGTTGGGATTGTTGGGACTGGGGTTGGCTATTTGGGTTGTTCTGTTGCTTCTTACCAAAACCGTTGGAGCCTGTCTTTTCGTTTCTTTCTCTCAATGAGTAAACCTTTTCATTCATAATGATGGCTAATTCTTGTAATCTCAGTCTCGTTTGTTCATTAGAGTTGAGTTTAATAAAAGTGGATTCCTCGTTAATAGAAGCATTGATTTCCTTGGATTCAATCATCTTAGATAAAATACCGGTAATTTCTTCAGATGAAAAGTCAAATATCTTGGACAACTTAGCAATAGAGAAGTTGGTGTAAACGCTCTTGTAAGTGAAAATATAAGTTCTCAACCCCTCAGTTTGTAATTGTGCCTTTAACATTTGCAATAAGGATTCGTTATCAGGTAATAACTTCCAGATCTTCACCGATGATAATAACTTGTAAGCCTTTGACCAATCACCCTTTTGTAAGGCAATCAGCGCATGCACAATATGGTCCTTGATACTTTCTGGAGGTCCAGTGAAAAACTGCTTGTCGTGGAATTCCAACTTGCTCTTGAAAGATTTGATTGGTGTTTTACGCTTAGAGTCCTTGGTGGAGGCACCAGCAGCGGCAGCGGCAGCAGCAGCCAACGCAGGGATCTCTATTAATAATGAACAGGTCAAGTAAACACATTCTAACAATTCCAAATTTATGTGTTGGTGGAATGGTAATAACTTGAGTTTTTCTCCAGTTGTGGCCTGGTTAGGGTACTTGGTGTTGAAACCTTGGCCCAATAATTCCTTGGATCTCTGAGAGTTGATGATGTCGCTCAAAATCTTGCTGGACTCTTCAACAGAACCAGCTCTAAAAGCACTCAAACCCAACTGCACCAAAGCTCTGTTGTATTGGATCTGTAACGAGGACTCAGCGTGGTTAATGCCCGAGTGGATTTTGGAGTTGACAAACAAGTCCTTGGCAATGGCATACTTGTTGTTGACGGCATAGTAGTACACCAAATACAAAAATGCTTGCTTCTCGTAGGCTGGGTTGGTGTGTGCTTGTAAGTATTTGACCAAGTTCTCAACCAATTCAGTTGGGGTGGAGGTGGAGCTGGCCAAAGTGTTTGCTGGAGCAGTGATACCATTCCAGGCACCCTTTTCACTAATCTCAATCAATTGGTCGGACTTGTAGTATATGTGTTCCAATCTTCTAGAAGCTATACGGGCCAATTGCTCAGAAACAGACCTCACGGCATCAGCAGTGATGGTTTCGACATATGATTGGCCTCTGACAATCAACTTGTACATGGTTGATTCATCCTTTAATCTGTCAATGTATTCAAGAGAGTGAGGATCGGTGTTTTGCAAGGACTTGGTGAATTCGTCATCTAATCTGTCAATCAAAGAAGTAACAGAACCAAAGATAACCTTGACGCCCTCATCGTTAGGAGTAGGCTCAATGTCAATGTCATCGGTGACAGTACCGGTTTCTGATAATTGATACTTACTTATGTTGCCTTCCAACAAATCCAAGAGGGAGTTGAGGTCGGTTTGGTTGCTCTTCCATTGGATCAAGGACATATTAGCTTGGTTAGAGGACGAGTCAAATCTAATGGATAACAACATCTGGTAAAGAGCAATAAGCTCAAAAACACCTCCCTTTGGCAAAGTTTCTTCCAACAAGGTTTCCAAGATTTGGATTTGTTCATACTTGTCGACATTCTTCTTACCACGAGTTTCAGCAATTTGCTTCAACGCAGTAAACACTGGAGACAACACTCTGTTGGCGTTTTCTTCTTCAGCGGCAGCTGCTTCAGCTGCAGCAGAAGTGGATTGAGCTTCGTCATCCAATGGCTCGTCGGATTCAAACAATTCAGGCTCTTCCTTGAACAATTCAAGGTGCGAGTGGAATTCCTTCACTTGCTTCTTAACTCTTTGCTTGGTGGTGTTGAAAGCTCTGGATTGATCAGCCTTCAAAGTCTTTTCAATCTTTTCGCTTTCAGTGGTGGCAACAATGTAGTCATCTAAACCAGACAAGCACTTGATATAAAACTTAGGAGTACCAATTCTTTGTTGGTTGGCTTTGTTCAAAAGACGACCCAATTTTTCAAACTCGGTCAAGACAACAACCCAGTCAGAGGATCTTCTGGCCGCATTGAGTGCTTCGATGGTTTCCTTCATATCGTCCAATAACTTGTCCTTGGCAGACTTGACAACTTTTCTGCCTTCATCTTCCGAATCGGAATCAGAGTCGCCTCCAGCGGATCCTCTCAAAAACGACTTCTTCAAGAAGTACGATGGCCCGGTAGGACGCACGTCGCTGTCACTGTCGTCTTCATCTTCTGAATCGTCCGAGTCGTTGGCAAATTCAGAATCAGTGGATTCGATAAGTTCTTCATCAGTGCTCAACAAGTCTTCCTCTTCGGAGGAAGTATCGGAGGTGTAACCCGTAACAAAGAAACGAGACATGTTTTTGCAATTAAAAACTGGGGGAATGCTCCGTGTAAGGTGGTGGTGCTTTTGTTAACAAAATTTGCAGGGAAACTTTTCAACGATGAGTGGAAAAAAAATTGTCAAATCAAAAAATTTGCAGGATAAAAAATACGCACGGCGTGACGGGAACTACGCATGGGTAAGAGAGTTTAGGTTGGGTGGTTACATTGGACTACTCTGTATTAATTGTCTATGGTGTACCTTCTCACGCGCAGAAACTTGAACGACTTTTCATTCTTTAGGGAAAACATCGACTCTTCTCCCTCTCTGTCATCGTCCTCGCTCATTCGCTTTCTGACTGCAAAATATCGGATCCATTTTAGCGTATTGTGTTTGTACGTGCCCAGGGACTTGATCTGGAAATAATAATGGAAAATGTAGTATGGCACTGATCCGTTGTTGATTGTAATATGCACTTCTCCGTCAATTGACACAGTCCAAGTCCCATGGTAAATTCTATGACTATCTTTTGTTTTAGTTGAATTCCCAGCATTTCCACCACCACTGCTCTCCGGGAACAATGTCTTGGAAGAATTCAATTTCAGCAAGTGTGGAACCACCTCCTTGGGTTCCAAAGCAGTGAGCACTTTTATCACAGTCCCATCTGGATAGAAACGAAGATATCTAAAATACGTGATGGTTCTGATGGGATTGGTCCAACTGTTGGAGAATTCCGCCTTCCCACCTTCACTGTAATATGTCACAGTGCTTATATAACATCCATAAAACTTGATAAACGGTCTTGCATTTAACATGGATTTCCAGGAATTTCTATACTGTGGCAAGATCTTCAATTGATCTATCGGAATGGGAAGATCTGCATCTGAGTTAAGTCTTGATATGAACATCTCGTTTTCTTCATAAATCTGTGTGGTGTATGCCAATTTGCACAATTTCCTCCAAACAGCCGTGGTTCCTAGGCCCAAATATGCCAACTTCTTGCAAGTCATCAGCAAGGCAAACCACGATTCAGGGTTAACTAGAATTAAAATGTCTATGACATTGAGCCAGATGTCATTAGGCAAATGCATTAATGGAGAAAGCTCCTCATTCAAGTGCAGCAGCGCCATTTCACTCTTAACCAATTCAGCAACAGATTCTTCAGTGGTGGGAGGCAAATGAACCTGCAGCTTCGTTCCTTCAAACTCAAGTTGCTTGAAACTCTCAATTAAAGAAGACACATTGATTTTCTTGACAGCCTCTTCATCGATCTTCTTGACATCATCCTTGGCTTTGGACGCTACAATGTCTGCTCTAATAATCAGATCCACCTTTTGATTGAGTTTGTATGCTTGTCTGTATAGGTCTATCGCATCGGATATATTACCATCGGCTTCTTTCTCCGAAGCTTCTTTGAATAGCCTGATAGCTTCTTGGTCCGTCTTTTTCTCAATACTCATCGTCGGTCTTTTGATAGGGTTGCCTTTTTTTGCTGCGATAAGAAACTAAAGTTTTTTTAGATGCGAGATCAAAGTGATGTCATTAAATTTACAGTATAATCAGACTCGTTTTACTTGTTAGAAGCATTGTAGTTACACAATATACATGCAATGGAATTACAAAACAAAATCAAAACTGGTCAATAGGTTCCATTACTCAAGAATAGTTCATACATATTATACATCATGTTGACCTACTCCGATTCTATTCCGTTCAATATGATATGTTATCATCCTCTTGAAACCTCCACTATTCTTGTTCATCCCATCAAACATTGCATAAATAATCCGAATATAAATGATTCACTCTACATCTGAAGTATCATTAGGGATTATTCATAAAAATCCATCCATAAATTGAAGAAGTCCCACAAGAAATATTAATTCTCTGAAACTTACACAGAATGCCAATACCTTGGACTTCTACCTTACTCTCGAAAGGTGGGTATACTCAAACATGTCAATGCGCTGAGAGCCTATGATTACGATGATCATAATTCTTATGTTTCAGCCGACATGTTGGCCATTTTGTTGAAATCTTTCAAAGGTACAAGTTTGATCGCATAGATGTTGACCTTGCATCATTGGACTACATCTACAAAAGATATCCCAAATTTAACCATTGTTTTAGAAAGAGAGTAATTCTTAACAAATCTGACGTCTGTTTGATAAGTACTCTTCAAAAGAGAAAAAGCAAGAACTGGGGTTGAAGTGTTTAGAGAATTCGATGCAATTTCTGAGGCCAGAAAGAAAGTCTCCAGAGAAACCGTTAAGGGAATTTCTTCCAGAACTTGTTTCAAATTCAAATATTATGAAATCCCCGGAAAGTATACCGCCTTCTTTTGATATTCCGCCTTCCCTGAATATCCCGCCCTTTTTGGATACAACTTTCACTTTGCTGCAAAAGAAATTCCTAGCAAAATACAACCACTTCCTAAAGAATAACTGGTTTCCCACCTCCATACCCGAGATTCCTGCTCTGGGAAAAGTGATTGTTTTCCTTAAATCAAATCTAGTGTGTGCTGTTTTTCTGCTGGAAAACACCATTTCGCCGTTTTCTCAGCAGAAAGTAAGGGAAGAATCAGATGTATGTTAATGGATCCACTTGAGGTAGCTAGATATGGAATACCACGTGGACATAGAAGTCTGGATAGTATGAAGTGCAGAAAGAAAGAAGGTTTTATAATGTGGAAGTATAATTAGGATTAGCACGGGGGAATGTTTGATTTTATTTGACTGGTATTTCCAGTTTCAATTCTGCATAACTAATGCCCTCAAATTCATTTAGAGTTTTATTTATACCTATTTTTTATGTACCTATTTTTATGTATTTAAATATATTGCAATTTTGAATTGTTTTATCGTTTGTACCATTTATAAAATAACTTACAAAGAGTATCAAAAGCATCTTACAAGAACAGCATGTCGAAGAGGTCTACTTAGAGCTCTTTTTTAGGTTCAAAATGGCTGCAAAAAAAATGGCTGCAAAAAAAAAAACCAAAATAAGAAAATGTCAGAATAGGAAAACGTCAAAATAAGGAACCAAAATAAGAAAATGTCAAAATCACAACGGAGCGAAGCGACGTTGTGATTCGCTCCGTTGTGATTTATTGTTATTTCCTCACCAACTCAAACCCATCCAAATCTTTCCAAACCCATGGCAACATCACAGGTTCACCGTAAGCATCGGCATACAACCGAGATTCCCCTTTCAGCAAAAACATAACACATTTCTTAAACACATAAACAAGATGCACAATAATCCCGTATCCTTCCACCTCTCTAAACTCTTGGATATTGCATGGTCTGTTGGGAAACGTCGACTTATTGGCTTCTATGTACCGAATCAAGGCATCAAAGATACGAATCTGGCGAGTTTCATGTGAATTGTCATTTTCTTTTTCATTTTCAATTTTCTTTTTAATTTCATTCCCCATCCTGTCAACCTTAGAAGGAGGAATGTATCTGGCAAAATACGCATACAGTGGAATCGTCAAGAATCTCACTTTCATATTACCAAGATCCAACCTATCAAAAGTAACCGCATCAAGATACACAAACTCCAAGTTTAGCAGCAAGGAGTTCGTAAAGTCCAACCGACGAGCATTAACGTTAAGCACTTGCAAGCCAGCAGGAAGCTGGAGCGGACCAGCAACATCACCGAAAACCTCAACAAGATTGCTGCTGTAAAAGGAGTCAAAGTTTTCAAGCGTCAACCGTTTTAAAGTGCTAGGATACACAATATCCAGGTCTACCATATGGTCCAGGGTCTTGAAATGAACATACAAGGACTCCAAATTGCAAGGTAATTTAATACTGAATTTCCTCTTTCTGCTTTGCTTGTATGTTTCGGGAAACTCTACATTGTCTAGTCGAAGCGTCTTAAGCTGCGTGCTTGCGTAGACAACGAGGGGGTTTTTCTCTTTGGTAAGAGTTACCCTATTAAGCGTCAAGTTTTCGACATCCAATCCATACGCATGTATAGTCGTAGTGCAAAAGTCTTCAAACGTGACATCCTTACCGCTAGCTGGGAGCTTCATCTTGTCGTTTATTTGTCTGAGAACAAGTCTCTGTAGCGTTTTCATCAACGTCAAATCGAGCATACCTCCTGTTATCTCGAGCTCCTCGAGGCTTGTTGCGTTTTTAAGAAGATCCCCATAATTGTATGAGTTGAAGAGCGATAGTTTCCGGATATTTTCAACGTGTTTAGGAAATGAGATGCTCCTGTGGAATGAGATTCCTGTAACGTGCTTGTTCATTAGCTGCTCATCTTTACTGGATTTCACAATTATATGGCGAATCACTACTGGAATGCTGACATCTCCGCTAGTAAACAGCAGCGGCACTTGAAACGAGAATTCTGCATCTCTGGGATGCTGTACATACTCAATTTCCCGGAACTTGTCAACTACAGCTTCATGGTGTTGCTGCAAAATGTTCCACTGGTCAAACCCCGTCACTTGTAAAATCTCCCACTTACTTTTCTGCTCTAATAAAACGCCAACAAGACTGGGAAGTATAACTGTGGAATTGTTTTCAAACTTGATAAGGTCAATATTGCGTTGTAAGCAAACTTTTGGTACAGGTTTTTCCAATTCAGGCTTCTCTGCAAAATTGTTCTCAGTTTCTGTATGTTTCCGGTACGGAGGAGGCGATGGTTCCTTTTGAGATTTCTCTATTTCCTTATAAAATTCCTCTCTTACCTGTGAAAGTTTCTCTGTGTCCTTTAACAGATCAGCTAGTATCTTTATCTGATCATCTAGTGACTTTATCTGATCATCTAGTGACTTTTGATGATTCTTTTGAAGTTTTCTCTTGAAGAATTGCCTCATGTTTAATTCAAAGTATATTCTAAAGCAGTTTAATCATTTTAAATAGCAATGTAAGTCAAGATAATACTTGTAGATTCCCTGGACAATTTGCATAAACCTACAGGAACCAAGTCATGTTTGCAAATAATGCATCACCAGAATGGAATATCAAGTGAGTAGAAAATTTGAATATGCATCATCATAGAAAATCAGTAATATAAAAGAATTAACATCCAGTAACTTTTCAGTCAGAATTTCAGATTCATATTCAGCCTGAAGATTTTGTTGTCCCAAGAAATAATGGATTAACAGGAGACTTTATCTTATCTGGTGTATCCATATTACATACTGCGAGAAGGTCACGTATGATTTGGTCACAATCGTTTCAATGGATATTAATTTCCACACCACATTCCCAAACCTTACGACTCGTAGTTTATATTCCAATTTGGAAAGTGGCAATTCGTTTAGAGATTGGACTGTTTTTGGAAAACCTCGAGGAACTTTTGATTTTTGCTTTCGAAGTTCAAGATTTCTATGAGCCGTTGGATTTACGGTCAATGCAGTCACTCAAGAAAGTAACTCTACGCAATCTTACGGCAAACTCATTCTTCCAGATCCAGCTGGTTTGGAACGAAACGGATACAGATTTTAATGAGTATCAGCTCATGAAGCCAGATTGTGGAATAAATGACACTTTAAGTGCAAGTATTTTATGTCGGCTCAAGTATGTTAGGAGACCATTGTCATGACCTAGTTAGGTAAACTCTCTCTTACGTTGAAACACTGATCATTCGATGCTCCATTAGCGTTACCTTCCTTTTTATATATGCTTATCAGTCATCTCAACAACTATCTAAGAACAACGCATGGCCTAACAATTCCCTTTTGACAGCATTATGAGGCTATATAAGCGTTCCAACTCTCTATAATAACTGCAGTATATAAGAGATGGAAGTATTATTTGTTGCCATCAGTCGTGAAACCAGATAAATATCACCACCTTCTTTGACTAGAACCCTGAATATGCAATGATTTTCAATATTAAGTTCATTTTTGCAGCCAAGTTGACGTCAAAAAAAAACTAAGATTTACCACTATTTGTTGGATTACCTTTCACAGTGGATTTAAGATGGCATTGAACCAAAATCATTTAGTGCCTTCTTCACTGAGATCTGCCTTCCAACGGAAAATGTTCTTGAAAAAGAAATCAAGTCCACTCCGTACTTGAATTTGCTACCTGAAAAAAGGTTAAATTTGAAAAGCGTATTAATTATGACACACAGATATATATATCTACCTACCAATTATATATATATATAAGATAATCTAGCTGTAAAACAGTTTTATATTGCTACGAAATCAAACCTCCGAATTTATTTTTATTTTTTTTTAGAAAAATGTTAAATCTCTTTGAAAAGTATGTCATCTTTATGAAAGGCCAATTATACTCTTCTCTGTATTGTTAAATTTGACAAGTGTGTCATCAGAGGACGGCTCTAATTCGCCAGAGAAGACCGACTACTTTTAGACCAACACTGTACATTTAAAGTCTCTAAACCAAACTTTTTGTAGAAAAAGCCGGTCTAGTATAGTGGTCAGTACACTTCTTTGTGGCAGAAGAAACCCAAGTTCGATTCCTGGGACCGGCAGTAACTTTTTTATCTTCACCAACTATAGTTTTAAGAATATGAAGTTAGCATTTGTTGCAAAATTCATTAATATTTTTATTGGATTACCTACAAAAAATTAATACCGGCAAGACTGCAATTCTAAATGAGCAAAATTGCAACGCAGATAATGAGAATACATGTGGTCATTGCAGTATTACTAGGACAAAATCTCTCAACCTAAAAGATCATCTAAGAAACTACTCAGTTGGGGTTGAGCTAATGGTTTCCTGGTTGACTTTATATTTTCCTTTGGGTCAATAGTTAGCTGGGATAGCAAATCTTCCATCGTCGAAGTGGCATCAGTCGCAGATGACTGAGATATATCAATATTTGTACCTATCAAAGTACTGAGATCTTCACTGAACTCAGCATCAGTGATTCGCGCCTTCTGAGTCCCAGTATCCAAAATCTTATGGTTCAAGTATGAGGTATCTGAAACATTATTAATATCAACAACTTTACCTGTTTCATTTGTCTTGGGCTGGAAAGAACTTTTCATATCTTGGAATAGTTTGTGTTTTCGAGCCTTCTCCATTCTTTCAACATTTTCTTTTCTGTCTTGATCGCTCAACTCCTTGAATTTGGCAGTTGGGTCAGTCTTAGGTCCCGATAACTGTGAAGAACCAATAACAAACCCATCTAATTCTTCTGCAGTGATATCTTCAATGTTTCTGTTTTTCTGTTTTGCAAGATAGAGATCGTTATAGTCGTCCTTTGTTTTAACCAACTCTCCGTAGTTTTCCAAACCATACTCTTCCAAGAAATTATCTGAAATCTTGTTGGTAAGAAGCTTCCTTGACTTCTTTGGCTCCGCAGCGGCAAGGATTTCCAGTAGGGTTATCAGAGTAGTCTTTTTAACCACTTCTGGTTCAGGTTGGGTTCCCAAATAAATGCCGTCGATTGCCTTGTCCTCTTCATTCACCTCAGTGGCCGTTTCATTCGACTCTTCTTGTTCAAGTTGAAGCAATATCTGCCTTTTTATTTTTATTTTCTGTTCGGTGGTTAGTTCTTCTTCTCCTAGCTGTGGATAGAAATGGTTGAGGAGAGCCTCGTCTGTCTCGGAGTCCCATTCGTCCTCGGAATCCTCTAGCTGAATACCTGACGAATCTGTATTTGCACGTTTAGAGGACCATTTAGCCTTTGGAGCAGTTTCCGTTTCTTGCTTCACTGGAAGTAGATCGTGTTTTTTCAAGTATTTGTACTTAGCTTTTCTGTCCCATTTGCTCTGCTTAAGAACCATCTTTAGTTACCTCTGTTGCAGTTTGATTTTACGCGGTGAGTTAATTTGCTTCCTCGGATCAACGAGTCCTGTAAGGCGTTGCTTCATGTTAAAAAGATTACAAGTTAGATTCATTCATAAGCTTGATAATATTCGTAAGCTTGATAAATAAGCTTGATATTATTCATTCGTAAGGAATATTTGTGTACTCATAAGCTGAATATTTAATTCTTGATAAGAATACCTACAAAGTGGGTAGTTGATATTTAATTGTTCTAGCTAATAGCAACTGATTTGTAGGTTGTTGTTATGGTAGCTAATATCTACTTCTATTTTCCAAAACAGCTACGTGCTCCGCTGATAACCCTTGGTTTAAAATTAATTTCCAAGGAATATTTCAAAGTAAACGTACAAATCTAAATCTAGTCAAAAAAAAAAAAAATAAAGATCCGTAGACTTACCCACCAAAGTAAAACATGTCCGACAAGAAGGAATTGCCCAAGTCCATCGAGGAAGTCCTCAGGATGTTGTCAATGGGAGAAACTCTCAATGAGACCCAAAAGAAAGAAATGAAAGACTACAAGTTTTGGAAAACACAACCTGTTCCTAGCTTGGACGATAAGATTGATTCCGAGGGCCCAATTGAAAATAAGCAGGTTTCCGATGTTTCTACCCAACCATTACCTCTTCTTGGTGAATTCGAATGGACCACCATAGACATTGAAAACAAAGAGCTCTTGGAAGAAGTGTACCAATTGTTGTTTGAGCATTACGTAGAAGACAAGGACGCCACATTCAGATTCAAATACTCACATGAGTTCTTAAAGTGGGCTATGCAGCCACCGGGCTGGCAATCTGATTGGTACGTCGGTGTTCGTGTCAAGCTGACCGGGAAGTTGGTAGCCTTTATCTCCGCCATTCCAATCAAATTGCAGTTGAACAGGACTGAAAGTCAAATTTCCAGTGTTGAGATCAACTTTTTGGTGGTCCACAAGAAATTGAGATCTAAGAGATTGGCACCTATTTTAATCAAGGAGATCACGCGTAGAGTGAACTTGAAGGGAATCTGGCAAGCTTTGTACACTGCTGGTGTTGTTTTGCCTTCTCCTGTTGCTGCATGCCGTTATACCCACCGTCCTATCAACTGGTCCAAATTGCATGACGTTGGTTTCTCTCATTTACCTGCTTCTCAAACAAAGCTGTCTATGGTTGCACAATACGCTTTACCAAACGAAACTTTGACCAAGGGATTACGTGTCGCAAAGGAAGAGGACATTGACCAAGTATTTGCTTTGTTAAAGGAATACCAAAAGAAGTTTGCACTTATTCAACTTTTCACCAAGGAAGAGTTATCTCACTGGCTTTTGGGAAATGGTACTTCCAATGTCATCAAGACATATGTTGTTGAAGACCAAGAAGGGAAAATCACCGACTTTTTCTCCTACTACTTGCTTCCTTTCACTGTTTTGGGTAGTGAAGAGCATTCTGAACTAGGCATTGCTTACTTGTTCTACTACGCTACATCCCTGCCTGAAGACAAGTTAAAAAAGAGATTAGGATCTTTGATGAAGGATGCCTTGATTACTTCCAAATCGTTCAATGTTGATGTGTTCAACTGTTTAACTTCCCAAGACAACACGTATTTCATCAAGGACTTGAAGTTTGGAGCTGGTGATGGGTTTTTGAACTACTATTTGTTCAACTACAAGACCTGGCCTTTGGAATCAGGTGTGGACAAACAAACCAAGGAAGTTATGGAAGATTGCACCAGTGGTGTCGGAGTGGTTTTATTATAGGATAAATACAAATTTAGTTTACTTTGGGGGACTGCACGTGCTTGATATACACATGACTTTTTTTCAGTTTAATTTTTTTTCCTCTTGTACTCGGTTGAGTTCTTCTCATCTCTCATCGCATTGAGAACTCTCTCTTTATACAAGTAATAGATAAATGATTTCCTCGAGTGCTTGGGTCCCAAGAGGGTACGCCGCCGAGTTTCCAGAACAATATGAGTTGGACGACGCTGAAATGGACAGAATCAACGAGTTGGCCAGATTGAAATTGTCCGATGCCCAAGACGATTTGGCTGCTGCACAAGATGATGAAAAGTTAAAAGACCAAATTGAGGTTGACGATGACTTGAGTCAGTACAAGATGGAAGACTACGACAAAGAAGACGAAGAAGACAGTGACGGTGAGCAAGTGACCATGTTTCCTGGATTGTCCAAGGAAGTCAAGTTCCACCTGAATGAAGATGGTGAGGACCCTTTCTTGACCTTACCTACAGAAGTTGACGAACAAGAAGACAAGAAAGAAGCACAGATATATCCTACTGATAACTTGGTCTTGGCCACTAGAACCGAAGACGACGTGTCCTACTTGGATGTCTATGTCTATGATGACGGTGCCGGGGCTCCTGTTGGGTCTACTGAAGAAGAGGAAGATAAGTTGGATGTTGATGTTGCCAAGGGCTTGGTGAGAGAATCTAACTTGTATGTTCACCACGACATCATGTTGCCTGCATTCCCATTATGTGTTGAGTGGGTGAATTTCAAGCCTGGCCAAGAAAGCACCAATGAAAATATCGGTAACTTTGCGGCCATTGGTACTTTTGACCCACAGATCGAAATATGGAACTTGGATTGCGTAGATAAGGCATTCCCTGACATGATTTTGGGTGAGGCTGAATCCAAGTCCATGTCTGGAATGAAGAAGAAGAAAAAGAAGTCCAAGCAGGGACATGTCACCACTCACCACACCGACGCCGTTCTTTCCTTAAGTCACAACAAAACTCACAGATCTGTGCTTGCATCCACCTCGGCCGATCACACTGTTAAATTATGGGACTTGAGCCAAGGTGTGGCTGCTAGATCTTTGAACCAAATCCACAATGACAAGACAGTCTCCTCTTCACAATGGCATAGCTCTGAGTCTTCCATCTTACTTACTGGTGGTTATGACAGCACTGTTGGTGTCTCTGATGTTAGAATTGAAGACGCCAAATCAATGACAAAGAACTACAAGGTTGCTTCTGGCGAAGAAGTAGAAAACATCTCTTGGGCCGGTGCCCACGCTCCAGAGATGTTCTACGCTGGTACCGACAATGGTAACGTTTACTGCTTTGATATCAGAAATGAAACCAAGCCAATCTGGACCTTGCATGCTCATGATGCAGGTATCTCGTCATTAAACATCAACAGTCATATTCCAGGCATGTTCGTCACCAGTGCTATGGGTGAGAAGGTTGTCAAGATGTGGAAGGCCTCTGAAGGTGCCAACGGTCCATCTATGGTGTTGTCTCGTGACTTTGGTGTTGGTAATGTTCTTTCCACCTCTTTTGCTGGTGACATTGAAGTTGCAGGTAACTTAACCATCGGTGGTGTGGCTGGTTCCTTGAAGTTATGGGACACCTTCTCCAACTCGTCGGTTCGCAGCACTTTCCGTGAAGAATTGAGAGCCGTGCAAGCCAAGGCCAGAGCTGAAGCCAAGGAGAACGGACGTGCTTCTAGAATAGCCAGAAAGTACCAAGGCCCTGGAGGTGAAAACCTTCTTAGTGTTGAAGCAGGTAACATGGATGATGAATCTGATGATGATGACAATGCAGAAGAAGATATCGTAGAGGATGAGGAATAGATAGCGAGTTAATACATTAAAATGCAAGTAAAAACAACAGTTAGAAGGTTTAAGTATAAAATCATGTAATAAAGAAAATCAACGCTACAAATAAGCTGCAAACTTGTCAACCAAGACGTCTGGTTCTGATCCACTGGAAATAGAATCATCGATAACACCATCGATACTAATAGTAGGAGTGACGTGGACAGTGGCCTTTCTGTGGTACTTGGTAAAGTACTTGACATCCGCAGTGACAGCATTACCGGCGTTGCTTGGTTCTGGGTTGTTGGTTGGAATAAGCAATTGATCCAAGATTTGTTCCTTTGTAAAGTCAAACTTGAAATGCTTGGACACAACATCGTAAATTTGCCCATATATCTGGTTACGGGTCAAGTTGATGTTGGAGTTGTCGTAGAACTGGTCCCCGTTTTCATACACAACCTTGGAAAACTGCCACCAAAGCTCGTTGGACTTGGATTCGTCTTGCTTGACCAAGTTGGCTACAGCAAGCAGAAACTCGTTGACCAAGACAGAATTAGGGTGCCATGGCTGAATAACATTAACATACACGAACTGGAACTTATTAGGGTGTAATTGTTGCAACTTTGGAATAACATGTTCGGTCAACTTCTTGTAGATCTTACCACTGAATGGACAGTTGTAATCCAAGTACAAATTGACCACATGTGGGGCAATTGGATTCACTGCACCAGCAAGAGCCTTGATTGGGTAATAGTAGTGCGTTGCGGCGTATTTAGGAGAGATCATCTGTAATAGTTCAAGTGCCGTTTGTAATTGTAAAGTTAATACAATTTGTTCCGTAGCGCAATAAGCTCAGGAAGCCACAATTTGTAGCAATTTAGCACGTTACTTCATATTAAGTACGTAAAACGCCCGATTTGTATAATATCTGTAGAATACAAAGGTGATGCATGTTGCTACAAGCTTAATAAGAAACTTCGAGTGATCATCAATATCCACAATTATTGATATAATGAGTCTCAGGAGAAGCATATCATAAAATACTGTTAACTACAACTTACGAGAAAAATGCAACCACATGTATGGTTTTCCTTAATATATATTGTTCATAACAGAGAGTGAAAGAGATTGTTTACAACACAAGGATCACCAAATGCAGATGATATTTTCTAAGTTTGTGTGAAGCTAAGAGATTCGCCTGCAAATCCCCTTCTTCATCATTTGCAATACACCAAAGGTATTGTAGGCAAAGTTTAGCTATAAAACAATAGTGATTAATAATCCATTACACTCTCTTGAGACATTTGACAGCTGATTTTTCCATTTTAGTACCAAAACCTTTTGAAAATATCTTTTTGCAGCCACGCCAAAAAAAAGAAGTTGAATCCAGAGATACATTAAAATGCGATTCAAAATCAAAGCTCATACCAGTTTTCTTTTGAAAGCTGCGTAGACTTTCAGTTGGATAAAACTTGTCGATCTAGTAATCTTGTTCAGCGACTAAGTTCCTCTGGACTTCGGTCATAATCTCTAACAAAGAAGATTTGGCAATAGTATCGCTATTAGTAGTAGTCAGCCCAAATTCATCAGATGTCGTCTCAGAGTTGTAAGGAGAATCCGACTCATCATCAGAGCTCAAAACTAAATTTTCATTATCAGACTCAGAATCAAACAGACTCTTGTCAGTTTCTTTTACAAAGTCTTCTTCATTCGTCTGACGTTTCGATATTCTTCTAGACTTGGACAGCCGAGCTATTCTGACAGGCTTTCTGGATGTATCGCTCAAAGCCTGTAGTCTGGTTGATCTTCTTCTAGAGCCAGACACCGAATTTACGGGCTTTGTGGGGTTACCTTTCAAAGTATGCAGCCTGGTTTCTTTTCTTCTAGAGCCAGATACCGATCTCACAGGCTTTCTGGGTGTATTTTTCGAAGTCTGCAGTCTGGTTGATCTTTTATTTGCTACTGGAATTGGACTTTTCGTGACTAAAGTCGATGCAAGATTGCGAATCTCGCGTGTACCAACTGACCTTTTTCGTTTCTTTGCAGGGCGCCCCTCAGGATAATCCAGTAGTGTCAGAGTGTTTGCTCCTGAGAATTCTTCATCATCTTTTGACTCAGGATGAGATATCTCAAGAACTTCTATATCTAGTACCTGAAAATCAGTGTTTTCTATATTCACCTGCGTTTTCTCTATCTCACTTTCAATGTTAATTGATTTTCTCTTCCCATATCGGAGACTTGTATTTGGAATTTCTTGCTTTTCCAAAGGTGTGTCAATCTCCATGTCGTTTTCTGAAAACTCGCTCTCCGAGTGGTTAAGAATGGAAAGGTAATTACTTGTAGAACCATTCCGCGTTTGAATGTTTTCCTGTACCTTCCCTACCGAATCCATATTTGTGGAATTGGTATTTTCTTGGGAACTGCTAGATATCGGAGAAGAACTAACGCTCGCAATCTCTAAAATTGCCTTGGGACTCTCATTGCCGTACCTTTGAGAGTTTATAAATATACGGGAGTCATGTTCTCCATTCTGAGTAATTTCGGGGTCGGAGTTCACGGTTTCATTGTCAGAAACATCACCTTTATTTCCGGATGTTTGAGAAGTATCCTGTGGTACTAGATCATCTTGTTGATCTTGTGTATCTTGTTGATCTTGTTGGTCTTGTTGATCTCCATGTAGATTTTCATGGTCTGATATACGTTCTTCAACTACCAGAATCTTTAGGCTGTTTTCATATTCTTCAATTTCATCCTTCTCTTTCTGTTCTCGTATCTGCACCCATCTTTCATATTCCAGATCTTCGGAATCTTCGGAGCTCTCGTCAATTTCGCCAGCTTCCTCAGCCATAATTCTTAACTCCGATAATGGCATAGTTAATTCAGTAGATTTCGCATTCATGTTATCGGAATCTGATATTATACTAGGCAGCAGTGAAACCAGACTTCTAACGAAAGAGCGTTCTGGACCGTTTGGGCTAGGAGAGAGTCTTCGTATATGTGTTGAGCCGGGATCCAAAGAAGAAGCTAAATGAATATCTCTATTTTCATAGGCACCTCCTTCTGTTGTTTCCAAGGACCCCTGGAACCATAATTTTTCTGAAATTGTTAAAGAGTCCGAGGACATATTGCTGTGATTTGTTGGGCTCGGTATGTTGTTTGATTCATTGATTTGTACTGGCCTATCTCCATTCAAATGTTGTGTTGAAACTCTTGATTTCATTATGGGACTGGGTGGTCTCTGTGGATTATAATGGCTTTCTATAGGAGATGAACTTTCTATTGAATATGATCTTTCTATAGGTATTTCTATTGGAGATGATCTTTCTATAGGTCTTTCTATAGGTCTTTCTATAGGTCTTGCTATAGGTATTCTTATTGGAGATGATCTTTCTATAGGTCTTTCTATAGGTCTTTCTATAGGTCTTTCTATAGGTCTTTCAATTGGTCTTTCAATATGGGATGATCTTTCTATAAGTCTTTCTATAGGTCTTTCTATTGGAGATGATCTTTCAATTGACAATCTTTCTATTGGAGATCTTTCAATTGAAAATCTTTCTATAGGTCTTTCTATTGGAGTGTGTCTTATCGAAGCTGACTCATTCGGTAATGGTCTTTCCATGGGCGTGGAAATCTCGGCCAATCTCTCTCTCAGCTCAATTCTTTCTGTTGGTATGTTTGTCTCTATTTGTTGGACCGTCCTTGGTATGATTTCTTCTTCAAGTGTATTTGTCATTGTGGCTAACGGCTGCTCAATTGAGCGATCCTCGGATTCTACTGCACTATGGTACTCTGAAGAGGAGTCCATTGTACTTTCTTTGTCATTCTCGGGTAGAATTCTCCGAGAAGGCCGCCTTATTGGCATCAGGGATCTCAAAATATGGGCATGGTTGTTGTAATATATATCAGACTTTCTTTGGGGGTATGCATCTACTTTTTTAACCTCCAATATTATGATCTCATCCTCGCTTGAGTTAGGTAATGGATCTGGAATACGATGTTGCACTGCTGGATCTGTATCAGCTGGATTATCTTTTTCAATTGTGTTGTCTTTTTCAATTATGTTGTCTTGTTCAATTGTATTATCATCAGCCCTATGTTTATCTGTGATTTCAACATGTGTATTTTCAAGATGGTGTACATCTCTCTGATCTGTAGAAGGAATATCATCCACATCAATTCTCGGCTCCAGTTGCAGTGAACCTTGTCTTCCATGTAGATAGTTCCAAAATCTATTGATCTTTTCCATTCTTGGTCATATCTTCGCCAATCTCGTTTTGGCCTTCTTGTGTACTAAAATTATTTTCCGCTTATTTACAGTTTTTCGCATACGCGTCCTATATCTATTATAAACACCTAAAGACATCAAGAGAGTATGGAAAGAAGCCACTGAGTGTGAGAACCCATATAATACAAGTATATACTGAACCACTTAGAGAGAAAGCTATGAAAAAATTCATAAAAAAAAAAAAGTAAAGTAAAACGAACATTGGGAAATAAACCTTACCAGACCAAGTTAAGGAATGGCAAGAGTCGTTGTTGTTCTGTTGGTAGGATAGGTAAAAAATAAATAATATCATCAATCATTAACCTTCAATTATATCTAATGAAAGTATTGCCCATATATCTAGAATCCAGAAAAGTGGATGTTATGGGGGATGTGGAGGTGGAGGAGGAGGAGGTGGAGGGACCTCTGCATAACGCTTTGAGGTTGGTTCAATTGTGCACTTCTTTGTTGTATTTTTTCTTTTTGGTTAAGTGTGGATTTTCCAACTATTATACAAGGATAACCAATTTGCACTTGTCAAACAACACTTCGTTGAATTTTTCTTCGTCATCAACTTCAAATTCTTTCATCTTCAACTTGTTGGTTTCTGAGAAATCGTTACTGGTGAGCTCATTTTCTTCTAAAAAGTCATCATAATCGTTCTTCAAGAAAAGTTGGATAGTATCTAAAGACTCCTGTGAAATTTGAGCTTCTTCGGTTTCAGCAGACTCGTTCAAATTTAGTCTCTTGTATAATTTGGATTTCAAATCTTGCAATCTCAAATTGGTTGGTAATAGTAAAACAAAAATATCGTCCTCATAATAGAACTTGACTTTAACCTTTTTAGGCTGTTTCTCTGCTGTAATCGTGGTGTTATCTTGATTACCAGTCAGGGAAGATCTGGAACGACCAACTGTTTCAGCTGGTGCGCCACCTGCTTGTGCATGGTGTGCTGAGTATTGGGATAATCTATCTTGTTGGTAGTTGGACTGCTGACTGATAGGTTTGGACGATCTTCTTATATTAGTTCCGTCATCTATAAACTCCTTATCAAAGCCATTGTCCAAAATCTCGAATAATCTCAACACTTCCTCACAACGTGCAATATGAATAGGTAACGCTATCAAATTGCGTAAATAGTAATCTAGCTTTTCACGCCTCAATTTGGATATACTGTCATTTACGTTAATCAACGGTCCTGGGATGGACGGGATAATTCTTCTCAGGTTATCTTTCCCAGCCTCTGAGGGGAAAATTTCAAGTAATCTAACTTGAAGATCATAGAAATCTTGGTAGTAACGGTACAAGTACCTGACCTTCCCATTTGATAATCTTGCAATAACCAAATACTGGTAACGACCATGGTCCAAGTGATATGACTCGACACCAGCCTCTAAAATGGTTGTATTCGTCGATGATAACAGTGATCTGTTCGAATTATATCCATTTCCATTGCCATCAAAGAATTGAGAATTAGCCAGTGCCGGTGGAGGGGTATTGTTTGTTATTGATCCCAAACGGATAGTTGAGGCTTGATACTTTGCGGTTCTGACTTTCCATTGTTCCACGGTGGGGATCTTAAACGTGTTTATAGTACGTATGATATCGTCTTGCGTTTGAGGAGCTTCCAACTCGACATGGGCTTGAGGATTGAGAATATCAACCATCTTGACATAAGAAACTGGAACCAAGCCCGGTCCTCCTAGTCTATTTATTGGTTTGGCAATATACCATTCATAATCGTGATGAGCACAAATGATCAAGTTCTCCCCCTGTGCAATACTTAACTCATCGTCTCTCTCAGCTTTAAAGTCATAGAGGGTAACAGCATAAACCTTTTGGTTGGAATTTCTATTGGTATTGGCAGAACTTCCGGAACTAGAAGAGGAGCTGACTTGAGGTACCCCGGACAGATGAACAATGGTTGCCCCATTTGGGGTAACTGGGGTTGTTCTGTTGAAAACTTCAAAGTAGGAGATTGGTACCACTCCCTTTACATTGGACATGGGGTTGGACACCTCACACCAACCGCTTGAATTTTCCAACTCATCCAAATGAGGCTGCATGACATGGAAGAAGTCGCCTTTGGAAAACTTGATTTCGCCTGGGCCCTGCGGCTCGTAGTCGTAAAGTGCTCTGATCACCTTGCTTGGAGATCCTGATATAGTCTCCACGTCATTGCCGGGGCTGATCGAATCAATTCTTGAAATGGAGATAGAGTGCTTGGGAGAGCCAGATGAGCTCGACAGTCTCTTGCTCCTTCTAAATGATTTGATCATTTTTTATGGGGACTCGCTGGACTAGAAAGTATGTGCTGTTGGTACTTTTCGTGGTGGATCCTCTCTTTATGTGTTGCGTGCCCTTGTTGGAATTTGTTGATTTATACTTTGCTTAGTCTTGTCTTGGTAACGCCTCGTACTGATCTGTATTGCTTTGGATAAGTAATATTCTTCCCGTACCTTCCTTATGGACACCCTTAATTTGATAGTGAAAAAAAATGAGTGTTGAGTTCCAATCCGGTGCTGTCTCTACCCTGCAATACTCGCTGTACGTTTTTAAAATTGTGGTATTTAAATTGTTGATACCAGGTTCTAAAAAAACAATCAACGTTCAAAAAAAGGCGATTGAAAATCAGTTGTAAACAACAAAGAGAGACAAAAACAAGGTCCCAAAAAAACCAAAAAAATAAAAATATGTGTATGTTACAACCGTTGAGGACTGATTTGTCAAAATTCAGAAAGAGAAGGGAAAGGGGTCGGTGTACAGAAAAATGTGAACAAATC
Organism: Aciculoconidium aculeatum; assembly: GCA_030579395.1. Classification (NCBI taxonomy): domain Eukaryota; kingdom Fungi; phylum Ascomycota; class Pichiomycetes; order Serinales; family Debaryomycetaceae; genus Aciculoconidium; species Aciculoconidium aculeatum. The sequence goes on from JAKTQU010000005.1 coordinate 159,347, forward strand.
TAGACTAGTTCGGAAACAAAACTGGGTAGTGTCTGAAACACAAAAATTGTATTTTGAGACGAATACAAAAAATAGGCTTCCCTTTGCCTTTTGGAAAATTATTTGACTTTGCAAAATATCTATTTTGAAACGGGAAAAAAGTTAGTTATACATGCTCAACGAAATGAAACGAGACTAGTATTTTCCTGGGAAATTCATATGAGCGCAGTGTCTGTCAGTTTACTAGATGTTGTGAATGGGACGTTGTGAAGTTAATCTTTAATGGTGCATAATTTTTTTTTTGTTTATTTAGACCACTGCCTCCTTAAACTGCCGACGTGCTTGTGTGTGTTTTTTTTCAAGGCTGATGAAGCTGGGCCACCCCAGCTTCTACTTCGTCGCCCGGCCCCTTTTTCATATTATGTAATTACATGTAGAGGTATTAATTGCAGTATCTTGAATATCTAAAAACAAAATTGGTGCCGAGTCTAGATGATGAATTTCATGCAAGTGCAAGCCTAAGCTTACTCATTCCAGATTTCATTTATTTTACTAGATTTGGAATAGTTTATTGTTTATTGTTAATCGTTGCCAACAAATACACTTGCACCCTTATTTTCATCAAATCTGAGGCCCTGAATCCGTTATTCAACCCCAACTTTGTACCCATGAGGCACGTATCTTCTTTTTACTTCTTTTTTTTGAACCCTCTCTCCCCACTCATCCTCTATTAAGCTTCGGGTTCTTTCATCTTCATCTCATATTCTCTATATTTCGCAAGGTAGATTTTAAGTGTCTCGGCATAATTTTCAAAACCTAATCCATACATGCTCCATAATAAATCTTCCCCGGTGATTGTTTTACGTTTTTCAACTATACACCTTTCTGCGGCCTGACTAGTGATAAAAGAGATAAACTCTGAAACGCATTCTTGTATGCAAACTTTGGATTGTTTCGAGAGTTTAGCATGGGATGGGAGTGCACTTTTCATTACCCGTGCAACTATGTTTTGTTAGTGAATGCCAGATTACATCACAAGGAAACTCACCATTTGCAATCGGCAAGAACCGATCTTGCTCCTTAATTTCATAATTTTCAAACTCCATTTCTATACAAATTTCTATATAATTCTATTAACTAATTTTGTCCTAATCTACAAGTATATATATACAAGTTTCAGCAATTGCGATCTCGGTCTTCAATGCTTTTTGGCAAAAATCTCCGAACAATTTTGCAGCTCTAGAGTTTAAGTGTATTTAAACACTTGTTAAGGAGTTGAATGTACACCTTGCAATCGGGACATTCCTCTTCCCAATATTGGAATAATATCATGGAATGTTCAAACTGCGCAATGATACCTTGTTTGGGTATAATCATCTCCATCATCCCACTCAAAGGTAACAATTCATTTTTCATCCTCTCATCTTGCATTGCAGCCAAAAACAAACTGTTAATCTTGGTGTAAAGCATGAAGTGTATCATGTTCCCCGAAAATACATTTCGAATGTAATACCACAGTCCAGGGTGTCTTATACCACCAATCTCAGGCATAATATGCTTGGGAAGTGCAATTAAGTTTTGAATAAAAACTTTGAGAACTCTATGTCTCACTTGTGGTAAATCGCGTAACGTGAAGTTGTTTTGGCGTTCAAAATCACTTTGATTGTCATTAAATTGTTTCCGCTCTTCATTTTGTTCAATGAATGTGTTAAAGTTTTCATCAGGGTTTTTTCCTTGGTACACCATATCGGCATTAATCAAATTATAATAATCTAATGGCTCCAAATCTTGCTCAGAACTGCCTGTCAGATTACTTGATGAGTCGGGTGTTTCAAGTAAAAGATTGTGATTGTCTCCATTTTTAATCACAGCCATTGCTGCACCAATAAGCTCCATAAACAGAATCTTGTCTTCCAAAATCAAGTAAATAATTGGGCGGAACAAGATCAACTTTGAAACCAAAATACGGCTCTTCACGTGAATAATAGATTCTGATTGTGCCCTTATAATCAAATCATCATTCACCATAAAATCGTCTATAATATTATTTTCATTGAGTTCTCGTTCTTTTCTCTTCTTCTTTAGTCTCCAGTATATTTGCTCAACATTATCTTCTTGCAAAATAAAAGATCTTATTCTAGGGGAAAGGGAATTGATGATACCGTTATACTGGTTTAAGTATTTCACAAAAATAGTCCAAGACTCCTCCTTTACAAACTCCGGATCACCCCAAGTCGACACCTTACCGAATCTGAATATTTCATCCAACATGGAGTTATCGATTTTTCTCACAGCAACTTCTGTCAAATAATAGTACCAAGAGAATTCGTCATAATAAAGACTTGCCATTCTTATACTGGCCTCCAGGTTATATTGTACTCCTGAATCTGGTGGAATAAAGTCGGCACTTTTAGGAAACGAAGTTGGTGGGATAATTTCCGTAATACCAGGCGAATGAACATGGGGACTTAATTCGATTCTCAATTCACTTTCTAACTTTAAAACGGTCCAAAATATTCGATCAACCACTTCCTTTTTACGTGGGTCTATATTATGGTTGATATCATCTCCTCTATGACGCCCGTTAGGGGGTATTTTCTTCATTTCCAAGTAATACATCATAGTTTGGCACGCAGAAGAAATATGTCTGAAAGCTACCAACGGAGACACAATAGTCAAGTAAAACTGACTTTCAAATAGTTGGAAAACTGCTAGGCGTAAAGAGGAAGGTTTCAAAGAAAAAGGATATGATGCCCCCAAGAATTTTGAATAGTTGAGCAACTCAAAAGCTAGTTCCACTCTACTGGAAGGCAATCCGCGGAGCCCATCGAATGCATTTCTGTCTGGTAATGAACTAATTACAAATGAGTCGCGTTCTTCTTTTGAAGTGGTAAATCTAGTCAAGTTTTCAAGCTGTGCAGTGGTGGATAAGGTGCCCATAGCGCACATAATCATAACAAGTGGAACCCACTTACAAAGTTGTTTTAATGCCCTTCTTAAACAGTTTGCGTCTTCTGTGTTGTTATGTTTCAACACTTGAAAGTAAATTGCTGGTGGGTATTTATCCATTTCTTTGTCATATAGCTTAAGGAAATGATTAATTTGAAAGTCAGGATTGTGGTTAACAAACATTTTGTAGATGATCATTGCTTCAAAAAAGTTGGTCAGGTCTAAAACTGGAACCTTTGTGTGGCAATTAATAAAGAACGAGTTGATAAGAGTCGTGAAATGTCTATTAATAAATAGTTCCAAGTTCTTGGCCATTTCGTACCTTTCTTCCAAGGATTTCAGCTTTGGTTTGATTGATACAGTATGATTATAACTTTTAACCAACTGAGCCGTAGCAAGATCAATCTCGGATTGGGATAGCAGTAGTGCCTGGGCAAAATACGGCCATTTGAATATGGCTGTAATGGAAAGGTCCCAAAGATCATCACCTATTTTGGGAGGTTTGTAACTTTTGTCTTCCAAACGGGCGAATTTCTTAGCTTGTTCAATGTGGAAGTCTTCTTTTCTTTTCAAGTCACTGACATCTTTGATGAGTGAGTCTAATTTCGAGAGAATATTCAACGACGCTGGGTCGTAACTAGCATAGTCCTTTTGGATTTCATCGGTTCTATAGTTACAAGTGCCGGTTCCATTCTTCACACAGGAGCCACATCTAGGACGCACATTGTCACACTTGATCTTTTTGGAACGACATGTATCACAGGCCGTCAAGGCTCTCTTCCTCGGCTGAGAAGCGTAATTCCGGCCGTTTGAGGAGCTTGGGACTTGTGAGTTTACAAGAGTATTGGAAAAACTTCCCGGATTGGCTGTAGGTGCCATTCCTGGGTGTCCGGCATCTGACATGGCCACAGGGCCTTGGCCATATAAATTGGGATGAGAAGGAACTAGATTGGAAGCGGAGGGATTAGAAAGGCTCTGTAAATGCACGTTATTGTTCTGGTGATGCTGAACCGGGACTTGAGCAGGAGCAACTTGTGGGGGAACTCCGTGGTGCTGAACCTGGGAGTAGTAGGGTCCCAGATGCTTGTAGTAGTTCATGTCTGGTTGCTGGTGCATTAATGGAATGTGGGGGTTTGATCGCTGTATGTGCTGGTTTGAGTTTTGCATGCGGACTTGATTTATGGAAGCTTGAGAGTTTTGGGAAGGCATTGGGCCCTGCACTTGCATTTGAGGCTGACCTGGAGGTGCCTGTGGATAGTAGTTCGGGTAGGGTGGGATGTATTCTATCTGGCTGTTTATTGAGCTGCTACCATCTTTTGCCTGGCTAAGAGCCGACAGAGATATCAGTGAAGCCGCAGTTTCAATATCTCTTCTTGCATCACCGTTCATCCTGTTGATCTCATTCATGGCATTCCCCAAACTCAATTAAATATATATGTGTAAACGTGCAGACGGGCTGACTTTGTTTTGTTTTGTTTTGTTTTAATTCTGCTTGTTCAATGAGAAAAAGATTAAGGAGTTTATTGGATAGTGATAATCGGCCAGCAAGTGAAGGGGTAAAAATAATTATAACTGGAAATAAATACAACTGGCTGAAAATGTTTGGCAAAAATCCCAATTCCTGCAAAAACAAATAGCTTTTTGCAAATGACTCAGAGAGGATACATGTGTGTGGTATGTAGCTAAATATCGGGTAAGTTACCAAGAAAAGATTTTCTTTTATTGAAGGTCGGTTGATATTGTAAACTATCTAATTGTTTGGTTCTTGCATGGGTGCTTAGTGGGAAAATGTGGTTCACAAAAAAAAAAAATATTTCGGCATTTTGAGACTGCTTTCTGCTTTAAAACGATCAAGAATGACAGAGAATGGAAGGCAAGGCAAATTCTTAGATATTGTTATTCTTTTAAAAACAAAAGAAAAATAATTTAGTCTTTGCTTGCGTTCATAATGGATCTGTACATCATTTAAAAAAGTATAATATGGTGGTGCATGAGGGAAAAAAATAGATCTACTAAAATCAAACTATATCTTGAGGGGAACATGTCTTCGATAGGTGTAGATAAAATCTCTTTGTGAATGGTTTGTGACACTTGACCATGACTAAAGTTCACAAACATGGATTCTGTAGTTTCTTTGGTTCGGGAGAGTAAATGCAACATGAAAAATTTGGCAGTTTTACGCACTTAAAGAATTTGGTTACACAATTGACATTCCAGTGTTCGTCCACACATAGTCTCGTAAAATTTTGCTAAGCAATCAATGACCGATGTACTTTGTGCTGGAGCTTATCTCCATCAGTATAACCACTTTACCTCTGTGCCTCCTTTTTCATTACAGAGAATTTACTTTTTTTTTTTTTTTTTTTTTTTTGCCAGAGAATGTGTTCAGTATTTTATATTTTTAGGTCAATATTCTCCTAACTATACACTGGATCGACAAGCCCTATCATTTTTGCCTATTGGAGAATTGTCAAAAGAGCGTGAAACACGCTTCTTTGCAACAAAAATATTCTTTTTTGCTTATCTAGAAAACAAAGGGGGGAAAAAAAAAAATACCAACTACATGGAGGGTAAATCTTACTAAAAACATAATATTATACATAATTTAACCAGGTGGTAATTGAGAAGCGTCAACGATATCGGAAGCATCAACAGCATCATCTTCTGCCACTGCACCGGTCAATGGAGTTCTTGGTAATGCCATCATACCAGATCTGGCGATTTCCAAAATACCAAATGGTTGCAATAATTGGACAAAAGAGGAAACTCTAGAAGACTTTGCAGACAATTCAACAATGACATTTCTATCGGAGATATCCACAATTCTACCTCCGAATTTCTCGGTGATGGTAGAGATGTGGTCCAAGTGAGAGTGTTTTTGTCTTAAGGCTTCCGAAGGTGGCAAATTGTTTGGGTGGAATGCAGACTCCGTGGCAGTCAAGTCGGGAATCAGCGATCCAGTATCGTTCACGCCGATTTTGTGGCTGGCAATCAATTCTTGGAAGTATTCAGGACCCAAGAGAGAAACTCTAGCTAAAAGCAATTCTCTTTGGATGATTTGGGTGTTGGTGTAATCCAAGACAGCGTAAACAGGAACCAACTCCTCGATCTGTCTTCTGGCTTGCTCAACAACAGCATCTTGACCGGTCAATACAATTGTCATACGAGACAAGTCCTTGACTTCGGTCGAGCACACAACAAGAGAATCAATGTTGAATCCTCTGGCGGCCAAGGTACCAGAAACGGAACTCAACACACCGGGCTCGTTTTGAACCAAACAGTTTAAAACATGCTGCTTCTTTGGAGCACGAGAAGGAACTGGGGTTTCATACAAGATCGAAGACACAGCAGCATCTGCAGACCAGTTTGGGGTCTCCAAAACAGGCAACTGAGGTCTCTTTTGGTTGCGGTGCAAGGCCTTGTAGGCCAAGGCAGAGGTGGAACTGGACGTTCTGGTTCTCACGCTCTGTCTAGAAACGGCGAGTGAACCACGAGTCAAAGTACTTCTAAGCATCCTTTGTTATAATTTCACAACCCTACCTTATAGAATGTGTTAAAAGTGTTTTTTAAAAATTCACCTTGGGAAATGTCATGGCTTTTTAAATGAAAAGTGCACCGAGAAAATCTCTTACATATTGCACTATGGATGCTTTGGGTCTCCCAATGCGGACGGGGGGAAAATTGTGAATCATATCTTCTCCTTGGTGGCATCCCCGATACAGGCGCAAAAAATTATTGAGAGCGACTTCTCCACAAAAAAAAATAAAGATAACGTGGTACTTTAACCAATAGTACAATGAGCGAGGAGTACATCGAGCTTTCGACGTTTCCTGAAAGCTCTTCTACACCTACTTCGAACCTAACGACCTCTCAATTGCTCTTCGTTTGCCTACGGTTGGGATTGATAAGTGACGACGAGTATGAGTCACTGAAGCTCTCGGAGAGTCTGGAGTCTCCGATTTTGACCAAGCAAGCACAATTCATCATAGATAAGGTCAATGAGATCAGCATCTCCGAATCATTGCAGATCTTACGTGACACTTTGGCTGAACATTTGAGTGATGTCAACTTCATGAAAGAAGACTATGATTTGTTGTATCGTTTAGTAAATACCCCACGAATTGATTCCACAGATAAAGAGCCTGCAAATCACAACATAGAAGAGCCAATTGCAAAGTTCCGAAACAGATCGTATTTGTTCATCCACGATTGGGACTTGCAAGTTCGCTTGGAGGCCTGTCTTATCCATTTCCATCTGCCTTATCCTGAAATTAGATCAATTACTGATCCATATGATGATCCTACAGTTCAAATAGAAACTCTCAGAGTTTATGTCATTGGCCTAACTTGGACAATAGTTGGGTCAATAGTCAATAGCTTGTTCACTCATAGAATGCCCTCCATCGGCTTGTCGGGCCACACCATCCAAATCCTTCTCTTACCTAGCGGGAAACTCTGGGAAAGGTTTGTCCCCAAGAAAACAATCAAGATTTTGGGCTATAAAATAGACTTGAATCCAGGACCATGGACTTTTAAGGAAATGATGTTGGCCACTATAATCTACCTGTGCTCCGCCGGAACACCGTACCTGGTGTACAATATATTAGTTATGAAACTAGAGAGATTCTACGGCTTAAAATGGGTAACCTTAACGTACCAATTTTTATTGGCCGTTTCTACCCAATTCTTAGGCTTTGGGTTTGCATTATTGATGAAGAAAGTCTGCGTGTATCCTTCCAAGGCGCTCTGGCCAACTATTCTACCAACCATTGTCTTGAACAGAGCTTTATTAAGGGAAGATTCTTCTAATAGTTCTGTCCACGGCTGGAAAATCTCGAGGTTCAACTTCTTTTACCTTGTATTTGGAGCAAGTTTCTTTTACAGCTGGATTCCTTCGTATTTATTTACATCACTTTCAAACTTCAATTGGCCAACCTGGTTTTCTCCTAATCTGATTCATTTGGCTAATGTTGCTGGCTCAAACATGGGTTTAGGTCTCAATCCATTGCCTTCTTTTGACTGGAATGTCATTAATGCTAGTTCCTGTCTCACCTTGCCATTTTATACATATGCCAATCAATACTTGGGAACATGTATTGCATTCTTTACAATTTTGTTGGTTTATTATACAAACAACAACTGGACCGCTTATTTACCTATCAACTCAAACAAACTTTACAATAACAAGGCAAAAATATATAATGTCCATGATATTTTGAACGAAAAATCACAATTCGACAACGCCAAGTATCAACAGGTTGGACCACCTTATTTCACAGCGGCAAATTTGGTCTTGTACGGTGCATACTTTTGCTTGTATCCTTTTGCAATACTATACAACTTGGTAATTGAATGGAATTCTATGAGAGCGAGTTTTGTCAATGTTTTCCACACCATTAGTGATTCTTTCAGAAATCCTGAAGAAAGACATTCTCAATTTGGAAAATACTCTTCAGATCCACATTGTAAGATGATGCTGAAATATGAAGATGTGCCCGACGTTTGGTTTCTTGCTATTTTGGCTATTAGTACTTGCTTTGCAATAGCTGCAGTTTCTATGTACCCCTCCGAGACGCCCATTTGGGGTATTTTCTTCACCATATTCATCAACTTTATCTTTTTGATTCCCATTACTTCCATTGCATCAGTGACCGGATTCTCTTTCGGCCTTAATGTTTTGGTTGAGCTTATCGTTGGGTATGCTATACCTAATTCTGGAATTGCTTTAATAACGTTAAAGAGTTATGGTTATAACATTGATAGTCAAGCAAGTAACTATATAACGGATCAAAAATTAGCACATTATGCCAAGATTCCACCCAGAGCCATCTTTAGAGGTCAGTTGGCCTCAACTTTGATAAGTGTTGTGATTGCCTTGACAGTCACAAACTGGCAAATAGATAACGTGGACAACTTTTGTGATCGTCATCAAAAAGATAAACTCAGCTGCCCTGGTGCTAATACATTCTTTTATTCTTCGATCCAATACGGTGAAATTGGTCCTGCAAAAGTTTTCAGTGGTTTATACCCTGTCCTTAAGTGGTGTTTCCTATTAGGAGTCCTTCTAGTAATTCCTTGTGTCTGGTTCAAGAAGAATGGTCCTGAGAAATTAACGAGATATTTCCAGCCAACTATCATAATTGGTGGATTCCTTTTCTTTGCACCCTACAATCTACTGTATTATACGACTGGTTTGTATATGTCGTTTGGATTCATGTACTATATTAAAAAGAACTACTTGCTATGGTGGGAAAAGTACAACTATATTTTAACCAGTGCACTTTCAGCTGGCGCAGCGTTTGGAGCATTGTTGATTTTCTTCACAGTGCAATATCATCCCAAACCACTTCACTGGTGGGGTAACCAACTAAATGAACAAGGCATAGATGGAGGTAGAGCCCCAAATGTCTGGTTAGATATCTCCAATGCTCCTGAAGGGTATTTAGGATTACGTAAAGGGCACTTTCCATAATTTTTTTAGACTTTAGAATAAATGTGACTGTGTTAGGTACCCCCGATTCTCTCTAATTAAGTACGTTATTCCTTATCTTGACACACTGAGATCGTACAACTTTACATTGTCATGCTTACAGAAATTCCCGTATGGAATTTACACATTTACACATTTGATGTGCATGCAACATTCCAGTCAGATTGACTAGATTCCCTTGTAGTTATCCCTGTTCTACACATTTAGTCAGGACCCTAGCCAATGAACTACATATAACTAGTCTAGGTCTAACATATAACTATCTATGTATCGCTCTAAGAAGCCAAGACTGAGTACATTGTAGAAGGATCTTTAAACTAGGAAATGATAGATGTATATGAAGATGTAAGAGTATATTTACTTGAGAGAATGTCATTGGATGTGTTCGTTCTTGTTTTTTCCTTCATTTGAAAAATTTTCATTTTCGTAAATTGTTGCAAAATTTTCACAAGTTGTTGCAAAATTTATAAAACCCATCCTTTTTTTAAAAAATATATACAGTCTTGAAATTAATTTCCACAAGAGTTGATTCTGAAAAGCATTAATCAATAAAATAATTGGAGGTGAAAATTTCAAACCAAGTATGAAATTTTATTCCCGGTTTTATGAAATTTTTTGATTCCAGGTTAAAAAGTCAAAAGTATCGTATATTTTACTTAAAGAAGTATAAAATTTCTGTTTCCCTACTGAGGTTAAGATATTTTATATCCCATGTCGTTGTGCTTTTATGGTGATGTTCCCGGGCTTCCAACATGATACGGGAGAGGTTGAATACTCGACCTCTCCTGTAAGGTATAGTTAGTGTTACTTCTCTATTATACCGAAATGAGATAAAGATAAAGATTAAGATAAAGAATAAGATAAAGATAAAGATAAGGATAAAGAATAAAGATAAAGTTAGAGATAATAATAAATAGAAAGTCACAGATAAATTCGGTTCAAGTTTCACAGGTATGATAGTCTAAGATGTTGTGAATTTGATTGTTCATTTACCTTTGGGATTAGTTGTACTAGTCTATATGTGGTAATTGTATCTTAAGCACCTGCTTTGTGTTGCATGGCTTGTTTTAAGTTAATTCGTGTATTTGGTTCCAACCAGACAACCCGTAGTTTCGGAAAATTAACAATCGTAGTGTTCCGGACCCTAAAAACCTTAACCAAGCCGATTGAGGATTACTCAGTTATCCCGATCGCGTAGAAAGCGTTGTACAACTAATCACTTTCAAGCTAAGTAATTCTATGAAGGGGACATTGTTTATTGTTGTAACATGTTTCTTAGAGTCTTGAACTTTCACACCTCGGATTGAAATTTTTCATCATACCGGAAGTCAAATTTCAAGCCAAGATCTAGATTTTCACGTTCATTTAGTTATTGAAGTTAAGGTCTTTTCAGAATCATCTCCGATGGTATGAACCATTCCGGTACGAGGTATGAAGAGTGAACACTGCACATCGCCTATAAGTAGCTTCCCTTTATTACCCTTTTCTATAGCTCATTTCAAATTTATCTACTCTACAAGATCCCCACCTGGAATGTGTTTTTTTAATGTGGTTTTTAGCTTCTGTTCTTAAGTTCTTCCAATTGCAAGAGCTTTATAAGACACATATTATGAAGAAACTAACAATTCACATGGAATTTACTATATAAGTGATTTTCATATATTCATTATGTATACTAACTCACATAGAATTCCCAATTTACTATATATTTTCACATTCATAGAACTTACTATATACTTCATATATTTCATATATAGTATCCATACTACACTAGCGGCAAAATCACATAGCATTCTTCAACGTTATTCATCAAATAGTGTACCCAATCCAACAAAAAAGAATCAGGGCCAAGTTAAAGATCATACTCACAATCGAACATAACTCTCTGTGGTTTTGATACGTAGATTCAGATTGTAAATCGTGGTATCGGTTAATGGGAGCAATATATCTGAAAAGCAACATAGACATGCCAAATATAAAACAAAAGAGAGCAAGCAGGGAGAATTCATCCACTCTGCGAGATTTTACGTTTTGGAAACCTGTGATTCTATTTCCGTTCTTCTTTCTACTAAAAACACCCATAGATATAAAGTGATAGCTCAGAAATTGATAAGATTTAAGTTTGAGAATTGATATCTTAAGAAATTATTAAAATACTGATTTATGAGATATATCAAGAAAGTGATACTGATATGAAAATTGTTTGTATGTTTTATATGTTACAATGCTGCTAGTTAGACGTGTTCATGGCATGTACATCAAAGTGAATCTAGAATTAAAATAGTATACAGAGGTTTCTACTATAAGAAATCGTGGAATAAAAAAATACAAACCCCCTCAACTCTAGACATTCTTAAAAATCTTCATAGGGAAATCCAGCCTGCTCCCCCTCCAACCACATTTTCTTCACACACTCTGGAACATCTGCATCATCATGTGCATCCTTTAGGTACTCTATCACCCGGATGGCCTCCTGGATCTGGTTACCATGCGAGATCAGAGGAACAGTGAGCTCCATAAAAGAGTGCTTTACAGTGGTAATACCTACTTTTCTTCTAGTAAAATTTCCTTGGGACATACGGAGCTTGGGTGTTTCAACGGAATGGCCCACATTCACCCGGTATGTCACAAGGTCTATGTGATCCAAATCTCCTGTAAACGTTTCTTTGTATGGGTTTTGAGGATCATAGTCGCTGTTGTTGGTGGCACTGTAGGAGAGCATTTTGAAAGTGTCAGGTACATTCATGATAGGGTAGGTGGGCGACTCCAGTACACTTAGTGTTTCCAAGTTTGGTGGCCATATGCAAGTACGGTAGTCACCGAATACTGTTTTCCCCATTCCGAGGATCCTTTGAAAAGCTTGATTGAGTATTTTATACGACGAGTTGTGCCAGCTGATGTGTTTCAAGTTGCTACACGCCGACAAGTCCAAAGCCCTCGATACCACTGAGGATTTATCTAGAACTAGTGTTTCGATGTAGTTGCAAGGAGAAATGTCTAGCGCCGCAAGGGATACCCCCTGGTACTCAACACGACGTACTGATTCTGCCACCTCTACCTTGTAATCATGGCCAGTAAGTGTGAGTGTCTGGAGACATTTCATATGCCGCAAGTCCACCTTCACATCCAGGAGGAGCATTCCCTGGCCCAAATTCAACTGCCTTACAGACGCCAACCTACGGCAAGCTTCCATACAATGAACAACATGCGGTATCCGTAAAGTTTGCAAGTTTGGGAAGCTCACATCACCTTCGAGAATGCATTTGCCCATTTCTAGGCTAGTGATTTTAGAAAGCACGAGGTCACTCTTGAACGTTTTGCATCTTAAATCTAGCTGGGTGATATGAGAAGCTAGCTTCTCAAACACTTCAGGGAAAAAGCAGGGGTCAAAGTAGATTTCCAAGCAAATATCACGGAAACGGTCCAGGTACTCGACCCACGGATAATTGTGCAGTGGAATAGGGAATACCACATGAAGGGTTCCAAATGTGGCGTGCTTGTTTTCTTGCATCACCTCGTCTAGATCAGAAATTTCATAATACAGTCCCCCTCTCTCAGTTGAATAATACCTTTCCACTAATGTAGCCTGTTCCAACATCCGCTCCATTACAAAGTGATGGAAGAATGGAAGGTTATTCAATGGACCGCATTCTTCGGGCAATAAGTTGGAGAATATCTTCGTCCAGATTTCTGAGGGAAGCTGCCCACAGTCAATTTCTGAAGACATGATGAGAAATGGAGAGTAGTAGGAAATGATAATAGTGTGCTTTTTTTACTAGAAAGAATCTTCTGTACCATAATGCAATGTGTATACATGTAATTGGCTGCAAAATGTTTTTTCCACCGAGTTTGGCAATTCATAGAAGTATCAGGAATGTTCTTGGTGAGATACACGGATTGAAAGGACGTCCCTTGAAGACTAAGGGAAACCTCACATATACTAAACCGATTTAGATATGAAAAGGAAACATAAGCGTCATAGTTCACAGTCACCTCGTTGGTCTTTTTAGTAGTTTTCTTTATCAAAATTTCATATACTGTACATAAACAACTATAAAGTATACGTTTCCAACACTAAAGAGAATGAGAAGGTCTATATAGCATGGTATAGTGTTGTTATGGGGATTTTCCCGGCCTTGAGATCCGTAACAAGTACATTTTCTAACACTCCTTCTAGCCATTCCCTCGTATTTTCTAAAAAAAGCCTGGCTAGCTCAATGGCTAGAGCGTTTGACTTTTAAGAGTCACCAATAACGCACTTAAGGTATCAAAAGGTTGCGGGTTCGACCCCCGCGTCGGGCTTCTTTTTTCATGATTTTTGCATCTTCCTCTAAAAGGACTGTGTATATACTTGTGTGCATTTGCCCATAAGTCTTGATTATTGGTTGTTCTACAGTGAAAGCACCAGGCTATCAGCAAAAAGCATTTTCAGGCTATCAGTTTTGAAATGCCGGAATTTTTCATATAAAATTTCAAACTTGGTTTCTCCATTTATTTCCGACTTTCATCAACTTTATTTGAAAGGTTTCCGATCGTAGTCAACTGTATGAATATTTCTAGTCAAAGATATGAATCAAAAGTCAAAATATTACTATATGAGTATTAGGTACGGATTAAATGTCAAACGAGTATAGCCGAAATAAGAACAAACGGCTATGCAAATCGCGAATGACTAAATGCAATATCTGTGAATGCCACAGTGGAAAAATTGAAATAATCTTTGCAACTTCTTCCTTTCAGTAAATATGACTACAGATAAGGGAATGTGGGTGATTGGGTATGGGTCGTTGATCTACAAACCACCGCCATATGTTTCGTTCAAGGTGGATGGATATCTCCAAGGGTATATCCGAAGATTTTGGCAAAGTTCTTCGGATCACAGAGGAACCGTGGAATCTCCTGGTAGAGTAGTTACTTTGATCCCGTTGCAAGACTTGAAGCTAAACCCCAGATTCCACCATAGCTTGAGCGAATACGAGCATTCTGGGCCTGCAGATGTAGAGACCCTTAGTCATGAGGATTTAAAGGTTTGGGGTGTTGCATATTATATTGAGCCTGAAAATGTCCAGACTGTGAAAGAATACTTGGATGTTAGAGAACAAGATGGATACTCGACCCATAAAGTTCCCTTCCATATTGTCAGTTTCAACGGAACAACCCATCAAGTTTTGGACACAGTTCCAAAAGATGAGAAAACTGGCGAAAGTTATATTGAGTCCATGATTTATATTGGCACCATAGATAACGAATCCTTTATTGGTCCAGAGTCAACACAAGACACTGCCAAGGTGATCCGGACCTCCAAGGGCCCCAGTGGTCCGAACATCGATTATTTGACCCAGTTGAATGATGCCGTTAGAAACCTTGCAGGCCACAAGGCAAATGATCGTTACTTGGAGGATTTGGTACAACTCGTTGAAATATAGAAAACTAGAAATAGACGCACATACATGAAGATTTTATTTTACGAAGACCCTGATGATCTTCTAACAAGTGTATTTTTTGTATTTTTTGTATTATTCATGTATTCATTTTCATTTTATGAGCTATACAGTTTCTAGAAACACTCAAACACTCAACCTTTCCTCTAACGAGATTCACAAGAAGAAAGAGAATTCCAATCAATCTTGTTCTTTCTATCCTTGGTAAATACCCCCCATTCGGTCTCCCACTTTCTGTTACCTTCATAAAATATCTTCTTCCAAGGTTCATCAAAAGCTTCAAAAAAGTACCAGGCGTAGTCAGTTTTCTTGATTTTACAAACGAAATCCTCCACAAAGTGCTTCAAATTGTCACCACTGGCAACGGATTCTTGAAACGTGCCTCCTCCAGAAGGCCATCCCACCTCTGTAATTACAATTGTTGTATTCTTCTTGTTGATGGGCTCAATTTGGTACTGTAGAAAGTTCAAAGTCCAATCCGAAGCCTTATCAACTGTACCTCCTCCAAAGAAAGGATGAACGTTTGCACCAATAACGTCACAGCTATCCAACAAGTCTTGGTTAATCAAGGACCCGAGCTCAGAGGTTCCAACGGGGATAGAGTACCCAAGGGTTGCTAAGTACGCCTTTGTTTCTTTAATAATCGTAGCCAACTCCTTTGAAGTTTTATCTTCCCTAAATAAAACCTCGTTTCCTATGAAGATACTTTCAAAGGCTCTTTCTGGGTATTTTCTTAAAACATCTTTCATGCTCTGCAATTGATGCTGGTTGCTTGATTCATTCCGGCCTATCCAAACGCCCATGGATAACTTCATATCCAACTTCAAGTCTTGAATCGACTCTAGAATCAAGTCCGATTGGTTGCACTGCATTCCATAGTTTCTGATTCTGCTCGTAACTGTGGACATCTTTGCTATGTCTAACAACGTAGTCCTCTTTGTGAGTCCACACCTTGGTTCCATCGCGTCCATTGGAGTGTACGCCAATCCGTGGAAAAGGGGGGTTTTTGGTTCCAGAAGAAAACCCATAAGTTCAGAATCGTTATGGTAGGTAATTGGCAAGGTGATTTGTGGCACAAGTGTTTGATTTGCAGCCAAGGAGGGGGATCTGGCCCCTAAGCCGTATTTTCTAAACAATGCAGGCAACAAGGAGTTTCTGTTTTCTGCCTTTTCAAAGAATTTGGTAACTGACTTATCGTTAACACGATGGAATATAGACATGGGAACATACCCCACAGCCAATGCGACGATTACAAAACCCATCAAGATGAATGCCACTAGGGTTTTCGTCCCAATACCTTTACCAGGAGAAGGAGTGCCGTCCATGTCACCATCCGGGTCATCTGGGTCATCTGGGTCATCTGGTCCACCGTTTCCAGAATCACCTCCAGTCCTGGCACGAATAGGCTTTAAGTTAAGGTCGGTGGAGTTTTGTCTTGAGGTAGTCGACTTTGCATCCTGTGATTTCACCTCAAAGTCGGTGTCTTCCTTGAAAACAGATCTCATGGAGACGTTTTTGTTCAATTGGAATGGTAATGAGGTACTCGAACTTGAGGGGTTAATTGGATTATTATTAACTGGATTTTCAACTGGATTATTGTTAACTGGATTATTGTTAACTGGATTATTAAAAGGATTGTTAAGTGGACATAAATTGTTAGCTGGGTTAACAAGATTAAATATCCTGTCCACTTGATCAGCTGCACTGTTATTATTTGCATTATTGCCGTTAACTTCATTATTAAATGCATTTACTCTTGGACGGGCCGTTGGGCCTCCGCCACTAAAACCTTCAGACATGGAACGTAAGGTTTTCCTGGTGGGGGCCATTTCAACAACAGGGTGTTCAACGAGGGTTCCTCTGTTGCTTCTCTGGAAAGAGAAGTTGCGATGGGAGCCGGAGGATACCAGGCTCTTGGCCACATTCACCACCTTGGGAGAAAGAAGACCCGACGACTGAACATGGTAGGCTTCTGCTGGGGTGAACGGCTCAAAGTTGAACTCGTCTCCAAGAGGAAGCGACAAGTCGACTGGATCAGCCACAAGCGGAAGTTTAAGAGAACGTTCACTCATTGGCGAAATGGCATCGATCTTGTATTCATCGTCAAGAGCAGGCCCTGGGTTGGGGGTGGTTTTGGGGTGTCTGATCACAGTGGGGTGTCTTGTGAGCTGGGTAGGAGAAGCCGTGGAAATCAACGTTCCATTGAAGAGACTCTGTACTGCCTGGGCCGTTCCTACGCTCTCGGCGCCTGGGCTTGTGTTGGCAGCGGCATTTGCATCTGGACTGGCCAACAAATTGGAGCCATTCAAAGGATCGTCGGGCGCGAGAAGAGGCTCAGTTCCATTGAACAAGCTGCCTATGAACCCCTGGGACTTGGATCTGGCGATCTTTCTGGGGTCAAACGTTCTCAGCGGCCTCAACCTGGGAGGAGGTGAGTTCAGCTCTGAATCTGAGTCAAAGGGAGGAGGAAGATGACCACGGTTCTCAGTGAATGATCTATGCATGGTTCTTCCTCTGGGTTCCGGAATCTCCTCTGTTTTATCGGTCATAACAGTTTTGAGTTTCCAGTGGTGCTTTTTTAGTTTTTATCTTAACCGCTATGATTTCAAATAGTTGCAAAAAAATTCCAATTCCGCACAAAACAGAAATAAGCCGCACGAGTAGATCTTGAGAATCAATGGGTGCTTATACATGAGTATTTATCAACTTCACACCTTGTGAATACTTACTCAATGAATACTTATCAATACCTTGTGGATACATAATCAATGAACATTTCTCAATACTTTATTACTTTAATACATACTCAATACGTAATCAATACTTCACTTCAACACTTCAACACTTCAACACTTCAACACTTCTATACTTCTATACTTCTCTCTCATTACTTAATCAATAATTATCAACACTTCAATCATTCATACTTCAATACACTATAAAACTATACACACCGATCATACACGCAATTCATAATAATACACACCTAATGGATAGGACAAGTGGCCCGCAGATACCCGAAAGCTTCTACTTTCTGTTCTTGCAACAGGAGAAAAGAACATTCCCACAGAACGTAGCTGTAGTAGTCAAGCAACCCTCACCATTGGAAGGACAACAGGAGTCAAACACACCAAAACAGGTGAAGAAATCTATGCAAAACTCAGTGCATTCGTCTTTATCTCTTTCATAACCTGACCCAATCGCACTCACGGTGAAGCTCGATCTGTTGGTACTGTCATCCGAAGCCGCAAACCGCATTGGTGCAGTGGCCGGAGGCTCGTTTGTCAACGCTTCTGGCTTTTCAGGATTGCTGATTTCCTTAGTGTTTAGTCCGCCGTCATCGGTCACATTTATTACTGGAGCAACTTGGCCATCGGTGCTTCTCCTTGCACTTTCTGTATCGTGGAAATCGTTTAATTCACCAACCTTGGACATTGTGACTGCGCTGCTACCTTCTTGTAATCTGAATATGATAATCAGACAAGTATGCAAAATAAATAAACTTCCAGTTTTTTTTTTTTTTCCCTCTATCTCTGCACTTTTCTTTTTTGCACCTTTAACATTCTGAAGCGCCGCATATTCGTGTCTGACAATGATGATCTCATCCAAGGGTTATATGCCCCGAAGGTTAGTGTATGTGGTAGCTTGGGACAATGGCTACAAGAGGAACAAAAACAAACCAGGGTGATCGCAGGAGTGTAGCGTAATAACATAATCAGTCTCTTGAAATAGTATACCTGGTCTCTTTAAATAGCGTAATTGACATCTTTAGGCATGGGAGTATCTAATTAGCATATTTAATTAGCATCTCTAGCGTAATCGAATGTTTGAAACTTCTGCATGACAAGTTTCAAATTTCCACATGTTCGTCTGTAATCTCTCTGATAATAGTGCAGAATCAGTGTCTTTGAAACGTCTCCGGAGTTTGCATCACTTTAAAATCGCTTTGTTGAAATTTCTTTAAAATCCCTGTCTTTGGAATATCTTCTATAAATTCCTACAACTCCAATTGAGAAACAAGGGCTGCGATTTCCAAGTCTTCCATTCGTGCTTGTTCTTCCAATTCTCTCTGATAAGCTTCATACTCATCATAATCATTGTCCTCTTCATAAACATTCTCTCGTTCGTATTCAATTAATGTATCGATATCTACATCTCCAAATTCTCGTTGGAAATCTTGCTCAAGTTCCCGCGCAGTATCTTGTTGGTGCTGCAAATGCACCGTTCTTTCTCTTTTCAAGTTCAAGGTTTCTTCTCTGTGCTGGGAACGCACTTGTTTCATCTTGTTATGTTTGTTCCGCAAGTTAAGAACCCCCAAATGGCCCTTCAAGGGAGAGGAATCGGCCGTGTTCCTATAATTAGGGTGCGACGTTTCGCGAGAAGGCGAGGACGAGGTATTGTAACCGGATTGATATCGATAAAGACGCATTGATCTTTCTTGTTGAGCCGAATGCAAATCATCTAAAATATTCCTCCCTACTCTGTTTGACGTTTGAGCCGAGTCAATGGGCGAGCTTGGAATCGACATGGAACTGTATGTATCTGAGGGGAACTCTTGGTTATTGATTTGAAAGATCATGGGATGATCTACTATATTCATGTTGTTTTGATCCTTGTATTGACGTAATCCCTCCTAAAATAATCCTTCAAAAATTATTCAAATTATCGCGTAAATTTTCAAACAGCTTTTATTTCTCCACAAAAGGACGCGTCAACTCCATCGTCAGCTACTAGAGAGGTTTTTTTTGACAGATGACGTCTCTCGACTTTGATGAGGATGACGATCAGCTTATGAAAGAAATCGCCTGCGATTTGTGTCAGGTCTCCAAGGATTCCTTTGAGATTGCTGGTTTGAGTCTCAACTGCAAGCCCGTGGAGAAGGTTGCTACCACACATCTCTCCATGTTTCTTCTGTTGCTTGAAACCAACCTAGACTCATACTACCAGTCTCACGTTGGAAAGTACTGGAAAGATGACAAGGAGCTGGAAATGCAGCTGCCCGGTCTCTTCTATGTATGGTATACCTCGGAGGACAAGCTTGTAGGCTTCATGTCCATCCAGTTGTGCTATGAGCTTGACAAAAAACTTCTTTATCTCTACGAGATTCATATTAGCCCGGAATTCAAGGGAAAGGGTTATGGTTCTGCAATGATTCTGCGTTTCCATAACCTCCCACATGTATTAAATAAGGCTTTTCAGGGCGAGGATTCTTACTTGAAGGGAATTTACGCTACAGCCTTGACCGTTTTCCCTTCCAATACAACGGCCTTGGAATGGTACTTCCGATTGAACTACCAATATCGTCCAGGTTCTCCTCTAGATAGACATACCCGTACCAGGATCATAAAGCCTGCTTATTATAATCTACAGAGGTTGGTAGAAGCTGACCAGTAGAGGCTAGACTGTATACTTCTCTACATCACTAATAATTACTTTTTAATCAACTACTTTTGTTCTAAAACGTTAACATAACCACGACGGGCACCTCTCTTGGCCTTGCGTGCAGTGCCTGAAGAAGATCCACCTCCCATTGAAAGTAGATCATCAAGCCCGGCGCTCGCTAAGTTAACCTTTTTAGGGGCCGGTGTAGGCCCCGTGGATGTAGGAGGACCAGAAGACGGAGTAGATCTGCTACCCAGATCATCTGGAGTGCTTGAAGGAGCTGCTGTTAACTGAGGCGGACCAGAAGACGTGACTCTCATAGTAGGAGGAGCGGGCATAGCATTCATAGTAGGAGCAGAGGACGAAGGCGGAGGCCCAGGTCTCTTTTTCATCATTGGAGGAGGCGGAGGAGCATCCTCCTTGATTTGTTCCTCGATTGGTTTTGTTTTGTTGATCCACTTGCCCAATTTCTCATCGTAATAAAAGAGATTGTCGCCACCAAGCTTGGCCTTGATTGGCTTGGCCTTTCCATCATCCTTACCTAACCAGTTAAACCATCCAGATCCATTTGCATTGGCCGCAGCTCTCTTAGCAGCGGCCTGGTTGGCCTTTTGTCTCGCTTTATCGGCAGCAAGTCTGGCCTTTCTTTCGTCCTCCTCTTTCTTCTTGTTGGCAAGTTTGGCTGCTGCGTCCTCTTCATCCTCCTCTTCTTCAATTGGCACGTAGTCTTTCACAGTATCGTCTTCAACCTCGTATTGTTGATACAAAGCGGATTGCTGCGATTGAGACAACCTAGAAGAAAAGTACCCCGAGGGATGCATACCTCCAACAACAGAGTTGGCTCTAGTGGTGTAGTCAGGAGTTCCCGGGATTGGGAACTCGCTAAAGCTGCCAAGGTTACCGTTGTTCTTTTGTTGATACGGATTGAACAAGGATTCCCTAATTCCGGGAGATTGAGAAGGAATTCCAGAATTCAACATCAATCCCTTGGGCTTAGGGGTCTTAAACATAGTGTCCTTGGCTTCTGCTTCACTGTCAAAGCTGTTGTCAAGGTTGTGTGTTTGCTTCAAGTTAGGAGAAGCAGAGAAGTTGGTGGACGATGGTTGGAAGTTTGCAGCCTCCACGTTTCCCACTGCTGGAGCGTATGGCGAAAAGTTGGGCCCTTCGTTCGTCTTATTGTCAAACTCGGCTGGAAGTGAGTCTGGACCCTTTGCAAAGTTTGCTGGTGCCGAGTATCTCTTGGATGGAGGTCCATATTTGCCTCGGGCAGGTCTTATGTTCGAGCTTGCACCTGGGGCATATGGGTTAGCTCTCTTTGGTGGACCTGTTAAAGGTGGTGGACCAGTAGTAGGTGATGGACCAGTAGTAGGTGGTGGTGCGGGTGGTGCAATGTTCTGAGAGGCTGGTTCGGTCACTTGTTTAGAGAATTGGTCCTCCATTTCTGGAACCTCTGGAACCTCTGGGATTTCCTTCTTCTCTGGAGACTCAAAATCATCATATCTAGGTTTAAATTCCAGCGGATAGTCGATACTTATGTCGCTTTGCATTGACGGAGAATGATTGTTTGCAGCTCTCAATTGAGTGTGGTGTTGGAAGGAATCCGAAGACATAACACTGGCGATGGAGTTCCTTTTACCTTGGTTCAAAGATTGCGGGATACCAGCAATTGGAGTTAACCCTGGATGAGGGGTGGTTCCCGATTGCGAGTTTACTGAAGAAGTGGAAATGTTCCCATGAGCGTATGGCTGGCCAATTCTTGGGGTGTTGTATTTTGACAGTTTCTTGAAATTCGAGTCGATTTCAAAGCCCGGTTGCTGTGGTAAAGAAGGAACATGCGACAAGTTCTGTGAAGAAGCATTCGAAGGTGCATACTTAGAGGTCCCTTCAGCATTGAAGGAAGGAGTTGGAAGTGTAGAGGGCGAGTGGTTGGCATGAGGCCCATATACACCTCCCGTTTTGGCAGAATACTTTGATGTGGAGTATCCTGCAGAAGCAGGACCACTGGCAAAAGACGACGCCCTGGCTTGGGCTGCAACACTGGCGCCCAAAATCGAAGGCGAATGCATCATGTGTGCCTCTGAGGACATAGGAGTACTGATTGAAGGAATAGGAGGACTGGTAAGACTAAACCCGCCGGTTTGCAGATCCATGGAACGCAAGGGGGGTTGCTTGGCTGGAGCCAGTGAGAGATAGTTACTCTGGGCAGTGAAATCCAAAGTCGAAGTAGTTCTGGAAACACTTGGGCTGAATTTACTGAAAACACCATTTTCACTGGTCTTGGACTTTGGTTCTTCACCGCCGATAAACTTGTCCAACTGGAACCACACCTTGTCCAAGTTGACCTTACTCATTTTACCAGTGAACCAGCCCAGGTCCGAAGAGTTGACTTCACTGAGTCTCAAAACCAAGGCCTGGAACTCAGAAACAAAGAGAGGACTCACAAATGGAGATCTGTTGCCAATCGTCTTCACAGAAGAATTCAACGAGTCAACATACTTCTTGGTTTCCGAGTAGTAACCACAGTCAGCAAGTATACCCGCATGTCTTAATTTGATAGGGAGCAAGTGTGCCAACCCAACAGAAGGCACAGACGAATTCTGTGGAAGCGATAAAATATACTCGTAAACCTCGGTGTACAAGTCAGAGCTTAAGAATGGGAAAAGAACCCCATCTGGAGTCTGAGGGGCATGGTTGAGGGGGAGCATAGCAACGATGAAACAAACCTCTGCAGCCTTCTCGATTCCAGAGCTTCTCAAGAATTTACCAAACTCCACTAAGAATTCGTGTGCCTTGAAAGACTCACTTATAACCACAGACGCAATGATTTCACGCCAGTGCAAACAAGCGTATTCGCCTTCAGATTGCACAGCTTTAAAGTCCTCAATTATACTGGCGATATTTCCTGCAAAAATCTTAAGTAATATAGGCATAAGGTGAGCCACCTTGTTGTTTGTTTTATGGTACGGGAAAGTGAATCTTGCATAGTCCAGTGCAATCTTGGAAAACTTTTCAGGGCCTGAGAAACTGGCTATCACCATTGACAAGGCCCAATCTCCACGCTTGAGTGCATAATCCAAGGCTCTGTCAACTTGGCCAACCTGAATCAAACTAAACACAGAGATAATACCGGTGTTATCCAACGAATGTGCGCCAGTGATGGAATTGGTATTCTCACTCACTTGCAATGGTGCGTTGAAATCGATGGTTGGATTCAAGATGTGACAAATCTCTTTGATATATTCTTTCAGGTTCTGGTTACCATCATGTTTCAACAAAGTCAATAAAACTTGCGGAAGAAGGGCATCCTGGACATTTTCAGCAAGAGAATGCTTGATACTTTCATCCAACCAATTTTCCAATTCGGTCTTTTTCGTTTTCGCTTTGCTCAATGGACCAGGGAACGTTCCAAACGACTTATCTTTCAAAAAGTTAGACACCTGATTCACCTTTACGATATTTTCCTCCTTCACGTTGTACTGAGTGGGTGCCGCAGAAGGAACCAAGTAAACCACGTTTCGTGAATTACTCCAGTTAAAAATAGGAAATTGTCTCTGACTCAACGCATGAGGGTTTAAAACCTTTGGTGCTGGTTGAGCATGTTGATTACGGCCATAGATACTCTTGGCATTGGACACGCTTCTCAACCTGGCCGCTCCCACGGCGGCTCCAGCAATGGCCCCAGGGGCATTTCCAAACGCATGTGGGGGATTCACCTGGCCTGGTAAAGTCTGCTGGGGAGCATTCCCAACGGGTATGACAGGAGCATACGGATTCACATCCTTTCCAACCACTCCGACAAGAGAACTGGCCCGTGAGTGTGTTCTTTGGTGTAGGCTTGGAGCATAAGGGCCTGCATTAGGAACATACGGACTGGTGGCAGAATTAGAGCCTTGGACCCTGGACACGTTAGTGTTGATTGGCGAGGCAATCCCTGGCTTGTTGCTTGAGGGGAATGGTTGAGGTGGTTGCGTGAAGTTATTATGGGCTAAAGGTGCTTGAGAATATGTGTTTTGTGGGTTACTTGGTGGTAATATGTTACTTGGTGGTAACATGTTTCCTTGAGGTAATCCTTGTGGTAATCCTTGTGGTAATCCTTGTGGTAATCCTTGTGGTAATCCTCCTTGTGGTAATCCTCCTTGTGGTAACATACCAGTTGGAGGTGTCATCATTCCTCCTTGACCAGGAGGCATCATCATACCTTGAGGACCAGGAGGCATCATACCTTGACCAGGAGGTAACATACCTTGACCAGGAGGTAACATACCACCTTGAGGACCAGGAGGTAATATTCCTCCTTGTGGTAATCCTCCTTGAGGACCAGGAGGTAACATACCTTGACCACCTTGTGGTAACATACCACCTTGTCCCTGTGGCATCATACCTTGTCCCTGTGGCATCATTCCTCCTTGTCCCGGAGGCATCACGCCTGGAGGAGCAAATCTTTGAGGTTGAGGAATGTTCAGTGGTTGTTGGGCTTTAGGCTCATATGGATTTGTCTGCTTTGGAGGCGGCTTTCTAACTTGGTCCTTTGGTGGTATGAATTGCTGCTGCTGCTGGGAAACTGGTTCCACCTTTGCAACTGCAGAAGTCCTTGCAGGTCTGGTTGCCTTGGGAAGCGCTACAGGTAACTCTGCAAAGAAATCCTTCTTCTTTGCAGGAGGAGGTGCTGGTTTGGCTGCATAAGGAGTCTGCGAGAGTGTAGGAGTGTACGATTTTGAAATCAAAGGCGAATGAGCAGCAGAAGTGGGCACTGGTGGTTGGTTTGCAAAACTGGGTGCTCCAAGACTCCCGTGGCTTCCATTGCTACTGATACTCATGGACCGGGTAGGGATAGGCACCTGTGAGTACTTGTTAGACAAATTCCCGCTTCTAGCGGCAGGTTTAGCTTTGGTGGCAATCATGGTGTTGGGAAAGTCGTACAAGCCACTTTTACTTTTCTTTGGTTCCTGCTCCTTCGATGGAACCGGTGGTTTATTGTAGGTGGTTGCGGCAGAAGACTTTACCTGGGTTGTAGCTGGTTGTATAGTTTCATTAACTGGTTCATGTGCATCATCTAAAAAGTCGTCATCTAATAAGTCGTCCAAGTCAAACATGGGTTTCTCTGAAGCAATTGGTTGGGTTTCTGGTTGGATTTCTTGAGTTTCTTGCGTTTCTTGAACTTTCTGAATTTCTTGAGTTTCTTGAGTTTCTTGGATTTCTTGAGTTTCTTGGATTTCTTGAATTTCTTGAGTTTCTTGAACTTGTTGAGTTTCTTGAACTTGCTGAACTTCTTGAGCTTGCTGAACTTCTTGAACTTCTTGAACTTCTGGTTTATTCAAAAGCTCTTTCTCTTTGGTTACAGGTGCAAGATCATCCAAAAAGTCTTCATCTTCAAACAAATGTTCAACTGGATTAGACAGCTTGGTTGGTAATTCTTGATTAGTTTGCTGAGCCAAAGCTTCATTCAAAAAAGCTTCATTTTCGGTGTTTTCTGTTGTCGTGTCTGGTTTTTTTGATTCTACGCCTTCACAAGCTTCAGTTGCGGCCGGGGTTTTATAGTTTAATTCTTCTAGTTCTGCGGTTTCGGGGTGTGCTTGATGCTCCGAAGATTCCCATGGGAAAGGCTCGAGTTCCGAGGTGGCAGCCATAGCCGGTTCCGTGGATTGAGAATGTACCGTTTCAGGCCCTGTTTGATTATTTTCAGTTTTGTCAGAAGTTTCCCAAGGAAGGGGTTCCGATTGGTTTGAATCCCAAGGAAGAGATTCCTGTGGTTCATCCCAAGGAAGAGATTCAGGTTGAGGTTCATTCCAAGGAAGAGGTTCATGTTTCTCGGGAACTTCCAAAGTAACCTCGTGTTTAGCCAGCCCCTCTGTTTCCCAAGGCAATGGTTCGTGCGTGGGTGTATCCCACGGCAACTTATCCTGTGACTGATCAATGGAAGCGTTTGGTTTCTGCTGCAACGGAGTGGGGACGGGAGTTTCAAGCTGTGAGTTTCCGTGGGCAGGTTCTGATTTGTCAGGTGTATCAGCAATGTATCCATTGGATTCTGGTTTGTATTCGTATTCATCTGGTTTGTCATGTATGTATTCATGTTTATATTCATCTGGTTTGTCATCTGTTGTATGTTTATATTCATTATTCACCTCATTATCAATAGTTCCGGACAAACTGCCCAGTTCAATCAATGCCTGGGTAGAGTCCAAGCTCGGATCCTTGGTCTCATCCAGTCCTGACTGTCCCTGAACACTCATGTTTTATCCTTAATGTCCGTAGAGCTTACGTGTAATTAATTTCTTGAGAATTCAAAATTGTGAGAATGATCAACGAAGAAAGATATGAGCGAAGATATGAGCGTAGAAAGATATGAGCGAAGCGAATATCTTGATTGAGAATTCAATCAAGATACTTGAGAATGCAATCAAGATACTTGAGAATGAAATCAAGATACTTGACTGCAATATTGATATTTGAATGCAATCTTGATACAATCTTGATTAGTGCAATCTATCTTGATTACTTATATGAGCAACCTTGATAGATATGAGAGTATTGAAGATTTGAATATATCGAGCAGAAGATCTGAGCGAATATCTGAGTAAGATATGAATGAGCAAGTTATGAATGAGTATCTGAGTAAATTGAGGAAACAAGATAAATGAATGGATGAAGACATATGAGCAGAGAGAAATGAAAGAATCTGTTTCCATTATATATCGTATAGAGTTTAACTTATAACTCAAGAAATGATATCTACTCTATGTATTTTCCTGGAATTCTTTAAATGGTAGAGAACGATAAAAGATATGACCGAGTGATTCGAAGAATTCGAAGATGGTTGTTGAATATTTGAAGAATTCAGGATATTTGAAGAGTTATTGAAGATTCGTTTTAATTGGAAGATGTTGTAATTCTATCGTGCAGTATAACGTCTAAATTACAATAGAAAAGCCTAGATGGAATATATATCCATGAAAGCCAATACATGGAATACAACAAAGAGACCCAAATAAGAACCAAATAAGAATCACATAAGAACCAAGGCACCAGAAATGGACTAATGAAACATAGAACAAAGAAAAAGACCCATGAATACATAGATAAAAGAGAACAAAGATGAATAGAACAAAGATGGTAGAACAAAGATAATCCAAGATGTATAGAACAAGATAAAATGTATAGAAAATGTATCCTGAAATATTAGCCAAGGTCAAGGTGAAGACATACATCCACATACATCCACATACATCCATACAATACAAGTTTAAAAAGTGAGCGACGTGAAAATAACGTCAAATATGTAAGTTACATATGTAGTCACATATGTGTTAATATGTAGTGAGTATATCAGCAACTTTATAATCAACTTTATAATCAACTTTATAGGTAACTTTATGAGAAGCAAGATAGAAACCAACGATATTGGGTGTGCTCATATCCCTGTTCACGTGCCTTTGAATTGCACACGCCATTCCCCAACAGGTTCTATAAATAATCATTTCTAAAATTAAACCAGGAACTACCAGGTCCATACTACCACGACTTCCACACACACAAAAAAAGAAGCCAAAAAAAGACAAAGCCATGGGCAGAAGAAAGATCGAGATCCAGCCCTTGACTGATGACCGCAACAGAACCGTCACCTTTGTCAAGCGGAAAGGTGGGTTGTTCAAGAAGGCACATGAGCTCGCCGTGTTGTGCCAAGTGGATTTGGCCGTGATCATAATAGGAAGCAACAACAAGGTGTACGAATTCTCCCTGGTTAACACAAACGAATTGATCAGTTTTTACCTGGCAAACATCACAGGTAAGAATTCTCGCCCCCAGGAGTCAAAGTCCCCGGAGAATTACAGCTCCTACAAGAAGAAAAAGTTTTTATCCGATAAACTCACAAAGAAGGATGGCTCCGAGGTGATTGGCGTGAGCTACGCTGGCGCTGGTGCTGGCGGGGGTGCTGCTACTGCTGCTGACGACGATGATGATGATGACATCTCCGACCACGGGAGCGATTCGCCGCTCCCCAAGAGACGTAAAACAGAGGAATTGATCCCCACCTTTAACCAGCCCACATTCAAAAACGACCAAAGTGGAGTCGTGGTCAAACGCGAAGAGGCCTCACAAAGACCCATTCTCCGAGTCCAGATCCCAGGCGATGCCTTGGACGCGAAGGGCGGCGCCGCGGCCACCGCCGCGGCCCCTGGGGTCGGAGGCGGGCTAGGTGCAGGGGTGCCTAATAACGGTAAAGACAGTGCGAGAACCATAACTGCCATCGAGGCCGCATCGCCCCGCC
Organism: Aciculoconidium aculeatum; assembly: GCA_030579395.1. NCBI lineage: Eukaryota > Fungi > Ascomycota > Pichiomycetes > Serinales > Debaryomycetaceae > Aciculoconidium > Aciculoconidium aculeatum. Next base: position 187,854 of record JAKTQU010000005.1, read on the forward strand.
ATGCTGCAAATGGACCCAGTGTATCCACCATCGACAAGAAGTACCCACTGAATCTCCCAGCCATCAACTCGAAGTCAAACTTTTTATCGTTCCGAGACCCGGATCGCAAACCTTCGCTTCCCTTGCCCATTAACCTGAAATCCCAAACGAGCTCTCCGGCCTCAGCCACGGCTCCTCAGTTACCGGTGCAGTCGCAGGGAATGTTCTTGATGCAGTCGCCTCCTGCCAATAACTACCCGTCTGCTCTTTTACCCACCCCGGTGCTAAACCAGGTTTTCAACCAATCATACGGACAGTACAACAACCCCAGCACCGCGGGCCACAATGGCGTGGACCAACCGAAACGACCTCCGTTGTTCTCCAACGTGCCATTTGTGGGCGACCAGACTCCGATCTCGGGGCTCCCGAGCCGATACGTGAACGATATGTTCCCTTCGCCTTCTACATTCTACGCCCCGCAGGATTGGAGCGACCAGCGAAGTCAGCCTGGCGTCCAGCAGCTCCAGCATCAACAACATCAGCATCAGCAGCAACAGCAGCAACAGCAACATCATCATCATCATCATCAGCTCCAGCAGCATCAAAATGGGAACCAACAGGGACAACAGGGACAAGGTGGGACAGGCATGACGCCCATACATGGCATTTCTCTGTACTTTATGGGAATGTTACCCAGTGGGATAACCCCGACAACCGGCGCATCTACAGCAGGGTTAAGTGGGATTGTGGCAAATGCGTCAAACAATAACAACAATAAAGCAAACTCCCAGGGCCAGAACGGCAGAGAGTTGCCGTCGCCTCTACACTTCATGTCCGGTAACGCTTTTTCAAAGAAGTAGACAGATTTAAGATAAATTCAATCGTGTGTTTTTTTTTTTTTTTACATAAACTATATACGGGGAATAAAAGAAAATAAGCAAGAGAATAAACAGAGTGATTAAATTGTGGCAGTTATGTAATGATCTCTTGCAGCCATGAGGGAAGGCGAAGATCGGAAAAACGCATTATCTCGCATACACATCGAGGGGAGGTTATACTATTTTTGGGGCTCATACGGCGTGTACATAATATTAATTTTGGGTAATTTTTTTTAACAAGCTGGTTTTTTAACAAGCTGAACGTTTTTTTTTCCCCAGCTCGATTAAACGTATTACAGGGCTGCAGCCCTGAGGACCATACTTTGCACGTGTTTTCGACAACCTTTTTTCTCTCCCTTTGCGCTTCTTTTTTTTCCCTCCTAACTACCCAGTACTATGCCGCGTAATAGTGAGAGACCCACTAACTATGGGCCACAGCGCTACCACGATTATGTGCACGACTTTTTTTCTTAATGCGACGAAAAAATTTCACCTATTCGATGTGAGGAAAATTTTCAGACGGAAGAAAAATTTTACCAAATATATTAAAGATAATTTTCTAGTTTCTTACTCTTTACAAGGCATTAGGTAGACCAGTTCAAGATGAAGGTATGTCAAGACACAATAAGATATATCTGATATTAAGCATGATGAAAAAGATCCCTCCATAATACAGCAAAGTCCATTCTAAAAGTACTGTTCAAATCATTCAAGTCACAATTCATCAACGGCGTGTGAAAAAGTCACCATTAATCAACCAAACTCAATCCATAAGTTGTCAAAAGCAAAAAGAACCAATAAACATTAAAAGAAGTCACGTTTAACATCAGATCAATCGAGGAATATGAATAAAATCAAATCTGGTTTTTATTCATGTGAATATTAAATTTCATTTATACTAACTGTTTTTTTAGTTAAACATTTCTTATCCAGCCAACGGTACCCAAAAGTGTATCGAAATCGATGACGACCACAAGTTGCGTGTTTTCTACGAAAAGCGTATGGGTCAAGAAGTCGCTGGTGACTCTGTCGGAGATGAATTCAAGGGTTACGTCTTCAGAATTACCGGTGGTAACGACAAGCAAGGTTTCCCAATGAAGCAAGGTGTCATGCACCCAACCAGAGTCAAGTTGTTGTTGGCTAAGGGTCACTCTTGTTACAGACCAAGAAGAACTGGTGAACGTAAGAGAAAGTCTGTCAGAGGTTGTATTGTTGGCCAAGACTTGGCTGTTCTTTCTTTGTCCATTGTCAAGCAAGGTGATGCTGAAATTGCCGGTTTGACTGACTCCACTGTTCCAAAGAGATTGGGTCCAAAGAGAGCCAACAACATTAGAAAGTTCTTCGGTTTGACCAAGCAAGATGACGTTAGAGACTTTGTTGTCAGACGTGAAATTGTCAAGGGTGACAAGACCTACACCAAGGCTCCAAAGATCCAAAGATTGGTTACCCCACAAACCTTACAAAGAAAGAGAGCTTTGAAGGCCCAAAAGGTCAAGAACGCTCAAAAGCAAAGAGATGCTGCTGCTGAATACGCTCAATTGTTGGCTAAGAGATTGACCGAAAGAAAGTCCGAAAAGGCTAAGAAGAGAGCTGAATCCTTGAAGGCTTAAATATGATGAAGTTAATTTAATTGAATAATTTCTATCTGTACATTTCTTCATTTTGTTTATTTTTGTATATTTAATATAAAAAAATATATATCGGTATAAGAAATGTAAACAAGCACTGAGCAAACCGAGGGTTTGTGAAGTTACGATGTTATCTAGTTTTCTCAAAATTATTCAGTTTTGAGGTTATCTCGTTTTCTCAGAATTATTTATCTTTCTGATATGAATATTTATTTACAAGATCTCGAAATTTCTGGGGAAATTTTTAACGAATTACTTATAAAAAGACTACCGTTTTAAAACTATGCATTGTTCTATGAATACTGTAAGTGTATGAAAAATCAGCTACTCGCTAGCTATGAACTACTCACTATCTACTCAGTTCGTTCGTGGCTAGCTTCGCTCCTCCTCTTCCTCATCAACCTCTTTATATTCTCATACACCTGATCCGTGGTCAAATTCGACTCATATGTAAAATTCTTCTTCATGAAATTCTCCTGCTCCTGCTTATACCTCGGATCACGGACCAATATCTTAAGATGCACATCGAACTTCAGCTCTGGAACCTGTTTCCCCGTGATAGGGCACTTGATCGTGGCCTCGGTGCTTGATTTCTTCTTCAATCTGGTTTCTCCCGCTGCTCTGATTTTCATTCCTTTGGGTGCAGCCATTTTCACGGGTGCTACTTGAACGGTTTCTACAGGAGCCGCAACGGCCAATTCCACCTCCTCTCTTCTTGTTTCCAACGATCTACTCAACAAATGGTCCAATTTCAACGGCACAGGTAACTCCCTGACAGCGTCCACGGCGTCAAAAGTGACCAACTTGACTATCGAGAAATCCTGCCATTCTATAGAGGCGTAGTGGATTTTCGATTGGTTTTCCATCTTTCTTTCCTTTTTCATCTTGGTTTTGCTCATTTTATCATACTTGGCTCGGTTGGATGCACTAGCTAGCACATCTTTGGGGAATTCCTGGCTGGTTTTCTTTTTCATATCTAACAACGCTTTATATTGAGTGATATACGTGCAAAGTAACGGATACAAAGAATGAGACTTGTTAGTAAACTCAAACTGTGCTTTAAACCCCCGTCCCTTCTGATGCTCTACTAGCGAGGCTAAAAAGTCATCGCCTAGTTTGGCCATGTATAACGCCGTGAGCTTGATGATTTCCAAGTCTTTTGGGGAAATCATAGGTAAATGGGTTTGGAAAGTTAGATCCCTGGGTTTGGTCACATCCTGGGTTTCCTGTACTTCGGGGCTGGGGGCTTTGCTGTTTCCCTGCTGTTTGGAGTGTAGTTGTTGTAAAAAGAAGGCATGATGCTCATTTGTAGGAATCAAAAAGTCAAACTTGGCGTCCTTGTTATTCTTCAACAAACGGTTCTGGAACGATTCACCATTCTTGAGTATGTAGTCTACTGTTTTCTCTATGGTATTTTTCAAGTCTGAGTTCATGGATGTGGATTTGATGTGGGTTTGATGTGGATTTGAATTTTGCAATTAAATTTTGAATTTGAATTTGCACTGAATTTTAAATTTGCAATAACTACATTGAAGAAAAGTACATCTTCATGTTAATCATTATAGTCCTATAAGTATCATTATCTTCTCAGAATCGAGAACTCTAGAAATGTATATCTACTGAATAATAACTACATTCAATATATATCTCAGAAGCCATATTCATCATGTATGCACTGAATAAGAACTACATTCCCATGTATCTACTCAGAACCACATTCCCATGTATCTAATCAGAACCACATTTCCATGTATTTAATCAGAAACCACATTCCCATGTATATTTAATTTCTTTGTTTCCTCGGTCCATTTTCTTTTATTCTTGATCATTGTGGGGTATTCATTTCAATTTCCATTTTCATTCCACTTCCATTCCACTCTTCACTTCCATTTCCATTTCACTTGTATTTATTAATATGGTAAACGCCCATCCTCTTACTCTTTCAAATTCACTGTATACTAATCACACTCAACACTCAACAATCAACTCAACAATCAATACTCAACAATCACTATCACTCAACAACCACATTCTCTCCTATCTTCCTCGGAAAAACCTAGTCAATCCTAAATGACAAGTAGTATATAATAAGAAATAATCTCAATCACATTCACTTTGATTAATCAATTCTCTAAATTTCCATTTCATTTTTTTGCCCCAATTTAATTTAATTTTCAATTTCCTTTGATTTCATTCTTTGATTCTTTGATTCTTTCATTCACTTTATTTAACTTGACTCTGCTGCTTCAATCTATGCTAACCCACCATGATCAAGAATAAAAGAAAAAGATCCAGGGTTCGGGAATCAGACGCTTCGAGCCGCTCGGAAGATTCTGAATACGACTCGCTAACCGAGGATCTAGATCAAATTGGACGCCTTAATTTGAACTTGAACTTGAACTTGAACTTATCCTCGTATATAACAAAGGAACTGTTCAACCTACCAAACTTACCCAACTTACCCAACTTTGAATTGTCTCGAATCCAGGACTTTTCAACCGAGTTTTCAAACTACTTGGCCAGTTACATCCGAAATGAAGATAACCAGGCGGTGCATGAACGAGTAGTAAACTCCATCAAGACCGCGGTGTCGAGCCGTGTGCAGATGAACAACATCTTGAACGACTTGAAGTTGGGTCTCAGCATAACCACCGCTATTGATAGACTACAGCCCTTGAGAGATATCATCAATGAAACCATTTCTCTTCCAGTGGAAGATCTCAGTGACTTTGAAGATGAAAAGCCCTCGGAGTTGCCTGAACGGGATTTCGAGGAAGATTGCACTGAACCTGTTGGTGTTCATAGCATTGTCCATAACGATACCCCGTTGATTACTGAAATCGTCAAACCAGAGATTAATGTCAAGAGAAGATCCAGAAAACACTTGTTTCTGAACGTCTTGTCTCCTCCAACTTCCGACAGCGGTGCAATAACTTCCGACTTGGATAACGTGCAGGGTTTAACCCCAGAAGAGGTGAAGGCGTTGACGGATTTGGATTCCTTGAATGACTTTGCCAAGCATGAGATTCTCCGTAAGAAAATCCAGCACATTCAGAGCTTGGAAGAGTTACCTCAGGAACTGAGAAACAAGTTAGTTACGCGTTTGATGATGGGGAATTACTTCAAGTATGTGCATAATATGGCCGAGGTTCCCAAAAAGTTGAAGAAACAGAGGTTGGTTATATGTAATGAGGAAGTTGCAAAAGAAGAAAGGGAAGAAGAAGATGAAACAGATAAGGATGAAACAGATAAGGAGAATGACAATCCCGTGGAATCAATTCAAGAATTCCAAGACTCTCGAGAATCCCAAGAATCCCACAACTTTGATACCGCATCCATTTCTTCAGCAGACGAAGTCATGCTCACTGAGCAAGACTGTAAACCCTCATACCACGACCAGGCCAAAAACATACTAGGTTGTCCTCACTACATGATCAACTGCAAACTAGAATGCCCAACTTGCTTGGAATGGCATCCGTGTAGGTTTTGCCACGATCAACACGTTTCCACACACAAACTCGTACGAAACGAAGTCAAACATATCTTGTGCATGCATTGCAACACGCCGCAGATCCCGGACCAGCTGTATTGTATAAACTGTGAACAGGAATTTGCCAACTACTTTTGCGAAAAGTGCGTTTTGTTTGATAACGACCCCACCAAAGATATCTACCATTGCGACAAATGCGGGATTTGTCGCCTTGGCTTGGGTCTAGACAAGGACTACTTCCATTGCGATGAATGCGGAATCTGTCTACTGATAGATTTGCGAGAACGGCATAAATGTCTCTCCAACACAACCCACTCAAACTGCCCCATCTGTAGCGAGTACATGTTCACGCTGACTCACAAGATTGTGTTTATGAAATGTGGCCACTCGATCCACCAACATTGCTATGACGAATTGGTGAAACATTCCTACAAGTGCCCGATATGTAAAAAGACTATAGTCAATGTGGAGACTCAGTTTCGAATCTTGGACCAGGAAATCGCACAGTCGCCCTTGCCTCTTCCCTACAATTACTGGAGGTGCATTGTGAGCTGTAATGACTGTAAGGGGAAATCCAACGTTGCCTATCACGTTTTGGGCTTGAAGTGCAAATACTGCAAATCCTACAACACTAATCAAATCAGCTTGATCAAGCCAGAGGAGGAAGAGGAAAACTCGCAGCTAGATCACGTTCCTTCTTCAACAGATATAAGTGCTATGAGACTAATGGCTACAAACTTGCTGAGTAACTTTAGAATAGATGAGCAGCAAGATGGCGATGATGCGGACGTTGAAAACGATGAAGAAGTGGAAGACGAGGATGAAGATCACGACGAATTAATTAATATCAGGGATTTAACTCAGAAAATAGTCAATGGTGGTAATAGCAGTAACGTGCTGTACATCACAAGTATGTTTCAAAATTTTATTAATAGTGCTACGAAATAGGGTTTGGTATATAGGCTGTATAAATAGAAGGTTTTCAGAGATGGTTTGTAAATATTGAACAGTATGTATGTTATTCTGATAAAATTTCCTGTATATGTTATAGCGCTCTGTAATTCGTATAATTTGAGATTCGTATATTTAAGTATTCTTACAGAAATTTGGTAAAATAGAAGGAAATACAGAAATACAGAGAAACAACAGAAAAACAGAAAAATGGAAAAATACAGAAAATTGGTAAAATACACCCAATGTTGTGATTATCATGCTAGTTAGTACTCTGTTGTCCGTTGTCTCATCTCTTTTCTGTTGATCCTGTGTCTCATGTGCATTGCGTACGGATTTTTAACAATTGCATTATACGATATCTCCGAACGCTTCCTCGGCGAATACATAAAGTGAAATAATTCATGTTTTTGTTTACTGATAGTTTGTAAGGTGTCCATGGATACACACGATCTATGGATACACACCGTCCACAGATACACACCGTGTATCACCAAAGCTTATTCAATTTAAAGTTGCAGTGAAAAAAATTTGAACATGATGAGATCATCAGGCCAAAGGGTCCAAGTTGAATAATGCGAGGCATGTAGCAAATAAGCCAAACAAGTGTAGTAGAAAAATATATTTTCAAAGAAAACATAAACAAGCAGGTTCTATTGTCATTGTTGGTAAGCGATAATAACAGGGAATGGAAGTATTGCAAGGGTGTGAGTGATTATCAGGCATTATTTGTATTCATGTATTTGTATCCATTTGTAGATGTATCCATTTGTAGTTGTCCATTTGTAGATGTATCCATTTGTATTGTAATATTTGTATCCATTTGTATGTATTTCATTATCATTATATGCAAATCCCCGCCATCATTTCTTTTTAGATTCTGTGGGGAGCAAGCGAAGGATTAAGAACGAAGTGAATACGACCAGCAACACGACGACAGACAGAAACACGACGACGACACGAACATGGTGAGCGCCTTGGTTTCAGAATCGCACAAATCATGAACCCACATCTATAATGAATGTAGAATCCTCATGTAATACCTGCGAACATTGGTTGCATTTGCCAAAATAAAGCATGTGAGGATTGTATGACCGAGAGTAGAAAAGCATGTGAGATATAGGTAATTTACATTTACATAATCACACAATCGATCAAAATCCATCACATATTCACGTAATCCATCAAAATGCCCCATTACGTTACATAGTACATACTCCATTCTTCCCACCTCCCTCTTTGTACCTGTTGGGCTTCTTGCAACATTTTTTCACCAACATTTCTTACGAAGCTCTCAAAGCTCTCTGTTGGACTTATTTTCTTTTTTGCTGTGCACGTTTTTGTACCACGGTGATTCAATTTTTCTGTTGCCCTTTAGATAAATATAGCGGGATACACCTTTTGGAAAACTTGGGTTGGGATCTCTTTTTCTAGAGCTAACTAAAGCATGAACTCAATCAAGCTTCTTGTAAAGTCCATTGACAACATATACCCTTCGTCATATGACGTGCTAGAAACAGCGTATGAACGCGATGAAGTGGACCTGGACGAAAACGTGGTGGTGGATTGTGATTTGCTGCTGCTGCTGCTACAAGAACTTGTACCCAATCAACTCACGCCAGCGGCTCTTGAACAGTCGCCCGATATCAAACCGCAACTGCACAACCGCCCCAGTATCGTTCGGTCCGTGTTTAAAACCATCATCTTTGTTCCCAACTATCTAGTGATAAAACCAATCATGTTCATATGGCTACTTATAACCTATCCCTTCACCTACTCATTCGAAGCACTAGGCTTGATCAAATCAGATAAACAATTTGCATACCCAGAGGATCAACCAGGGAATTACATCAAATCGGAGGAATACACTACCAAGACCGAGATGATCAAGCACGAAAACTTGATATCTAATGGAATAAAGTCGCCCACGTCTTCGTCAAAATATCTTATACCTCCGCCACAGAGATTGTTCCCCTTGAGCAGGAACCCTCTAAAGAAAAAGAAGAAGACCTTGGTTCTAGATTTGGACGAGACTTTGATCCACTCTCTTTCCAGAACCTCGGCACGTATTCTGTCCTCTTCATCATCTGCACGAATGATTGAGATCAAAATCAACTCAGACTCGACATTGTACTATGTCTACAAACGACCATACTGCGACTATTTTCTCAAGGAAATATCCAACTGGTTTGACTTGCAGATCTTCACTGCAAGCGTCAAGGAGTACGCGGACCCAATCATTGACTGGTTGGAAAGCGAAATGTCCACTCCAAAGAGCTCCAACGAGAGCTCCAGTCCGTTTTTCTCCAAAAGGTACTACAGAAATGACTGCACGTACCGCCGAGGCGTTGGGTATATCAAGGATTTGTCCAAGTATTTCCCACGAGAGGAGTTGAAAAACGTGATAATTTTAGACAATTCTCCCGTGAGCTATGCGTTGCATGAGAACAACGCTGTGATGGTTGAAGGCTGGATCAACGATACAAGCGATCGAGATCTACTCAATTTGCTTCCACTTTTACACGGATTGAGTAGTAGTATAGACGTTAGATTACTTTTGGGCTTAAGAAATGGCGAGAGGGTTTTTGAGTGAGTGGAGGAAGCTGACTAGGTGAAAGCTGAATGGAGTCAGCTAGCTAAATGGAGTCAAGCAAGCTAGCCTTAGCTTGCTTATGGAATGGAAAGGAAAAACAGGAAAAAAAGAAACAGGAAAAACAAAAAAAAGGGGAATGCCTCGATAATCTAGATAGTTGCCTTGGTAATCGTCTTTGCCGTATTAATGGCCTAATAGCACCGCATGAAACCACCAACACACTGCCAGTGTGAATGCATAAAAATAGAAACTTTGTACTTTGTAATGATAATGAATATGAACCCACAAGCTGGCGCTACAATGCCGCATCAATTTGTGCATTTTAGTCGCGTATAAATTCTTTTTGCTATTTTTCGAAATCAGCATGATTGATTATAAACAGCTTGGGGATGAGCTCCGGTCCGAAGAGTTTCGAGCAGCGTATGTGTCGCAGCTCGAGGCGTTTCTCGAGTCCCTGAATCCCTTGTTGGATGTTCCGAGAGAGAGCACCTTGGAGATTTTGCGCTGTGTAATCAATATCTGTGCAGATAACGAGGAGAATAGAGACTTTTTAACCAGTGATAGAGAAGTAGTGGAAGTGTTCTGGGCACGTTTGATTGATTTGATGCGTCTGGATGTAAATATCCAGCAGAGAATCGGCATTTTGTTGGGGCAATTTGTTCATTCTACGCTGAATAAGTCGAAATACTTGAATTACTTTTACTCGAAACGGCTCCACGACACGTTCAACTCGGTGGATTTCGACCTTGAATGGACCTCTTTGATTGAGTTCATTCTGGAATTCGTCCAGGAAAACATTTCAGCTTTGATTGAAAACGACGAGCAGCGTTTCAGTTCGGACTTGATTAAAAAGTTGGTTCTGGTGTTGGAAAATGCAGAAGAAGAAGAGGAAGAAGACGAAGAAGAAGAAGATACTCTACTTTTGGTGGCAGCCACTATTGCGAAATTGGTTTCTTTCGACAAGCTTCAAAACTTGTCTGGTGTCAATTTACGTATACTATCTATCATATCTAACCTCAAAACAACAAAAGCAAACATCCCACGCCACTTGTTCTCAGCAAGTGGATACATTTCCTCGATGAAAGACTACGACGACTGGAAAGACATAGAAACAAGCATTTCGTACATCTCCGAAGGCAATGAAAACCCCTATCTTTTAGCTGCTTCGGCGATCAACATAGGCAACTTTATCACGAGCACAGAATCTCTTAATAAGGTGATGCACCTGATTCCCTCGCCTAGCTTGTTTATCAACAACTTTTTCGAGTTGAAGTTAACGGACGTTATCCAGGTGCAGGCGATTCACATGTTGACGAATTTGATGAACGAGCCATCCGTTGTGCCCTTGATTCTCAACAACAGTGACCAATTAATGCGCTTCACCAAAATCATCATGGATAATGGCAAGTACTACGGCGAAGTGTTGCTGCTATTTGTCAGATTCATAGTCAAGTTGATAGCGAAAAGCCCCAACGTTCTCCAGTACCTGGATATCTGGACTTATATCCTCGACTCGGACAACAAGGACAAGTCGGAGGAGGTTGGGTACCTCTTGCTCCAGTCGTACCTCTCCAACGACACCCAAACCACCACCAGTGACTTTTTGTTGAAATTGGTTTCAGGGGCAACGTCGCCAGCATCAAATAGTATACAATTTCCTGTGCTTCTTGCAAAGTTGAAAACAATGGGTATGCTTTTTCACTACTTGTCTAAAAAAGAAAGCCTGCCTGGAACCTCTCTCCACCAGGTTTTCATTGAAAATCAGGATTCAATTCTCCCGGCCTACACTCAGCTCTTGAAGGATTTGTCCACCCAGCTCAAGCCGGAAAGCGAAGACCAGGCCCAAAAAGTGTTGCTTAACAACACAAAATTCTTATCAGCCGCCACAATCTCCGCGCTCCAGAACTTGAACATACAAAGCGACCTTGTGCCAGTGTGCAAGGAGATTATGGCGAAATGAGCAAATTAATAGAAATGTGATTGAAAAAAGTCGCACAAAAGAAAACGAGATAACCCGTAGGTGCACTGTAAGGCAATACTAATCTTTCCCCGGTAACCATCTGGTCCACCTATCCACTATCTGATGACTCTTTAACCACCTCTTGCACTTTCCATCTCATCACAAAATTTCTATTTCTCCGCACGGCAATATCGGCACTAAGCCGCACAGGCGCGGATATAAATACAAAAGAAGAATCTGGAGCATCGAATTTTTCAAAACCAATACAGACATCTCCAGCTCTTTTCAAGACATCTCTTCAATAATGTCCTCCAACAAGTTTTCCGCATTAACTGGCGAAGCCCCAGACCCTATTGTCCACACCATGATGCTTTACGCACAGGACCAGGACCCCAGAAAGATTGACGTCTCCATCGGAGTCTACAAGAACGAACAAGGCTCTTCCTACACCTTCCCATGTGTGGCTGAGGCCAAGAAGGTCTTGACTGCTCAGGACGCTGGCCACAACTACACCTCCATGCAGGGTTTACCAGAGTTTGTCAAGGGTGCCAGACGTGTTCTCTTTGGCGACAAGTCTGACGAAGGTAAAATCGCCTCACTTCAAACCATTTCCGGGACCGGAGCGTTGCACATGGCTGCTGTTTTCTTGAAGGACTGTGGCTACACCAACTATTACGTTGGAACTCCAGTGTGGACCAACTACTTTACCATCATCAGCCACATTGGTGGTTCAGTCACGGAATACCACCACTACACTGAAAAGTTGGGTGACGTGGACTTTGAGTCCGTTTTGGCTGCCATCAACAGTGCTGCCGCCAAGTCGGTTTTCTTGTTGCAGGTTGGATGCCACAACCCGACCGGTGCCGACTTTACGCAGGACCAATGGAAACAGGTTGCAGAGTTGATGAAGCAACGTGACTTGATTCCCGTGCTCGACTGTGCTTACTTGGGATTCGCCACAGGATCCATGGACACCGATGCCTGGCCAATCAGACACTTTTACGACATTGGTATTGATTTCTTGGTTTGCCAGTCCTTTGCTAAGAACTTGGGGTTATATGGGGAACGTGTCGGTGCTTTACACGTTGTGATGCAAGATACCTCTGCCTACACAAATGTGGTGAGTACCTTGGTGGCCAACTTTAGAATGGAATGCTCCTTCGCCCCTGCATTTGGTGCCAGAGTCGCTAGTATTGTGTTTGATTCTGAGGATTTGTCCAAGCAATGGGACGATGACGTCATGGGTGTCACCAACAGATTGAAGGATATGAGAAGGAAATTGCACGACAAGTTGCTTGCCAAGGGAACTCCAGGTAACTGGGAAACCGCCATCAAGCAGAACGGGTTGTTCTGGTACTCTGGCTTGACCCCAGTCCAGAACCAGAGATTGATTGACGAGTTCCACGTTTACTCTACTGGCTTTGGAAGAGTCAACATTGCTGGATTGAACAACAACAATATTGATTACTTTGTTGAAGCTGTTGATCACGTCGTTAGAACTTCTTAAGTGTGGTAGGGATTCATACTATAGAATAAAAAGCATGTTTAATAATGAATTGTAGGTAGTTTCGTAGATGGCTTTGATGGTGGCTTCTTCTTATCTTAACTTTATCTTGATTTTTTTTATCTTTTTCTTTATCTTTTTCTTTATCTTTTTCTTTATCTTTTTCTTTATCTTTTTCTTTATCTCGATTTTCCGATTTTCTTCTCTATCTTTTTTAGCCCCTGCAACTCCCACACGTGACACAAAACTCACCGCCAGCACCCACAATTTACTTACCTTTTTTCTCTGATTTTTCCAAATCAGGGCATGTGGTCTAGTGGTATGATTCTCGCTTAGGGAGCCGAAAGGTGACTAATATGCGGGCGGTCCCGAGTTCGATTCCCGGCCTGCCCCCTTGATATTTTTTTAAATTTCGCTTTAATATTTCTCCGGTGATATTTTTTGCCACTTTAAGATTTAAACAACTTTCTTCTAGAACAATTGAACTTTAAAGTTTTGGAGTTTAATTTAGAAATCTAAGCTTTTAACTCTGTACCCCACAAAAGAGCAGGGGAACTTAGACAATCTCTACTCTTTGTAATGATCCTTCAATGGTGTTTTGAGGAATTTGTACAATTAGGCTCCTGGGTATATTTATGGCACCGGTCTTGTAAAGTTTCCACTTTATTTAGTTGTAATGGGCCTCGGCCCTCCAGAAAAGCCTAATTTATTTTAATCTGCAACGGTTCGTAGCGAATGAACCATGTTTCCAACGAGAATAAAGGCGGATTGTGCCGCACACCAACAGTGATTTCCCCAATACAACAGGAATCCCCTATTACTGTGCACACGTATGCCAATTAGAGCCAATAACAGTTTACAACCACATTTTATACTTTTCCAACTTACAACAATATAATCCCAAATACATATATGGATATATGTATATATATATATAAAAAAATAAGTATATAAATTTAACCTGGAGGGCCCCCGTCAATTGCCCCTTTGCAGGGGACAAATGGCTCTCTGTATCTAATTTGGCAGCTAATAAAAAAACCTGGTTACTGTGTCTACCAATTTTGGTCACTGTGTCTAGCATCTTGGTCACTGTGCCCAGCAAACCATCGTGGTTACTGTGTCTAGCAGTTGAAGTGAAAACAAATGTGCTTTTGTCATACTTGTCTATGATGAATTTTCTTCAAATGGGCCTTCAAATTATCTTTTCTATTGAATCTCTTGCCACATTTCTCCTCATCACACTGGAACGGTTTTTCCAGCGAGTGGCTCTTCATGTGTCTCTTGACATGTTCTGGTCTCTGGAACCTCAGTTCACAAATGGGGCATTTGTGCTTCTTTTTAGGGTCCAACCGGTCATTCTTGTCACCTCTATTATTCTTAACTATTGGAATGTCAATCTTGGACATTGAGTTTAGTTGTGCTAGTGACAGAGTGGGCACCGTTGGTTCTCCTGGGTCGTTATATTGACTGAGAGTGATTAGACTGCTCACTTTATTTTGAGGCAACAGTTGCATATCCAACTTGTAGAAGGATTGAAGATTGTGAGCATTCTGTTGAAGCTGTTGTTGCATATGGAGTTGTTGTTGGGACATGGACATTTGAGGAATTTGCGGGATCTGGGAAATCTGGGGAATTTGAGGAATTTGCGAAATCTGGGAAATCTGGGACATCTGGGAAATTTGTTGATTCTGAGAAATCTGTTGATTCTGAGAAATCTGACTTTGATTGTGATTCTGATTTTGGTTTTGATTCTGATTCATTTTCAATTCCAATTCCTGTTGTTGCATTTGGTTCATGGAAAACGTAGCCATGGGAGGAAGCAAGCCCAGCTCGTTAGGCGAGGCTATGGAAGCAAGATCGATGCTAGCGGGGAAGGACTTGGTGAAGCCATTGGAGCCCTGGGAACCATTGGAGCTCAGCGGAGGGTTATGGCGTTTTTCCTCAAACTGGGGCAGCAAGAGATCAATCCGGGAATCGTACTCACTCAGCGAAACCGGCACGGAGAAGGACTTGCTCAAGTCGAGCTGTTTCTGGGACGTGGAGAAGTAGCCGCCTGGCGTGGAAGAAGTAGAGTGGTTGTCGTCATCGGTGGAAGCCAGTCGTCTTGCGAAGTTCAGATATGACTTTGCCTTTTTCAATTCTTTGAAGGCGTCATTGTCCTGGTTAATCAACGAGTCGAGCGAGTATGGGTTATGTGAAGGGCTTGGACTGTGGTAGCCAGGACTAGCTTTGGATCTTGAGTTTGGAGTAGGTAACGGGGTGTCTAGTTCGTCCAAATCAGTGGAGATTTGGTCGATTTTCGGAGATATAAAGGTGGACGGAGTGTAGAAGGGGTTCAGGTTCATGCTCAAGTTATTAAAGGAATTACTTGAAGAGAGTTTCCCCGAGGTAAGCGCTAGGTTTGAATTGCCCGAGTTGCCCGGGTTGTTATCCATCGATAGCCTTGATCTGGATCTGGTGTGACCTTTGATTTTGTGTTTGGAGATCTTGGAGTTACAAGTGGAGGCAAGATTGATCGGGGAGAGCTGCGTCATCATCACAGCACCTTTCAGAGGAGTATACGGGTTCTGCATAGCAGACACGGAAAGCGACTTTTTCCTTCCCATTCGGCGAGGGGTTTGTGTGGGTTGGATCGGGGCTACGGCATGCTTGGGGAAAGGGATGGGGGAGTCGCTAAGCGACTGGTTCGACACCAGCGAGGTCAATGCAGGGATGGAGGAAGAGTCTATCAGGTATACAGAGGATGCAGCGTGGAAGTGGTGTTGCTGGTGGATCGGGGGCGCAGCGGCTAAGGAGGACAGCGAGAGCTGGGACTGATGGCTTCGTCCTCTGCTAGGATGGTACACCATCTCCTCTTCAAACGCGAGTGATTGGTTGAGAAGGTCGTAGTCAGGGAAGGCAAGCGATTGCAGGGTGCTGCTGGGACGATATGGCTGGAACAGGCCCGCGCCAGCAAGCTCGTTTTGGGGCTGTGAGGGGTGCGTGTGATCAAGCAACTTGTTGTTGGGGAGGTTGGTGGACACTGGAACGAGTTCGTCGTCGTCTTCATCATCTAGATACAAACTGGTGAGGTTGCTCAGCAGTGGGTGTTGTGGGAGCAGAAGCGTCGGGATTGGAAGGTGCAGTTGCTGAAACTGCGGGAACTGCTGGTGCTGGCCAGATGGATCTGGGTTGGAAACGTTCTGGTTATGTACCAAAAACAGTTCGTTTATCGATTGCATGGTACCACGATGACTGGCTTGGTAAGGTTGATAGAACGGCTGTTCAGTCATGTCAAACGGTTGTGAGAGTTGAGTCGGAGAACTCATAAGGTATTTATCCATTTCTTTCCATCAATTGGGGGATCTATTTTTATTGATCTAAAACAAAACAAATTCGAATGAATGAAATGAATTGAAATAAAATGAAAAGTAGTAAACTTGAAAATGAAAATAAAACAACTTCTTATTCAATCTGTTAACACTTATTGCTTGTTAACACTTCTTTGTTATTTGATTCTTGGTATTCTTATCAACTGCTCTTGTCAACTACTTATCTTGTCAACTTCTTGTCACTTGTTGTATTACTTTTGTTATTTTTATATAAGCAATAAAAGTTGTATGTTTTATATAAATAAGAAAATCAGGAAGCTGAAAAAAAAAAAAAAAAAAAATCCGAGGTGGTATTGGTGAAAAAGGGACAAAGGGCAACGTATCAAAACTTTCTCTTATACTTTAAATTGGGTTTTGTTTTTTTTATATATAATATATATATATAATATATATATAAACTATATATATACTTTAAAAAACAAGGTTGCTGATCTGGTAAATTCCACAGATCGAAAGTATGTGTATTGCTTTAAGAAGAAAGATTTTGCTGAGATCCGGGAGTGTGGCCAAACAAATACCAAAAAAAATAAATAATTAAAAAAAAGAGTATTGTGAGCCTACAATACAACTACACCTTGGACAACTTCGAAAAAGGTTAAAGTTGAAAAGAAACTGAGGAATGCATATAAGTTTATGCTAGATACAATGTACGCACTGGCACGGAGATATAAAGCACATATGTTATCCAAGGTGCTGGCAGTGAGGTTTTGTTGATCTTTTTTTTTTTTTTGGATCGCTTTTTTTTTTGATCGCTGATCGCTTTTTATTTTTTTTTTTTTGGAGATCAGCATGGGGGGAATTACAAACTAGTTCGATGTATGTAATCTAAATTAAGGTTCTAACGTCCACATTTCCTCAGCTAAGTTCCGACAAGCCAGTTCCGGCTCACCGGTAGTAGACAGGCGTTTGAAACCAAGCTGTACACCCTCTTAATGGTAAAAAAAAACCAGACAAAAAAATTCGTTGATACCGCTATCAATGCGTGGTGGGAATCAACACCAGCAACTAATAGCGAGGACGCGCATGGGCATGTTCAATGTTCCATTTGTCCTCAAGGTCACAACCAATACACCATTGCCCCTTAGTGGGACATCTGACCACTTTCTTTGTAACTTCATGTATCGAAATATGCTTCGTCCAATGTACTGGGTGCTTTTTTTTCCTTTCCTTGTAGTATATAGGGGCAGATAATTTGGGGATATTTTTCAAACGCGATTTGTACCTGATTTTTTTTGGTGGTTTTATGCTACATACATTTCTCCTGACAACCATACTCACTGATAATAAGGTTAGTGTAATAAATCAAAAGTAAACTTCTTCTATAGAGTTTTCTTGTAGGCATGTAAGACAGCAAGATATCCGTGTCCTCTCCAAAAAAAAAAGAGAAAATACAACTAAACCTACACCCCTATTTTGAAGATATCAAACAAACTTACACCCCTATTTTCTCTTTCCCCCAGCTTTTACATCCCAATGACACATAAATTTTATAGCCAGCCATTGTAATGTCTTTCGGTTCCTCTCTTTGTACTATCTAGGCATGCCTCATCACCCTGCGATTCGCAGTTACAAGAAAGATAGCACAAGATGTGGTTTTGTGTCCGCAACAATGGGTTATAGAAATAGAGTGGAGCAAAAGTAGATGGCTGCGCTGTACTATATACATTTTTACGTAAAATAACTATTTTTTCACTGACAATGCATTAATGTTAAACCTTGTTGGTGTATGCAAAGTTTTTAGCACAGTACAAGGTTGTTGCCAGAGATTCTGCTGTTTCACTGCAATATTTTTGGGCCCTTGTTTCATGTATATAGGTGTGTATAATATTTTTTTCAACTTCGTCCAGATATTATTTACATACTGTGGGCCATTTATCAAATTATTATTCAATTCTATCTCGACACATGTAAGTAATTTACAGTTTAATTATATATTATCCCACCAAATTATCCATATCATACTTACCATGTCATACTTGTCAATTTCATTCCATTTTGTCCTCTTTCTCTACTTCCTTGCTCTCTTCCAAGTCTATCTTGGTCTAGGACCAAGCGGTGTCCTTCCACTTGGCCTCTGTTGTCATGTGAATCATCAATGTAAGGAGCCTAAATACTTTAAATTTTGCGTAGCGCAAACACGAAACCAGGTAAAGAGAATTAGTTACTTCGCTAAATCCATGTGTCCAGTGAGGTCATTGGTGTCCAGGTGTTCCCCTGGCAATTGTAAGGCCAATGCAGTTCGGCCTTTTTGAACCTTCGACTAGAACCACTACAACCATAACCCGGTGATTTGGAAAATTGGCTTAGAGAGGTTACAGGTAGAGGAAAGGTACACTGCAGTGCAGTACAGCACAACCGAGCACATACGTCACCGATAACGAGCCTGCGGGATTGTAAGTTGATCGAGACTCGAGACTTGGATTATAAGTGGCGTGTTATATGCTGATACCTCGTGTATATATACATTCTATTTTTTTTTGCTTCTAATATGTGATAATATGTGAAATTTAATAAGTTTGTGAAATTTGATATGTATTTGAAATTTGATGTATTTGATATAACGTGTATCTGAAATCAGATTGAGATATACTATAAAAGATATTGAGATATATATTGACATACAACGATATTTCCTAATATGATATTGATACTTAGTAATATCAGATTGATTGTGATAATATCAGAAATTGAAGTATACTACTGAGATAAATATAGCAATTGGGATACAAGAGAAGGAATTGAGATAAATATAGCAATTTCAGAAATCGAGATATAATCAGAATTCAAGATATACTCAGAATTCAAGATATACTTAGAATTCAAGATATAATTAGGAATATCGAATCCAGAATAATTTCAGTTAAATAAGAAATCATTTGATAACATCAGATTTCAAGATCGAATGATTATAAATTTCAGGAAGATATTAAATGATAATTTCCGATTTCATGTTAATTTCCCTTCAAATTTCATCACATGATATTGCTACACCAAGACACTTTAAAATTCATTATAAATACTTCATAGAGATACTCTCTTGCTTTATACACATTTATGGGTTTTGCTTAACAAATTCAACACCCTTGGTAATGTTCTTGACCAAGGTTTCCTTGGCAGTGCTGATCAATTCTTCTTCGTGGGTAGACAATTCACCCAAAGCGTGGACAGACTTGACACCTTCGACACCCAAGGTAACCTTGGAGGAGAAGAAGTCAACACCTTCATCCTTGAACAAAGGAGAGTCGACAAAGGATGGTTCAATGACATCCTTTTCACCGGCAAGACCGTTCAAAACGGCACCGGCAAATCTGGCACCAGCTTGGGCCATGGACAAGGTGGCAGAACCGGCACCATCCTTGGCTTGGACAACTTCGTCACCACCGAATTGGATTCTGTGGATCAAGGCGTCTCTGGTTTCAGTGTCCAAGGACTTGTGGTTGGTTTGAGACAACAATGGGACAATGGTGATACCAGAGTGACCACCGACAACGGTAACTTCTTCGTTGACTGGGTTGGTACCGGCAATCTCAGAGACGAATCTGGAAGCTCTCAAGACATCCAAGGTGGTGACACCAAAGAGCTTCTTTGGGTTGTAGACACCCTTGGACTTGAAAACCTCAGCCACAATTGGGACAGTGGAGTTGACTGGGTTGGCAATGATACAGAGAGCAGCATTTGGGGCGTGGTCGGCAGCAGCCTTGGCCAAGTCTCTGACAATAGAGGCGTTGGTGTTGAACAAGTCGTCTCTGGTCATACCTGGCTTTCTTGGGACACCAGCTGGGATGACAACAACATCGGAACCGGTCAAGGCTTCCTTCAATTGGTCTGGGTTGTAACCCTTGACAGTGGAGTTGGTTGGGACGTGGGAAACATCGGCAGCGACACCTGGGGCACCTCTCAAGTCGTACAAGGCCAAGTCAGTAACCTTGTGGTTCAACTTCAAGAGAAGGGACAATGGTTGACCAATACCACCGGCAGCACCCAAGACGGCGACCTTGTAGGCGTTGGCAGCACTGGAGGAGAAGTTTCTAGTAGCGGTTCTCAACATATTTGATTGATGGAGGAAAAGAATATGATGTTGATTAATTTTTTTTGCGGCGCCCGCTTTATTTATATTGTAATTTTGCTGCAACTTTAATTTTCAAATTGGTAGTTTTCGGAACAGTGTCGGGATCGGAACGATTCCGCGGAGAATGCCCTCGTTACAATGTAATTCTTGTTAGCAATGTAATTCTTGATTGCAATGCAATTGCCTGCTCTAATACAATACTATTTACAATTGCTAATATAATCGTTCATAAAGTATACAGACCCGAATTGGCCAATCAGAGAAGCCGAAAGTTCCGCATTAATCTCGGGCTCGAGGAAATGGCGCGAAAAATCGAAAAGTCGGAAAACACGGGGTAAGCTTAGTTACTTCTAATAACTAGACTGTACTACTAAGTCCAAAAACTTCAAGAATTGCTTGTCCAAATACATCGTCATACTTGATCCGGGAATACTCTTCGAGAATTTCCCACTTAACTAAACTGATATTTACCCTGTATCTCTTGGCCCAAATGTTCTCCCCACCAATTTGGCTGGTCACATGTTCACGATTATACCAATTCACATGGTTCTCGCTGCCATATTTGATCAAGTAGTGGCCCATGAGACAGAACATCGACACGTTCAACTCGCCCACACGAGTCAACGAGCCCGTAAGCACCCTCTCTACGTAGTAATTGTTTTTGTGAAGCTGATTGAAGTTTTTACGCCCTCCACATCCACAAGCAATGGCCACTCGAATGGCCAAGCTGCGTGCCTCAGGGGACAGATTAATGGTTTGGATATTCTTCAGTAGAAACTCAGCCATCGTGTTGCCTTTACAGTTCAGTCTCGCAAACATCCCAAGAACCCTCTGGGTATCGGCCCATCGGTTGATTCTCTCACTGGAATGAAGTTTTTCTGGGGTTACTTCATTCTCGGAGTTTTCATCATTCTCGGAGTTTTCGGGGGTATCGGCTGTAGATCCCTGGATATCAATTTTTTGGATGTTTTTAGTGATATCTTCCAATTGTTCAGTATCCGTTCCATTTTCATCCACATTATTTGTATCCGCTTCATGCTCCACTTCCTGTTTCACCTCATTTGCATCTGCATGTACACCAGTTTCCGCTTCATTTTCCGCATTTGAATCTGTACCAGTTTCCGCTTCATTTTCCTCATTTGAATCTGTACCAGTTTCCGCTTCATTTGTATCATTCTCAGTCTCACAATCAGTCTCTATCTCGCGATCAGTTTCATCTGAAGTGATTTCACGCATTCTCAAGTCAATTGAGCTCTGAATCACAGAGAACCGGGCGGAATTCAACTCATGTCTTTCTTCAAACTCTTCTTCGCTGGAAGTTTCCCTTTCAGAACTACTGTCAGTGGTGACTTCAATAGACTCCTCTTCGCTTGGAGTTTGCTCCGAGTCAGACGATCTGGTTAAATACGCAAACATTGTTGCCTTATGTTTTTTCAGGGACTTGTACAGGGTTAAATACAAAACTCAGGGTTAAATGAAAAACTCAGGGGTAAAAGTGATTTTACTCCTGAACACATGAAAAGTTCTGAAAGCAACAAGGTTAAATTCAAATATTCAAGTATTCAAATATTCAAATATTCATAGTAGCAATGAAGAAGCACAAACAATAACATACTACTAACACACTAACATTAACACAATACTAACACAACAATACTTACATTATTGCTATATTAACACTACTACACTAACACCACAATACAGTACACTCCTTTTATCTCCATTTCCTTCTTGCGACTCACCGAACGTCGCAAAAACGCGTCCAAATTCGAGACAAACAAAATACAAAATTTCTACAAAATTTCTACACCAAAATTTCTGCACCAAAATTAACAAATCAAACCAAAATTTTACAACCATATACCCCCCCCCCTACACCCCATAAAACCCATAAGTATATCAATCCCACAATTTACTATGGAAAAACCAACAGCTCCTAAACATTCCATGGATATACCACATGTAACATCCGTGGAATTCCCTCTAAACATCAAAGACTGCAAAAAAGCCACCCAGATGATTGGAGGCAAAAAGAAGATCGTAGAGGTTGTCAATCTGCAGGAGGCAGCCCAGCCTGCCGGTACCAACTGCCTCGAGCTCAAGTTACGCCCGAACGACCCGTTCCACCACCCAATCCAGTCCAGTTTCTCCAATCACGAGAAGATCCTCATTCGGGTGTCTATCCCCAAGAAAAGCTTGCCCAAGGACTATAAAGAGAGATCTGTAAGAGAATTGATACAGATAAACCGACAAGACACTACTACTGCAAACTACAGAATGAAACCGGTGGCCATTATAGACAAAAACTACCTGTTCAAGGCGATTTCGGACTTCCAAGTGTCCACGAAAAACAACAAAGAGGCCCAAACATACCGCACAAAGTTCCTCGAAGCGAAAACTTTCCGAGACATCCAGGGCTTTTTCCAGGAAAGCAACTCGTTGTTGGACTTGAAGGACCATTTGGATCCTGAAAACTACGCAAACAAAGACCACCAGATGCCCCCACCAGCCATGTTATCTGCCATCAGATTCCCGTTCGACTTCAAGTACCAGAAAAACCCATATACCACCGCGGTCATGGACTTGGAGAGTGGGGAAATCAAGGTGGTTTCGACCCGTAACACGGTCAAGTTGTATACCAAGATGCTCGAGTTCAATTCACAGGAGGTGCCTGCAGAAAGACATCCGCAATTGACTGAAAACTTGAGCAAACTCACCATGGACAATCCGTTGTATCAGTGTATTCTGTGGCTCAATCAATTGTTTGATATCAAGCCAATTTGGTTGCGTAAACAGCTCGAAGACTTGGCCCAAAACACCGAAATGAGTAAGCATCTAAAACAGGCCATTCCCTATGTGCTGTATCTTTTCAAAAGTGGGCCCTGGAGGTTTTGTAACATCAAATACGGAGTGAATCCTTCTCTAGATAGCTCCTTTTGGGTGTATCAGTGTGAGTATTTTAGAATCCCGGGGCTTAATTTTACAACCAAGAAGAACCAACTGTATAACCGCGTTATACCCAACACGGTCCGTGCAGTATCGTCGGGTCTTTCGATCTCCGAGCTGCTTTTTTTCAACGGGGTGGACTTGCCCTCAACAGTGACTTTCCAAATTGGGGATTTATTGGATTTGGATATAACCACGATTTTGGAAGATTGCAAGATCTCCATGACCAAGGATTTCTTAAGACCTAAAGTAGATTTCCAGGATGGTTGGATAAATAAGCAAACCATGCAGGTGATCAGGAGGATAATACGGTACAAATTGAACTGTCTTGTCAAGGAAGAGTCGTTTGACCAGAACAAGATCTATAAGATCATCAGAACAGATTATACCGAGGATGAGGACGATGACCATGACCACGACCACGGCGAAGAAAGAGACCAAGAAAATGCAATTCTTATGGCCCAGAGAGAGGGAGCAGACGACGATGCTGTAGGAGAAGAGGATGAGAATGATGCGGTGATGCAAGAGGAAGACGAGCTTGACGATGTGGACACCACTATCATTGATGAAAAGGCGATTTTGAAGAAGTTGGACCAGCTCAACTCAAATGTTTCTTCGGAGATATCGCCGCTACTTGGGTTTATTAAGCAGGATTCGATACAATAAGCTACGAGCGAAGCGAGTAGCTTTGGTTTTGAGTAGATAACCAACAGCGAGAGTGGCTGTTCAAGAATAAGCAAATTCAAATTTATGAAATATTCAGGCTTATCAAGAATAAATATTCAGGAAAGAATAAATAAATTGCATATGAAAGAAATACAAGCTTTTACATAAATATTATGAAAGAATAGCTATGAGCTTATAGCACTCTTGTATAGCTACTCTTGTATATCTACTCGCTCCGCTCGTAGCATATGCACTACCTCTCGCGTCGCATAAAAAACACGTACATAGATAAAATGAAATAGTTTGAGAAGAAACTTGACACGAATATTGCTACGATGACCAAGGCTACCGAAGCTGTATTGACTATTTTCGCCGTGACTGCCGTCTACTTTGCATTGTATGCTGGTGTGATTCCTACGGGGCAAACCTTTTATGAGGAAATCTTGCCATACTTGCCATTCTGGGGGTTGGTTACCTTTGGTTCCTATGCCTTGGCCACTTTGGGCTGGGGTGTTTACACTTTCAAGGACAAGGAAGACAAGTACAAGGAATTGTTGGTGCAAATTGACGAGGCCAAGGCCTTTTACAAGACACAAGGTGTTGAATTGGACTAAATCATGAGAAAACATGCAATAACATAAAGTTATCTCTGTCTATTTTTTATCGAGTCTTCCTACGAAAATTGTATGGATGTGTATAATAAATGAAATATTAATGAATATAGATATTTGTATGCCATAATGGTGTCTAAATAGTAGAGATGGATTTTGAAATAGTCATATCCGCTATACTATGAGAATAGCAACATCTGCACTTGATGAGAAGTCTGAAAATCCTTTTAAATCCTTTTCTGTGTCCCTGCTCTTTGTCTACCCCCCCTCTGCTTTCCTTTGCTTCATTTTCTTCTCCATCTCAGCAAATACCCTTATAGTCATGGGAACTTCACCCCAACCTTCATCGTCTTGGTTTTTCGTTTTTGGGACATCTTTCCCAACCATACTTAACGGAAGGTTTTCTCTGCTTAATTTCAGCACAGGTGCATGAAAGTTCTCGGGCCAACGCCCACCCCTTTTCTGTAGTGCTAGGGCTGCCTTATTTCTTTTCTGGTTCCATTCCTTTATATCGTCGTTGAATAACTCCCATACGCAATTTATGCATCCACTCATGCAGCAATTATCGGGTTCTTCTGGTTTTGCAGGCACCTTGACACCAGCTATAGTTCTAGGTTTGCCTCTAGCGATACGACTGGACGATTCTCTGGTTTCACCCTTGATTCTAGTGCCAAATACCCTTGCAATCTTTTCTTCGGCACTGAGTTTGTGATGATCAAAGGTGGAGTTACCTTGGGATGAGCCATTATCTTCTAGGTTACCAACCACTTGTTTCGGTAACGCTGCCAATTCATAGAACCTATAGTTGGCCTGTCTCAGGCTTATCCCAGAGAACCCTCTCTTTACTATCAACCTCATTTGCTGATGCTTTATCTCCACCAATTAATTTGGGGAAAAGCCTGGAACATGCGACACGCTGCACGACTTTTTGCAATCATTTTTTGGTTTGGGCATTTTGCAGTCATGTCTTGATTGGGTCATTTTGCAATATTCTCGATTTAGTCAAGTTCAAGATGACTGATTAAGGGTTTACATGTGCTCGAGAATACTCTTGTTCTTATTCTCTTAGCTATTAAGTTTTCTTTCATATATTTCTATTCACTGTAACTATCTATTAAACCTCCTCAGTTCCCATAACTTTCAATGCATTGTCAATACTAAGGAAAAAGCCATCCCCCATTCCAGATGAAGACAAACTATGAGAGTTTCCAACGCGACGACGGAAATTCTCATTCACTAAACCGGTGATTCCGGCATTCTTAAACTGCTCTCTAATTTTCGGATTCACTGGAACTCGAGTGAATCCCAAAGAGATTCCATCCACAGGTTTGCAGTACCTGCGAACAATCTCAAAGAGCACCTGGGTTGCAGAGGAATCCATGGATGACATTCCCTTGCAATCAATTATGACAACCTTGATGTTAGTAAAGTCTCTAGATTGCAGCTTCTGCGATGGATGGATAAGCAAGGACCCAAACTGCTCGATTCTCGACAATTTGCTCTTCAAATCACCCACATTGGCAAAGTTGAGTGGCTCGGGGATTTTAACAATCAAAACTCCGTCAATCCCCTCGATTTCACCAACCAAATTCTGATTGTCTTCAGGAGCTCTGGGTTTGCCAAAGCATTCTTCGATGAGCTCGTCTGCGTTTCTGAAAATCGTTGTGTTTGGGATCCTGCCCAAGACCTGGATTCTAGAACGAGAGCTGTTCTTGATCACACGCACTACTGCAACCAATACCCCCAACGAAACACCCGCAGTGGTGCTCCAGGCGATGGTGGTGGCGAAAACTATAAAAAAGGTTGACAATTCGTCCCAACCCTTGATGCTCCAGAAGAATTGAAGATCTGCAGGAACTTCCTGTAAAACAGTGATACCAATGATGGTGGTGGTTAACGCTAATATACACTCGGGTAAGTAATACAACAGCGGCAAGAGCCAGACAATTGCCAACCCCGTGACCGCAGACATGATCAAGCCGGCCATGGGAGTCGTTGCTCCTGCCAATATGTTGATCTTGGATCTTCCAAACGCCCCGAATGCAGGAAGACCGCTGAACAAACTTACTACAACGTTGGTGGCGCCCAACGCGATCAACTCCTTGTTCAGAGACACCTTGTAGTGGTACTGGGCCTCCAATGCCTTTGTTGCAGTAGTGGAGTCAAAGTAGCCAAGAATCGTACAGAGAAATGCCGTGGAGAAGATGTTTTTGTAGAGCGGGATCTTGGAAAGTTGAAAGGGGTTGGCGATTTCAGCCGAACCCGTGCCGCTGGTCATCCCGCCAATAATCTCCACTCCCTGGGCTTCCCAGTCGTACAAGTATGAAGCAGCGGTAGTAATCATCACCATGAGGAGTAGTTCTGGGATGTAGACGGCCCATTTGTGTCTAGCCATGTATTTCACTTTCAAGTGTCTCACCACTAGCACTACTGTCAAAGCAATGCAAGAGATCAAGGTTGTTTTCGTATGGTTCAAGTGCCAGTTGCTCCATGCGTAGGAAAACTTGGAAAAGGTGGATTTCAAGGGCTTTGAAGGTTTGGGGAGGCCCATTTCACTCGCAAGCTCGTTGACAATCATGATGACACCCATTGCGGCTATAAACCCCTTCAAAAGCGCCCGGGAGAGAACATTGTCCAAAAACCCAAAGCGCATAAACCCACTAGCAAGAAGGATTGCTCCCATGAGAAAAGTCAAGGCAGAGGCGATTTCTAGCTGTGAGAATCCGGAAAAGTCATCGATTCCACGGACAAGCTCGATTGTCTGACCAAATATCAAAGCTGTCGATGGCGCAGCACCAACTACAAGCACAGGAACACATCCTAACACCGAATACATGCATGCACCGATGATAATAGAGTAGAGACCTGTAATAGGGGGTAGATGGGCCAAGGAGGTGGCAAACGACATCACAAGAGGGATCTGGAAAGAAGCCAAGGAGAAGCCAGCAAGCACATCTCCAACAAGGGAGTCCTTTACGGAGTAATTGGGCAACCAGGTGAACACAGGAAGGTAATACGACCAGTAAGAAAAGCTGCTGAACGTGTCCTCGACTTGCGGCTGTTGCTCAATGTACTCGTTGATCAACGGGTCATTGAGGCTCTTCAAGCCACGAAAGGATTGCGTGGAAGCGACAGTGTAGAGCGACGGTCTTCTCTCTATCCGTGGCGAGTGAACAAGACGGGTGTTTTCGTCAGAAGGCATCTTTGACCTGGAAAGAACATGTAAAGCAGAAGTTTAAATATCTTACATAACAGAATGCGGGGTGTATGTTGCTAAAACAACGATACAATGTACAAAGCATACCGAGGCTGAAAAGTTTATCTACGTGGTGTTTCCTATCTTTTTATGGGGCTTTTCCTTCCAATTCTTAAATCAAGCTTGGCACATTTTCATAATGGAAACCTTTCAGTGGCTGCATTAACGATTGCAGAATCGAGGGGTTATTTTTTCAAAGTTTTGGGATTTTGTGGTGGTTTGCTTTGTATTTGGTTTATTTTCAGATTTATTAAATTTGTTTTAGAGTAGGTCTTTCAACTTCTATCTGTTATATAGTTTTATTTATTCTTTACTAATTTATAGTGTGTTCTTTTAAATTCAATTCTTTATTTAAAACTTATTATACCTTTTGCCTCTGACTTTTAATCCTTTCAAAGTTATTTTATCGTTCGTTATTTTGACAAGAATGGAATTCAAGGAAAACCTGAATATCCATTACAACATCGAATTGTTATTAAATTTCAAGAAACCCAAGACCTTGTACTGGTTTGAATGGGGTGTTTTAAATTTGTCGATTGTACGGTGTGGATGATTAGAGATGGGATAATAGTGTGTATGAAGAATATGTATGAAGAGTGTGAATATCTAAAGGTTGTTTCAGGTAAAGCCACGATTTAGGCATAATATATTAGGTTTGTCCAAAGATGAATGTGATTTCTGATGAATCAAATAGGATACCATGTGAATTGTACCTTCTAGAAAGATGTATAATAATAATTACGCAGCACATGTGAAATATATGAAAGAAATGAAGTCCCTTTTTTTGCACCCAAAAATCACAAGCTATAACAAAACGTACCATAACAAAAGAATTTTTAGGTTAATGGGATACACACACGTTTGAATTGCCTAGTAATACTTCACTTGATTCTGTCAAATAAACATCGACTCCCTTTATTATGAATATGTAATGAGCAATAAAAAAAGGACCTGGAACAGTTCTACGATTAATATAACAGAAAAGTCAAGCCAAAACCGAATTAGCATATCTGGATCGAAAATTCGGCAAATTACAACACTATTGGCAATCAAAGTATACTGAAAAATTGACTTGGATTATCGTTAATATCTAAAAAACTTCTTGAATCAATTCTACGGTTAAAATATTGTACATAATATTTTGAAACTATTAATCTTTCTATTTCTCCTTACAAACCCAAATCCTTTTTGACCATAGCCTTACAGATTGGATGGTAAGTTTGCTCATATTTGGTGAACGTTTCCACTGCAAATTCACGGCTGACAGAATTCTTGAGCAATTTGTATCCTGGTCTAACATACTTCATACGGCCTACGGTCCCAAGCCAATTAGCAAAGAAGATAACCTGTTCGTTCAGGCTATCCCATTGAGCAAATGCAATAAGAAACTCGTTCCATCTGGTAAGGATCTCGGTGTTGGTGGAAGATGCTATCTTGGAGTAGATCTGAGGAAAACTTCTAACGATAGAGACAGGAACAGATTCAAGTTTTCCAAACGCTTCGGTTAAACTATCGAGCAAAAGAATAGTCTGGTTAATTGAAAACCCAGAAATATCGTCGTTTGAGAACTTGGCAACGTGATCTTCTCCGCTCTTCACACAGGCCACCCATTTTTCAGCTAATTTGTACACTTCATTGGCCAAGGTAGAATCGAAGTTAGGATACTCTGGTAATCCTTGTCCAAACAACCAAAGGTCCCAGTCAATGGAGTCCAACAAGTCTTTCTTTCCCAAGGGCTCATAGAAGTTGTACAACTCTTGCACAAATTCGGCACTGTCCAAGGACAAGTAGCGGAACTTTTTGAAGTAATGCTTGATGAATGGATCAAACTCCACTAATCCACCCATTCTGGTTTCGATATGGAAAATGAAATTGAACCCCTTTTCGTAAGGAACCCTGGAGAAGGCGTCATCTGGGTCACTAGATTCGTCACTGTCAAAGTCCCAAACCAAGCTTGTGAATTTGGGGTCCTGGCCGTTCACAGAATCCACCAAGGAGTTCCAGCCAATAATCGAATCAAAATGTCTGACAAGTTCACCTTGAGCCAAAGCCTCTTCTCTAGTACTTCCCTTTTGTAAGGCTTCGTTGATAACAATCGAAGAGAGGATTCTTCTCTCCAAGTAAACAGTCCAGCCTTCGTTCAACCAAAAGTGACTCCAGGACGAGTTGGTGACCAAATTACCCGACCAAGAGTGTGCCAATTCATGGGCAATCACCTTGACCTGTGTACGATCCTTACTGATCAAGGTAGGTGTGACCTGAGTGACGTTAGGAATCTCCATCCCACCGTATGGGAAGGAAGAGGGTAACACCAAGATGTCAAAAGTTAACCATTCGTAGTCAAAAATCAACTTCTCTGCAATCTGAAGAAAGTTTTCCATATCGTGCTCAAACTCCCACTTACAGCTGGCCAAGTTGGGGGCTTCGGAGTACACTAACGACCGTGGGCCTACAGGAGCCTTTTCCAACTTACCCGAAGTGATAGAAACCAAGTAGGCTGGAATTGGGACGGGCTGGTGGAACTTGTAGACACCTTCAGCTTCGCTTTTGACGGGTCTTCCGCTCATCAAACATGGATACTTTGAAGAAGAGGAGAAGTCAAAGGTGGACTTGAGACCTGGGGTGTCGAAACATGGGAACAAGCTTCTGGCATGGATTGCCTGGCACTGCGAGAACAAGAACTCGGCCGTGTCGCCCTGTACAAACTGGATGGCTGTACACTTGTCTGTGGTCTTGAACTCAATGTGAACTTCCTTACCAGCTGGGATACTCAAGGGAACACCATATGGCTTAACCTCTTCGCCAAGAGAGAACTCGACGCTTTTGCCGTCAACTTTGACCGAGTGGATTTCCAAGTTGGAAGTGTCCAAAACTACCTGCTCAACGGCATCCTTGGGCTCCAAGTCATACTTGACCCAGCCTGCTAATCTCTTTTCATCAAATAAAACATCCAAATGGAGTTGTGTGTTGTTCACTGTGAATTTGTCGTAATTGGAAAGAGTCAACTGGTCTCTGGAGGGAGACTTTGCTCTAATATTCTCTATAACAGACATGACTTGCTTCTACAAAGAAAATACTTCATTGTTTCCTTCTATGTCTACG
This sequence comes from Aciculoconidium aculeatum, assembly GCA_030579395.1. Lineage (NCBI taxonomy): Eukaryota > Fungi > Ascomycota > Pichiomycetes > Serinales > Debaryomycetaceae > Aciculoconidium > Aciculoconidium aculeatum. The sequence continues at coordinate 218,858 of JAKTQU010000005.1, forward strand.
GCACTACCCAAAAAATCCGAACACTCGCTTTGTGGAGGAGGCTTAGGGGGGATGCTTGGATACAGAGTTCGGAGATGTAAATGTCTAACCGGAATTGGTGTTGTCAAGAGGTTAATAATAAAAATATGTAGATTTTAGAATACAGTGATAAATCGTATTCATATACTTGTGTTCCTCATGACAAGTTAAGAATAGGGCAATGGTGAGATTTTACAAACTACGACTAAAGTAATCAATTCTCTTTATATAAAATTGATTCTCTTATCGATATTCTCTTATTGATTTTCTTATAAGTTCAAATCCATTTTGTAATAACTCAAAAATTCTTCCAATTCTGGAAAAAATGCTGGCTTCAAAAAAACCTTGTTATAATATTTAAGGTATAGTTCTGATTTGACCATTACAATGTTCGTCTTGTCATCCAGCATATCTCTCGTTTAAAAAAGATATTATCTATCTATTTTGAACGCATTTGCAACCACTCTATTTGTTATGAGGAACCAATATTACCTTGTATACTACGCAGATATTTCTGTATCATTTCATCTATTCGTTATTAATCTACTCATTACTCTTAGACTCAGGCACCTTAGTCTTCTTCTCTCTCTTCTTGCTAGCCTCGGCAACCAATTCTTCAAAAACACGGGCTTCTTCGTCTTCAGCCTCAGTTCTCGTGGCGGCTGCGAAAACTTCACCCACCAATTTCAAGGCCCTGGCACGAGCAACACGGGTTTCAACAGAGACATCTGCATCATCGAGAATGCTGTCACATACTGCACGCACAGTCCCTTGGATTTCAAACTTGGATCCAGACCATGCTGCTGCTAATACCTTGCCCATCAAGTATTTTTCCATATCAGCCAAATCCTCGGCTGTGTGCTTTTCAGGTTCTGCTGGTGCTTTGGCTTCTGTTTCAGCCGGAGAAGCCTCCTTCTCAGAACCTGCTGGTGTTTCTTTATTAGGTTCACCTGGCGTTTCCTTTTTAGGTTCGGTTTTAGGTTCGGTTTTAGTGTCCTTTAATGGGTCTGTTTTCTTCTCTTCTTCTTCCTTCTTAGCGTGGTATTCATTGTCCTCTTGCATCTTGGTGTATTCTTGTAAGGTTTTTTGTGCGTCCAAAGCTGATGAAACAGTCTTGATGGTATCCTTAACAACCCCTCCCTTTTCCTTAATAGAGTACCAAAGGCCACCCCATCCAAAAAAGGTTTGGTTCTTTAAAAAGATCCTGGCCTTGCTCTTGTAAATCGAACCAAGTGTGTGTAAAATCTCCAAGCCAAAACTTTCCATTTTAAGGGATTCAGCTTCATATCTCATCTTTTCCTTGAAGGAAAACATAACATCATCTTGCATATCTGTTTCAGTGAATAAGGAGAGTTTGTCAATCAACTTTTTAGTTAGTTCCTTGCGCATTTCAATCTTCTTTATTCTACATTCTTCTTCAAACTTTTCCAACTCTTCCTTTCGTTTTTGTTCCTGAAGTTGCTCCTTGGTGAGTTTAGACGTCTCTTCTGAGTTTGAGGAATCTCCCAAGTAAAGCTTTCCGGTTTGAGTTGATAAGTCATCTTTGGCGGCAAAGGAAGAAGCTTTTGTAGTTGATGAATGAGGGGAAGAAGCCGATGTGGAATTGGGGGAGAAGGTGGAGTTGGAGGTGGATGAAGTAGAAGCATTCTTCTCTGAAGGCTTCTTATCCTGATCTTTCTTCTTATCGTCGTCATCCTTCTTCTCATCATCATCCGTATACCCACTCAATTCAGCAGACTTGCTCATTTCTTGTAACAAGGACAATTCACCGATCCAGTCCTTGAAAGCTTCCCCACCAAAAATCATCGAAAAGAACTCAGAAGGATCCTCAAAACCTTCTTGTGGGATGGATTCCTGTTTCCCGAACTTATCATACTTGGCTCTCAAAGTGTCATCACTTAAAACCTGGTATGCTTCACCAACCTCTTGAAACTTGGAGGCGGCTAAGGGATCGTCGGGATTCTTATCAGGATGCAACCTGATTGCAGCCTTACGGTAAGCCTTCTTGATTTCAAGTGCGGTAGCATCTGGCTTAAGACCTAAGAGATCATAGTACGTAGTATCAACAACCATAATCGAAAGAATAAGAAATGAATGTAAAAACTCTTTTAAATTTTGCCTATGACTTTTTTTTTGACGAGTTGATACCTGAAGTTTTTGATGGCGAAGAAGGGGGTGTCTTGTAGTAAAGAGGGTGAGATTATGAGAGAAATAGTAGAAGAGAGTAGAAAAGGGGTGTTACAAGGCTGGTTTATGATTTATTGGATAATATTAATATGTTTTGTCATCGTAGCATGTGCTTTTAGTAAAGATACTTCAAATGAAGTTACTCCTGAAGGGGTTTTAGACAAATGCTCAATTCATAATGTTGCTAAGGGATAAGAAAAGTTGAAAAAAAGTAAGAACTTGTCTGGAAATGACAAAACACTGTATGCCACATAAATACATAATACAGCCAACCCAGGTTCACATATTTCGTCAATCATGTATCCAAGAGATATTCCATGAAATCTAGCAAAAAAACTTGGAAAACCAGCTCAGTATACAAACACTCTACTAACTTCAAATTACTTTCGTTTCTTTCATTTTATATACAAGATGGCTTGGTTCATATGACCAGACCTTACTAGCCATGCTATCTGGGCAAAAAACAGCATAATTCCATCTATTAACCCTAGTTCGAAGAATAGTAAACCTTTCTCAAATCAACAATCTTCTTACCTCTTCCAGCAGCCAAGTCTTCCAAAGATCTTTGCTTGGTCAATGCTTCAACAAATCCCTTGACCACAAGCACAGGGTTTCTAGACTTGTAGATCTTCCCTCTCAAGTCTCTGATCCCAGCAGCCTGACAAACTTCGAAAATGTTTCTGTTGACTCTAAGACCAAACCCTTCTGGGGCAGCTCTCATGAAAAGCTTGACAGCGTGGTACTTGTGTTCGAAGTCACCCAAAATGGTTCTTTCTTCGTAACGAGGAATTGGGGTCAAGTTCTTGACGGCGTTCCAGTGGGCCTTCTTGGCTGCAACACGCACACCGTCTCTGGACTTCCCGATCCCAAGACCAATAGTTCCCTTTCTGTCACCAACAATGGTCATGACAAAGAAACTGGGGATGTTACCCTTGGAAGTCTTGTTGGCGACTCTCTTCATGATGATTGGACGGGCGTAGAGCGACTTGATGTATCTCTCTTCCAACCCAGTCAACTTGGCAATGTCCTTTGCAAAGTCCTTACTACTAGTGCTGTTCAACATTCTCTCCTCAGCAGCAATGTTAGCAACAGGGGCCTGGAAGTGGATCTTCAAATCGCTTCTATCGGCGCTGTGCACTTGTGGAATTGGAGGGTAGGGAGCCTTGTTTTGGGCTTGGTTAGGATACACAACCGGCTCGTTCCATTTTGGATCGTTCATGGAATAGTCGTTGTCTCTGTCGGTAGGAGCCACTCTGGATCTCGATCTAAAACCTCTCTTCTGTAATTCCAACACTTGGGAAGGATCCACCACGGACTCAGTCACCTTGATGCTGTGCAATAACTCTGGGGTGTAGTACTTGGACAAAAACTCCAAGTGTTTGTCCACCTTGGGGTTGGACTCTAAGCATATTTTGCCGGTGGAGAACTGTCTCAAGCCCCTGACTATTGACAAATTCTGGATACTCTTGAACATTTCCCTGTGGTTTCAAACTTTTCACCTTAAATTTTTTTTCATAGTCAATCACGGGGCACGTGACTAAAAAATCCTACAATATAGTGTTTGAGAGATAGGCCGAAAACTCTTTGATATCTTCATTTTGTACACAAATTTAGAATCTTTAAACATAATCTTATTCATTCTTAATATACACTATCCTAGGCATTATCTAACAAGAAATTAGTAGCTGCTTGTAAGTCCCATTCTTCTTTTTTCAAGGCACTCTTTGATTGCTCCTCAGTAAATCCCATTCCTACGAGCTCTTCAATCAATTCATCTAAATGTGCTGGTGCTGGCGCTGATGCCAAAGGGGAGACTGCTTGGGAGGCACCCGAAGCAGCAATATTGCCCAAACCTACAGGTTGTGCAGACAGAGCAGTGTTTGGGGGAGCTGGAAAGGCAGATGTGCTAATTCCAGGGTTTGCAGGACTAGTGACGGTCGAGCCGTTTCCAAATCCTGCAAAAAGTTCTTCCCATTCGTCTCCTCCTGCCTCAGTGTTCCCAGCGTTGAAATCTGGAACATTATTTGCCTTTTCAGTAAAGCCATCTGAAAATGAAAATCCAGCCGGTTGCTTGAATTCGTCACCCTCTCCCAATTCAACATTTGCTTGTTGCAAGCCTTCAAAGTCGTCACCTCCAAATATATCAGAAGAATCCAATTCAGGGGTGGCTGGGGTCAAATCGTCAAATGCATTATCAAAGTCGAAAGCTGGTGGAGGGGCCATGAAGGAAGTAGAATCTTCATGGTGTTTTGGTGGTGGTGGTGGTGGAAGCGAAGACTTGGCAACTGCCTTCTTGATATCCTTAGCACCGTCTTTAGACTTGAAGTTGTCCACAGCGTCGTCAAAACTTTCAGCGTCGGAAGAGTCGTCGGACGAGTAGTTGAGCTCTTGAATTGGAGGGAACTCTTCATCAACCTGACTTGAGTTCTTTTTTTCAGGATGGTCGGCAGTCTTCAAGACGTCTTTGGTGTCTGTTTCTGCATCTCCTACACTAACCATTTCAAAGGATTCACCGGAACTGATCTTATCAGAGTGGGAATGGGAAGCGTGGTCATTTGCTTCAACGATTTCCTTAGTTTCGGTAGATTCCTTAGGTTCTGTAGATTCCTGAATTGTGCTAGCAGCAGCACCGGCAACTACACTAGATCCAGCAACACCAGGGGCGCGAACAGCTCTATTTGGAGCAACTTCTTCTTCAATATCAGTACCACCAGAAACTGGGCCCAAGGTTTCTCTATCACTTACATCTTCAATATTGTCATCTCTAACGGACATGGCAGCGTTGTTCTGCACACTAGAAGTGAGTGAATCAGTTCTAAGTGGCAATGGCATACTAACCATTCCGGCTTGTGGGAAGTACTCGGAATTACTTGGAGAAGTGATGGGTGTGTCAGTCTGGGAAGTGATGTTTGGAGATGAATACGAGGAAAACGTTTCGGTAGGAGGAGCGGTCGAGGTAGCGGATTTACCAACAGTGCTTTCAGGAGCTACTTCAGGTTCCTTAACACTCTTTGGAGCTTCTTCTATCTTAGATTCCTTCTTATTCAAGTCAATTGCAGCACCTGCAGCACCTACAACACCTGCAGCGCCCACGACAGCGGCAACAGTTTCAGAAACACCACCAGCTTCGTCACTGTTATCCGAAAATTTCGCCTGCTTCTCGGCCAATTCTCTCTTCTTTTCAGCCAACTCGTCCTTTTTCTTTCTTAATTCCTCATGTTGTTCCAGAACAGATAAATGTTCCTTCATCTGTTGTTCATGTTGATTGGACAAACGAACGTGGTCATTTTGAGTGGCATGGAATGATTCAACTAATTGTGAGTGAGAGTCCTTCAATTGAGTGTGTGAATGAGTCAATTGAGCGTTCATTTCTTGTAAAGAAGCGTTTGATTCCTGTAAATGTATGTGTTGCTGTTGTAACTGAGAATACTCCTTCTCCAAGCTTTCATGTTCGGCACCTAAACTAGAGTATTCCTGCTGTAAGCCTTCAGTATGTGCTTGCAATCCTTGAACTCTGTCTCTAGCTTCTTGCACCTTAACCAAGACCACTTGTACTTGTGACTTCTTAACTGCCAACTGGTTCAGGAATTGATGGTTTTCAGTGGCTCTGGCCCTGGTTTGTCCTTCGAGCTCTACAATTTCAGCATTAAGTACTCCTAATTTCTCCTTCAAGGCAATGTTCTGCTTTTGTAAATCTTCCATTTCAAGTTGCTTAGCATTGAGCTGAGTGGAAAGAGAGTTGAGTTTGGCCTCTGCGATCGAAGCTTCTGAGCGCAAGGCTTCAGTTTCTTCACGAGCAACAAGCAAACTAGACTCTACTTGATCTACTTGCTTTACCTCACTTTCATATGAGAGTCTTAAGGACTTAAGCTTGGACTCTATTTCTGTCTTGACTGCCAAAATTTTAGTCAACTCAACCTCAGAACGAGTCTTCTTTTCATGGAGACCTGTAGTTGCATTTGCAAGAGACTTAATTTGGTTCGAGATATTAGCAATGTCTGTTGTTGCTTGAGAAACATCTGGAGAGGAAAGAGAACCGAGGTCTTGGAAGTCCCTGTTGGTGTTTTGATTAGGAGGAGCCCACTGAGGTTGCTGCTGTTGCTGCTGTTGCTGTTGAACTGGTTCCGGTACTGGCGTGGCACTCTTGACTGGTGGTGGTGGAACACTTCTCAAGGCATCGTAGTTGATTGACCTTGAAGTTGGAGTTTCAACAAGCGGATTCAATGATGGTGGCGCAGGAGAAGCAATTGTAGAAGAAGGAGCTGCTGGCGCGATAGGAGGAATATGTTGTTGAATGGTGGACTGAGAAGTCAGTTGAGCAGACAATGGCTGCATCAAACTTTGGCCAAATGTGGAAGTTGGCTTGAATCCACCTGTCAAGGATGAGCGTAATTTTGGCACTTCATTGGACAAGTCGCTGGAAGAGGTATGGTCTTGCATTCCAGGACGAGCGGCCGTTTGTGGAGCTGGGAAAAGATCCACAAGATCACCAATGGAACTGGAGGCAGGAGTGTGGTGATTGGTTTTGGCTGGAGGAGCAACCGGAGCGCCTGGAGAAGTTAAAAGCGAAGGTGGAGAGGCAGGAGTGTTGACCAAATTTCCACCTTTCAACAGGCTTACTAATTCGTCAGGAACGACGTTAGGCAATTCACCACCACTAGTTCTTCTTGCAACCAAAGCCATAGCGATGGAGAACTCCAATTTGGTAAAGATCCCGGAATTCTGGATGTCTGCCAAGTCCCAAACAGCAGCAAGATCTTGCTGATTGAGCTTCGAAGTCATAAGGAAGTTAGCCACTTGCTCGGGGTTAAGGGTGCCAGTTCTAGCGGTATCAAGAGAATTGAAGATCGAGTCGTACTGTTGTTGTTGCTGAGCAGACACGACCCAGTTGTAGGAGGAAGCAAAACCTGGGTTGGAAGTATTACTAAGAGTTCTTGGGGCAGCTGCTGGTCTTGCTGGGAAGTTCCCACTCTCGCGTCTTCCTGTGGTTGGTTGCGAGCTCATTGAGGCATATGAGGGTTGACGGGAAGTAGGTGTGGTGACGGCAGCTATGGGTGGTTGAGTTGCTGTGGTTGGAGAGGAAGCAACCGAGCCTGAAGCCTGAGAAACATGGTTCCAGGTGGCATCGTCGATAACTGCAGGAACAGCCGACATTTCTCCACTGATCAACCCTTGGATGATCCACATGGCAATAACAAACGCCTCCATGGTCAAGCTCCCGGTGTTGTGCCTATCCACCAAGTTCCAGATCTGGCCGAGAGTCTGTGTGGGGAGCTTTGCCTTTAAGAAAATATCACGGGCTGCTTGGCCAGAAAGCTGAGTCGAAGCTGATCCGGTAGTTTTTATGAAGAGTGACGAGAAACGTTGGATGATAGCAGGGGCTATGACGATAGAGGAAATAGGAGCAGTGGCAGTTTGACTGGTTCCAGTCAAGTTGGCATGTAAAGATGGTGGGTTAAAAGTTGGGAAAGTAGAAATGGTACTTCCTGTAGCCTGGTGTTCAAGAGAAGTAGTGCCGAAATTAGCAGGCACGTCTGAGAACCTTGGAATGGGACCTGGGGTGTCACCCATACCTGCGGCCGGGTGTCTACCTCCTTGAGTCCATCCGATTAATCTCATGGCGTAGCAAAAGCCAAACTGGTTCAAGAAACCCAAGTTACTGTGGTCTGCAATTTGCCAGATCTCCCCCAAGATTGGCGGTGGAAGACCTGATTTCTCGAAGGTGGTCCTTGCCTTTTCACCTGTAATGATTCCCGTGTTTTCCGGGTCCAACACCTTGAAAAGATGGGAATAGAGTTTCTTTTCCTCTGGCGAGAGGCCAACTTTGAACGTTGGTGCTATGGGAGGTTAGTATGCTGGTATGTATGTCTGGGGCTTCGTGCTTCTTGGATACGTACTCAGAGAGCTCATGGTGGTGGTTGTTGTTGTTGAGATTAACAGAGTGGCGGAGAAAAAGACGAGTATGCGAGCACCGAGCGGAGGCACGAGATCGTGAAAGAAAGTAGTTTAGATTTTGAGAGGGAAGATGGGAGTAGAAATGAGAAGATGGGAAGATGAGAATATAAATAGGATGAATAATATGAAGATGATGGAAATGTGGAAGAGATGTGGCTCGTTTGTATCGTAGGGAAGATAAAGGTGTCCTTGAGGCCTTAGGGAGTTTTTAGTGCGTATTTTTGAGACGTGCGTCTTTTTTTGGGAGATAGGAGGTGGAGATAGTTCATTTATTGACCCTATGATTATGATCCTTGATTGTTTGCTTATAATGGGTTTTCATGTGTACTTCATTTGCTTTGCTTTTGTGGCATTTCTTCGTTTGACTGGCGAATCTACCGTCTCGCATTGGCTGCAAAAAGGCAAAGGAAAAGTTAGAACAAAGGAACGATTCGAATACTGCAAAGACAACAAAAGCGCACATATCAATGTATCAAATGTGCGATGTAGTCAAGAGAATTCATGCAGGAAGTGATCAAGGAGCAAAATAAACAGCACACCATACATAATATACAACAGAATTAGGTGACAAAGAGAAGTACGGAATGTTTCCATCCAACTGTGTGAACTAATATGACAAGTTTGAACGTTGAGAGTGTCATCCAGTCAGAAGATGTACAATGACATACTTTACAGTACGTCAAAGCAAGAATCAAACCCAAACAATAATGCAGAGTTTCTTTTGTTTATCTATAATTGCTACTCGGATATCATGGCAAACCCACTTTCTAACCATACATCTCGCAGGTTTGTATCATACTTTTCGGTCCTCTACAAACCAACGCACACCAATAATAGTTTTCAGAATAGGTTCATCCACCTTGATTACTTTATCTAGTTAAATTTCAGAACTCATACCCAAAATACGGATCCATTGAGTAATTCACCATGTTCTCCATTCTATAAGCGTATTCTAAGTTAACCATTCTTAGCCAAATATAGAGCTTTCTGCTAGATTCTTTCAGAAACTATGTAGATCATCCCTTCACGGATTTGTATTTCAAAGTTCACCAATGCTGTTCTAAACTGAACATTTCCAAATATGACCTCCTTAGATCTCCTGGGCAAGACGTCTCCCGAATATGATGGCTGCTGAAGACATGTCTTATCATCTCATCGTTCCTCCAAAAACACTGTCACTTTTTATGTCGCATCCAAAATTTGTCACATCGCGAAACTCGATGAGCATAATTTTTTTTCCTGCCAAACTTTTCAAATTATCTTCTACAAGTGTTGATATCACGGCCTTTTACCAATACATAATCAATAGTACATAATGAATAGAGGCAGAGGCGGATTCAGAGGCGGTGGCCGTGGTGGTTTTGGCGGTGGTAGAACCGGACCATCCCAATACCAGCAAGGTCCCCCAGACACTGTGTTGGAAATGGGTACCTTCATGCAAGCTTGTGAAGGTGACATTGTCTGTCGTTCCATAAACGTCAAGATCCCATACTTCAACGCTCCAATTTACTTAGAAAACAAGACCCAGATCGGTAAGGTTGATGAGATTTTGGGCCCATTGAACGAAGTTTTCTTCACCATCAAGCCATCCGAAGGTGTCAAGGCCGACTCTTTCAAGGACGGTGACAAGTTCTACATCGCTGGTGACAAGTTGTTACCTTTAGAAAGATTCTTGCCTAAGCCAAAGGCTGTTGGACCAAAGCCAAAGAAGAAGGCTGGTGGTGCCGGTGGTGCTCGCGGTGGTTTCGGCGGCCGTGGTGGTGCTCGCGGTGGTTTCGGTGGCCGTGGTGGCGCCAGAGGTGGATTTGGTGGCCGTGGTGGTGCCAGAGGTGGATTTGGTGGTCGTGGTGGTGCTAGAGGCGGCTTTGGTGGTGACAGAGGCGGAAGAGGTGGCTTCGGTGGTAGAGGTGGTTCAAGAGGTGGTTTTGGTGGGGACAGAGGTGGAAGAGGTGGTCGCTACTAAGTTTGCACACAGAGAGGAGTCCTTTCTTAACCTCGTTAGCGAGATGATCGATACATACTCAATAGAGTCACCATGGAAGAGTTACAGAATATTTTTTTACCTTCATCTTTGTATTTAACTGTTATATATGTCTAATAAGATGCATTTTTACGAAATGATGGTGTCTATGAATAGTCATTAAGATGAAGATTTAAGAAGATGAATATTTAAGAAGATGAAGATTTCTTAACAAGACAGGTAAAACTGGATATTAAACTTGATTTCACTAGACCCACTTGATTTCACTAGACCCACTTGATTTCACTAAACCCACTTGATTTCACTTTGATCAACTATCTCACACATGGAACTCCTGATCTCCTTGTAACCTTGCCTAGAGTCGATAAACTTGTTGACATGACTATTAACAAAGAGCAATCTTGGCTCATAATTGACATGTTTCTCTTCTAGTTGCTCCAATAGCCTTTCGAAATGGCTTATGATTTTCAGATTCATGTTCTTGGTGCTGTACTTTGAAATTATCTTATCTACTTTAGTGAAAATGATTTCAAAGGGAACTCCATAGCTCATCAAGAGATCGAACATTTGCAAATCTTCCGGTTGTAACCCTCTCACGCTGCAGACAACAACATATGCCTTCCTTAATCGTTTGGTGTTTTTCATATAGTTTAGCACCAATTCTCCCTGTTCGATTTGTCCTCTCTCTCCGTAACCTGGGCTGTCCAAAAGGCGAAGCTTATTGGCAACGTTGAAGCATGTTATGGTTTTGGTGAATCCTTCTTGCTTTGACACAAATGCGTGTTCGGTGGAGGCACTGGTTGATCTATTTTCAACCGAATTCATCAACAAGCTATTAATCAAGGTGGATTTGCCTGCATTTGTGTGACCCAAGATGAGCACTTCTGGTAGCACTTTCAACAGTCTAGGATCCATACCAAATGATTTTCTTTTCGGAGAGCCCGGCTGGCCTTGTTGCTCCTGTACATTCTGCTCCTGCTCTTTCTGTTCCTGTTCTTTCTTCAATTGCTCAAATTTGAATTCAGGAATTTCCTTGTAGTTTGAATGCATCCATTCCAATCGCGGTTTGGCGTTATTGAAAAGCTGTTGCGCTCTGGAGATTTGCTTGCGGGTAGGAACAGGATAGATCTCCGAGGAGAAGTGGGATATGAGCGACTTTGTTGTGGTGGGAGGCGTGTGAGGGGGTTTCTGGGGCTTGGTGGGTTTGGTATATGGTTTGGTATAGGGTGTAGGTGCACTTGGAGTGGATTTGACGGCAGCAGCAGCCGTTAACCAGTCTATGGAATAGCAACGGATATGCGTTTTCAAGCCCCACGTTACGTTTCTTCCCACATTCCTCTGTAATATCATTGCTTCCCTTATTATCGTATGGACTCTTCTACCAAACGAATCATCTCATCGAAAAAAGAAGACACCAAGATTCAATGGCGTCGATACGAAAACCGGTGTTGATATGTAAGTGAGCGTGCTGAGCGTGCAAACCAACCCTACTAACCTCCAGTGTTCTGCTTGTCACTCATGGTGGCAGCATATCTCGGATTTGCCAGCATTTCCCTCAAACACGACAAGTTGGTGCATTTCACCACGTTTGCAGTGCTTACCATGGAGTTCTACTTTGTTTTCAAGACCCAGTCCACGAGAATGTTGACAGGAGTGACGTTTCTCATCTGTACAGTGACTGCGAGTCTCGCGCTGGAAGCGGTGCAGCACTTGGTCAACCCAAGACGAGTTTTCGACGTGGTGGACATATACTACAATTTCGCTGGTAGCACCCTCGGCTTACTAATTTGCATAGCCGTACAGATAAGAGGAAAGCAGCTGGCAGAGATCGAGTATGAAATGGTGCAAGTTGAGTGATGCGCTATCAATCCTTACATGGAAGATAGCGCCGTAGCATTATAACATTCCCCTCTTGCTAACTAATCCAACAAATCTTTATTTGTCACCTTAGTCACCTCTTAATAAATATTTTTTAGGCCCTCCACGAGAAACAATTGGAAACAACTGGTAACAACGAGATCTAATATCCTCTACTCGAACCTAATATCCACCATTTCCTCGAACCACCAATGAATTGTATAATGTTGGCAAGATAAATTCACGGAGATTAATAAATCCAATCGAATATGCTGGCTAGTTCTTTAGGGAGCCCAATCTCCATTCCCGAAAGATCGGAAAACGTCATTTTCCACGCGCATTATGGAAGCCTCATTGGACTGTGGAGCATAGATGTTGAAGATAAGGAAGTATAAATAAAGTAGGAATCTCACAAAAAAGATCATCTCGATTACAATAAACAAGAATATTTAACAATGTCATTTTACGGCGGAATCAAATCTTACGACGTGCACACCTACTTTAACAGCAATAGCGCTGCTGAGAAGAAGTTTGCCTACGAATTGAGAGAACTGGTGTTGAAGGATTTTGCCAAGGAGATCGAAGCGGGCTTGATTAGAGTGCATAAGTTCTGGGACACGCCAGTTGGCCCACATCCAATAACCATGTGGGAATTGGACTTTAAGACTCCAGAGATGTTCAGTGCCGTGGTTCCGTACTTCCAGACCAACCATGGAAAGTTGTCTGTGTTGATCCACCCACACAGCGGTAAAGGTGATTTGATAGACCACACTGTTGGAGCATTGTGGTTGGGCCATAAGATTAGATTGGATACAGGCAGATTATCATCGTAATGCCACACTTTATGAGGTGCCGTGGTTTGTGTGGCAAGGAAAATAAATGGCTGCGAGGCCATAAACATTGTATAGCGTTATAATTTAAGGCTTATTTTAATCATATGTAGGCTGTGTAGGGCTTTGATAAGAAAATACTTGTAATTATGTTGTATACTTGTAAGTCGATGTTCTATAGACAATTTATGGCACTAGGGAACCAATGTGGCTTCTTTTAGCTTTAAAACTGCATAACAATTGAATAACCTTATTGCTGTTTAATTAAACCTACACGACAACCTAGTTTCAATTTCTTGTGCAAACTGGTAGTCCTTTAGCTTGCTTTCAGTTATCTTTTTCTTATACCTCACATGGCACTATTCATTGGCCTCAATGGTTTCTTGTCTTGTGGTGGCCAAATGCTTGCAGGTTCCTTCTTATGCAAAGAGCCAAGCACAAAGCGAAGAACATGCAAGTTGCAGCTGGCGACCTCAAGTACAAGTTCATTGAAACGATTGTTGAAGTACTCCATAGAGAGGGTGTGGAACTCTGGGCTCACAGCAATCCCCGCCAACTCTCTCTTATTTGTAATTCAACTTTATTCTTTTCTGTCGTAAGATATTTGTAGTTCAGGAGGTGGAATTTGTTCTTAACAAGAGCAGCCTTGGTTGATATACAGAGCTGAGTTTCAGAATAGTGTATTGAAGAATAGTTAACGGAAATAGAAGAGTATTAGATAAAACACACAATAAAGGAAACTTGTATTTGTAAAACAAGGTAACTGTTTTTCCGTGTCAATCTTAAATGGCTGCAAAAAGTAAATTAATAACATGATTTCACACGAAATGATTTCTATCTCGAAAATATCAGGAATATAGATGAGAGAACAACACGATACAGAGCAAATCTGCATATTTAATTACCTACATTGATCAATGTAACTTTGTAATATTAAGATAGAGCAGGGAAGAAGGAGAAAAACTAAAGAGAAAAGAATTTGTGGAGTTCGCAAAATTGCATCTCACGTGTAAACAGCTTAACTGATATCAACTCTTTATTCATGAATTACTGTCAGCTGGAATCACCTGATATTGTCGAAACTTAGTGTCCGCTGAATCCCCTGTACGAGGTTCCATGAATTTAAAAACTTTGAGATTATGTTTAAAGGCTTCAATTTCTGCTTCCCAGATTGTTAAATTCTCTTCCAATTTCTTGATGTTTTTTGGAAGCCTGATAGGGTAACCACCGTACATTTTAGTGGACATATGCTTGTAAATACTTTGAACATCAAAATCCACTTGTCGTGAAATCATGACACTTGTATTAAGCAAATCAGTCAAGCCTGCATAAGGTCCACCACTGTGCTCCATGAAGTATTTAAGCACTAAAAGTATCGTATTTAATCTTCCGTAAATATTGATCCACTTGTTAAGGGATTTTTTACATTTGTAGAAAAATGCTTCTCTCTCAATCACATTGTGACCATTAAATGGTACCTGGTCTAAGATTTCGTTCACTTTATTTAGATCCATTGTATAGCCGGCGCCAAGGAGCGGCAAATTACTGCGAGAGCGCTTTTTGACTTGGGGGCCACGTAAATCAGGTTGAACAGGAGTTCTTTGCTCTTCCACAGCTTCAGCGTATGTACGCTTTCTATTTTGGATGTTACTTGATGTCTGTGCACTCATTAGCAGTAGTTAGTAGTTGTATACACAAATAAAATTTATGTAATATTTGACTTCTTTTATACACGCCGTGGCTGCAAAAAGTTCGCAAATTTTCATATTAGAAAACAACCAGATGCATTCATTGTCTCAATTCACAATCTCAATTTAGTTCACACTTATAGATAGTTTGTACTGAAAGTCTTTAAGTTTTTATATTCTACAGAAAGTTTGCATCTTGGGTCGTCCCAACTCATCTTCCAAGCTAATGACTCACTGTTTCAATTCCCAACTTATCCAATACGGTTTAAACCTTTCATGGCTTAGATAATATAAAGACGGGTAAACACTCGTTTATTTTCCACATCAACCTCAACAATCTGGGTTCCGTGCAATTTATGAGTCCTTTTAGTTCCAACCATGGTTGTTAGAATACCAATGAATATTTCCTTGAAGTAATAAAGAGGTGAACAGTAGATTCTCATCATTATTTCTGGTAATACGGAAATCATTCATATTTGAATTTAAGAGGAAGAGGAAAATGACGGGAATATATATATGAAGATGTGAGAATGCTGCAAACTGTGACTCCAGTATTAAGGTACATTTAGTATTTAAAGTATGAGAATAAAGGATGAGAAATTATATATGGTATGAAGTTTTGGGTGTTTATAACTGGGTATTTAGTGTTTGATTTGTTGAATTCGAACGAAAAGGCTCCAAAAATGAAATGAAATAGTGAAAACTGACTGAAAACTCTTCAATGTACATCCTAGAAAAATGGAGATCAGGAAAACAATTTGGCTACCGTAGAATTCATATAGACAGTAGAGAAACCCCATTAACTTGGAACTTGAAAAAGTGTGAACTGCAGAAACTTGAATCAAGTTCTAAGTTAGTGGGTTTTCTCTAGGTTTGAATTTTATTATTTAATAAGAATTTAATGGGTGGTATAGATCTTGTATTCGCTGTTTCGCTATTTGCAGCCATTTTGAAATAAATGAATCGAAATCTTACATTGATGGGATTATCAAAGAGTAACAAATAGAACTAAAAAGTAGGATCGTGAATCCCAGTGTGGAATCAAAATTACCTTAGTATGAGACTGCAAATCGGTAGTTCACGTTGGTTCAATATACTGTACGCTATAAAAATCAATTGTCAATAAAACATGAAAAGTGGTCACTTTTTATTCATACCTTGGAATTGACATTCACTGTATTCAAACCAAGAGTTGATTCTGTAAAACCCCTTGGTTCAATGGACGAGAAGATCCCGTTCGCAAAAATATTCCTGGTGTTATGAGAATTTCCAGTCCACGGAAAACCTGTTAACTATTTACAATAGAAATGGCGAATATCAAGAATGGTAGTTTTCTTAGAAAATTGTGATGTATTAAGGGTGATTTAAGATGTGTAATGTAGATAGTATGGCTGAAGTCCTGTGCATGAAAATGATTAGAATGTATTACTCTGAAGGTATACTCACTTGAATAAATATCCATAAATCAATCTAAATATATAGTAAAGTCACACCGGATATCATAAATACACTAACTACTTATCGAATTACCTACTCTGAATGCGTACACATCAATTGCCTGTTATCATATACTAGCCATTCTCTCCCTTGCTGTTCGTGTTATATCTTCATCCTTGCTATTCCAGTTCCCTCTCGCACCTTCTTTTTTCGCCAGTAGAATGTTCTAGAACAAATCCCAACGTGCCTTTTTAAAACGTCACTGGTCATCTAGCTCACTTCCCAGCCCTACATAACCACTCTCTGATCCACCCTCTCTACCCTCTCTCAATACCCCCATCTTTAGCTACATCCAGCCTTCCCCCTCCATTTCTTGGCTGCCCTATATAAACCACGTTTTCCCCGGCAAAAATTTGATTTTTTTGATTTCCCAGCAAAATTTGATTTTTGGATTTTTTTAATTAGTTTTCGATTTTTCAGCATCGCCTTTGAAAATTGAAAAATCAAGAGAAAAGAAAATTCAATTTCCTCCTTTTTCCTCCCATACATAACAATCAATCATGTCTACTCCATTTGGTGTTGATTTAGGTAACAATAACACCGTCATTGCGTGTGCCAGAAACAGAGGTATTGACATCATCGTCAACGAGGTGTCCAACCGTACCACTCCTTCCCTCGTTGGGTTTGGAATGAAGAACAGATTCATTGGTGAATCTGGTAAGAACCAGCAAACCAGTAACGTCAAGAACACAGTGGAAAACTTGAAGAGAATCTTGGGTCTTGACTTTAACGATCCAGACTTTGCCACCGAAAAGAAGTACTTTACTGTTCCTCTTGTCGAAAACAAGGATGGTGGAATTTCCGCCAAGGTTAGATTCTTGGGTGAACAACAAGAGTTCTCCTCCACCCAATTGGCCGCCATGTACATCAACAAGATCAAGGACACTGCCTTTAAGGAAACCAAGGGTAACATTGTTGACATTTGTCTCTCTGTTCCAGTCTGGTACACTGAAAAGCAACGTCACGCTGCCGCCGATGCCTGTAGAATTGCCGGCTTGAACCCAGTCAGAATCGTCAACGAAGGTACTGCTGCCGCCGTTGGTTACGGTGTTTTCAAGGCTAACGACTTGCCAGAAGATGAACCAAAGAAGGTTGCCTTTGTCGACATTGGTCACTCTTCTTACCAAGTTTCCATCGCTGCTGTCAAGAGAGGTGAATTGAAGATCTTGGGTTCCGCCTACGACAAGCACTTTGGTGGTCGTGACTTTGACTTTGCCATTGCCAACCACTTTGCCAACGAGTTCAAGGGTAAGTACAAGATTGACATCAACGAAAACCCTAAGGCCTTTTACCGTGTCTTGCAAGCTTCCGAGAAGTTGAAGAAGGTTTTGAGTGCCAACTCCCAAGCCCCTTTCAACATTGAATCCTTGATGAACGATGTTGACGTGTCCTCCTCTTTGACCAGAGAAGAATTGGAAGAGTACGTCCAGCCATTGTTGGAAAGAGTCCACGTTCCTGTCGAAAAGGCCTTGGCTGCTGCTGGTTTGACTGCCGACCAAATCGACTCTGTTGAAGTCATTGGTGGTTGTACCAGAGTTCCTTCCTTGAAGGCCAAGTTGGCTGAAATCTTTGGTCAACCATTGAGTTTCACCTTGAACCAAGATGAAGCCATTGCCAGAGGTAACGCCTTTATCTGTGCTACCCACTCCCCAACCGTCAGAGTCAGACCATTCAAGTTTGAAGACTACAACCCTTACTCTGTCACCTACTCCTGGGACAAGCAAGAGGAAGATGAAGACCACATGGAAGTTTTCACCAAGGGCGCTGCCTTCCCATCCACCAAGATCATCACCTTGTTCAGATCCGGCGACTTTGAAGTTGAAGCCAAGTACTCCAACAAGGAACAATTGCCAGCTGGTACCGACGTGTTGATCTCCAAGTGGAAGTTGACTGGTGTTGTTCCTACCGAAGGTCCAATTGCCACCAAGCTCAAGTTGAGAAACGACCCATCTGGTTTCTACACCATTGAATCCGCTTACACCGTTGAAGAAAAGCTTGTCAAGGAATTGGTTGAATCCGAAGACCAAGAAGAAGATGCTGAACCGGAATACCGCGAAGTCAAGAAGCTTGTCAAGAAGAACGACTTGGAAATTGCCCAAGTTTCTGCCTCCTTGCCTGCCGAAGTTAGACAAGCCCTCATTGAGAAGGAAAACGCCATGGTTATGGAAGACAAGTTGGTTGCTGACACCGAAGACAGAAAGAACACCTTGGAAGAGTACATCTACGACTTGAGAGGTAAGTTGGACGAACAATACTCTGAGTTTGCTTCCCCAGAAGAAAAGGAAAAGTTGACCGGTATGTTGGCCAAGACCGAAGACTGGTTGTACGACGATGGTTACGATTCCACCAAGGCCAAGTACATTGCTAAGTACGAAGAATTGGCTTCCATTGGTAATGTCATTAGAGGTAGATATTTGGCCAAGGAAGAGGAAAAGAAGCAATCTTACAGAAAGAAGCAAGAGGCTGCTCAAGCCGCTGCCATGGCTGAAAAGATTGCTGCTCAACACAAGGAGAAGAAGGACGTTGACATGGAAGAATAAGAGTGCTGGTATATAGTTAATATATTGATTAAGAGAAAAATTGTAGTAAGCTACGAGCAAAGCGATTAGCCCTAGAATAAATAAATATCAAGTTACCAAATAGCTTAAATATCGAGCTACGTAGTCTCGCTACCCTTGCGATCCCTTGATTTCTCTTCGCGTTCTTGTACTTCAATGAAAAGACCCCGAGACCCCGAAACCCTTATTTGTTCCAAAGAATATTCAAGGGTGTATGGGATATCCTTTGTGGAAATCAGAAAAATAGTAAATGGAAGAGAATCAGAAAACAGAATATTTAGACAATTGGAAGAAATACAGAGTAGTATATGACAATGACGGAGTATAGTAAGACTTCAGTTGATCAGAATGAAATGCACAGAACAAATAGATGTTTTTTATTCTCTTCTTCTGTATCAATTTATGTTTGTAAGAATAGGCGAGAATTAAAACAACCCCTGATTTTAAATATCGACACATTGTTGATTAAGACCCTAATAACCTTGTGTGGTATAGAATCATATGGTTATCTTAAATTAAAGTAATTTCAAAAACAATTTGTGAAACACATATCCTCTTGACAACTTGGACGCTTTCTCCTACACATCTCTAAAAATAAAACCTCTCTTGATTTCTGTTCTTTGTTGGTTGTCGATCTCTACAACTCGTGTTGTGACCCAGACTGGAATTTCAAATGCTACTCTAGATCTTTTGCTATCGCTTGTTCGCTAAGCGAAGCGTATTTCTGCCAATTGCATTGTTTTGAAGTTTAATTATAATTCCTAGAGTTTAATCTTTCGTTGGATCTGTTGTATCTCTTCATTTTTCTTATATTTCATTTGTTATTTATGCATTATTTATTCATTTACTTATTCATTTATTTATTCATTTGTTCATTATTCATTGTTCATTTTTTGCTTTATTTCTTCATTTCTTGATCATTTTCTTTTCTTTTCCCTTCATTTCTCTTCTCTCACTCACCCTCAGTGCTCTCACCCTGTTTCAAATGGTGCCTACATTATCCGAGATATCCATTTCGGTATTCTCGGTAGAAGTGTGGAAAAAAATGCATTGTTACAGTGTGTATACAATGCTGTGGAATAAGTGTCTGTCTCTTGATCAGTCGAGAAGTTGGAAGTTTAAAGCTGTAACTCTAAAACTCTAAACCTCAAACGTAAAGTGTGAAAAGTTGAGCTTTCCCGTGTTTGATATACATTGTTCTATGCTATTCATTGTTCTGTGAGCTCAGCACGATTCCCTATTTTATAGATTATATATTTATGGGCATTCTATCCTTGGTACCATCCTTAGCATTATATTATTCCACCTTCCTTTCCTATTTTATCCTTCCTATTTATCTCAAGCACTCGCAATAAATATCAAATTTCTTCACAAACAAATATCAGATTTCTTCGCTACGCTCAGATATCTGTAACATGCCCCTCACCAAATCCAACTTGTCCTTGGCCATAGAAGCCGAGAACAAGAAGGCTGACGAGCCTGTGACCATATCCCATCCACAGCTCCCCCAGCAGCCCCACCCACCTCTCAAACAGCCCCAAAAACCCTCCCTTTCCGTCATCACCGCCACTCACAATGACGCTGCTTCCCAGGAGTTCCCAGACGAAGAAGACGCTGCAGACTACGTCCCAGGAGGTTACCATCCCTGCTACATTGGCGAAACTTACAAAAACGGCAAGTACACCCTAGCACGCAAGCTCGGATGGGGCCACTTTTCCACCGTTTGGCTCGCCAAAGATAACGACAAGCTCTGCCATGTCGCGATGAAAATCGTCCGTAGTGCCAAGTCGTACACTGAAACCGCCGTGGACGAGATCAAGATCTTGGACAAGGTGACTACGCTGGACTTGCAACACCCGGGCCACCACCATGTCATCCAACTCTTGGATACCTTTACCCACCAGGGCCCCAACGGAACCCATGTAGTGATGGTGTTTGAAGTGTTGGGAGAAAACTTGTTGGGCTTGATCCGTCGCTACAAGCACAAGGGCATCCCCGTGGTGTACGTGAAGCAGATTGCCAAGCAGTTGTTGCTGGCCACGGACTTTTTGCACAGAAGCTGCGGAGTTATCCACACCGATTTGAAGCCCGAGAATATCTTGATCGAGGTGGCTGATGTCGAGGCATTGCTAGCCCAGGATGACCAGACTGCAAAGGAGCTGTCCTTTGACGCGCATCCCATGGAAACAGTCTCGCCCATCAAGTACGGAGCACCTGTGCCAATCAGCAACTCGCCCTCCACCCCGTTGGGCGGAATCCCAGACCGCCGGTCCCGCCGACAGACCTTGATCACGGGCTCCCAGCCGTTGCCATCCCCGTTACGTACCTTCAACAAGTCGTTCACCAACGTTTACGGGTTGTCCACCTCGGTAGCAAACACACCCAACCGCCTGGGCGTGACCTCTGCAGGCTCCTCGGGACCTCCCTCGCGCGTAGCATCCATTAATATCAGCGAGACCCCGGGCCAGACCCCCAGCATGGCCATCCCAGAGTCGCCCCACAATACCCACAAAACGGCTCACAACAGTCATACCACCGCACCGGAAACAATCCCGGAAACCATTCCCGACAAGCTGTTCGAGGCCTTGCCCGACTCGGACCTACACAACTCACTTTCGTCCATGTCGCTCGTCAACCAGACCATCAACGAGGACGAGCTCATCTCGGTCAAGATCGCCGACTTGGGAAATGCATCGTGGACACACCACCACTTTACCGACGAGATCCAGACGAGACAGTACCGGTCGCCCGAGGTGTTGCTAGGCTACCACTGGGGTGCGCTGAGCGACCTCTGGTCGTTTGCGTGTCTCATGTTTGAGCTCCTCACGGGAGACTACTTGTTTGACCCGCGTGCAGGCAAGACGTACACCAAGGACGACGACCACATTGCGCAGATGATCGAGTTGATTGGCCATTTCCCGCGCTCCATGTTGAAGGAGGGCTATTATACTCGTGATTTCTTCAACTCGCGTGGAGAGTTGCACAGGATCGCAAAGTTGAAGCCATGGCCGCTCAGCGACGTGCTTACTGAAAAGTACAAGTTTAGCAGGCAAGAGGCTGTGGAGATTGCCGACTTTTTGATGCCCATGTTGTCGTTGCAGCCCGAGGGCAGAGCGGATGCCGGCGGAATGGTGAACCATCCGTGGTTGAGTGATGCTTTAGGGTTGGAGAATGTGGTTTTGGAAAGACCCGTTGGCGGGAATGGCGAGGATATTCCTGGATGGAGCAGAGAGATAAAGAGAAGGCATGGTAGCGAGAGATCCATCGCAGAGGTGAGTAGATGAAACACAGTTGGAAGAGGTAATGACAAGTGAGCATTGAGAGAATTCAGCAGACAATAATCAATAAGCAACAAACAACAAACAACAACAACAAACAACAAGTACCAAACAACCATCAACAAACAGAATAACATTCCATGGATTCATTGGAGTGAATTCACACGCATGAGCAAAGTAAGCATGGAGAAGAAGGAAATTGTATGATTATAAGGAGTGTAATAATAGCCGGAGTGTCACAGACTTTCTCGTGTTGTAGACTATATGTATTTTTTTGCATTAATAGGTATATAGAGTGATAATAAGATAATTTATTGGAGAAACTGAGTAAACTGAACAAACTGAACAAATCGAAGGTTTGTGAAGTTGTAAGGTTCCTAAACAAACCGAAGGTTTGTTAAGTTAAACTTTATTTGTACTATCCAATTTTCACACAACTTCTTGTATCTAAAGAATTCTGACAATATTTCATGTCATCAAGTTATTGGTATTATTTCTAAGGATTGCCATACTCCTATTCTGGATCCCTAAATATACCTTACACTTCTGCTTCTCCCTGTAATTTTCTCGCTATTTCTAATTTCCTCGTATTGTTCTCACTATATCTCGTATCCCATATCTCATATAACTCACAATCTCGCTAATCCTCACTATCTCGCTAATTCCTCTCGCTATTTCCTCCGCTATTTTCTCCATTTTTTCCACTATTATCTCATATATCTCACTATTTTCTTGTATCTCTCACCTTTGTCTCACTATTTTCTCCTTTTTCTCCTTTTTCTCGGTATTTCTCGGTATTTCTCACACTTCCCCTTTCTCGCTATCATATATCTCAATCACCTGACCATATCCAAGTTAACAACAACACATCAAGGATGCTTCAGATAGAACAGAATAACCTCTTGATAGAACAGACCATCAAGGACCATGTGTACGCGGACGAACCGCCCAAGTCGATTGATCGTATAATCACCGACTTTGACTTCACAACGTATCACATTTCCACCCACGAAGACAACAGAGACGTGTTGTTGATCTCGATGTACTTGAAGTGCTGGGACGATTTAGTCAAGTACGGCGTGGATTCCTACTTGAACTCGAAATATAGCCAATTCGCTGCCGGCGGATTGACCGTATGCAATGCCGCAGAACAGGGTTACAACTACTCCTTATTGCTTGACTTGACCGTGGTGGCTTCCCAGGAGTCCGATTTCAAAGAGGCATTGGTGGGCGAGTTGCCCAAGTTGAAGAGAAACGCAATGGCTGCGCCCTTTGAAAAGGCCTTTGCCAAGTATGACCTGTTGGCCGAGATGTACGCCGGAAGTAACACCTACGCCGAGGAAGTCCAGGCCGAGTTGCAGAAAGAAGAAGTGCTTGTCATCAAGTACAGAGGCTTGGAAGAATGTATCTACATCAAGCCTTCCTTTGACAGAGTCACCGTGGTGTTTTCCACCGTTTTCCAGGACGAAACCGACAAGATTTTCGGAAAGGTGTTCTTGCAAGAATTCGTTGACGCCAGAAAGAGATCTGTGCAAACCGCTCCACAGGTGTTGTATTCACACGCCGAGCCTCCTTTGGAAATCCAGCACGTTGTGCAAGGTAGAAGAGAAGACGATAACAAGGGTTACATCACATTTGTTTTGTTCCCTCGTCACTTGGTCAAGGGTGACAGAAGAGACAATTGTATTTCCCACATCCAGTTTTTCAGAAACTACTTCCACTACCATATTAAGTGTTCCAAGGCATACATGCATTCCAGAATGAGATTCAGAGTCAAGGAGTTCTTGAAGATCTTGAATAGAGCAAAGCCCGAAAACCTCGAGGACGACGGAACTCGTATTGAAAATAGAAAGACCGCCAGCGGAAGGAGGTTTGTTAATTAGGATAGTAAATTATACTTGAGGTTTGAGTTGTAGAAACTGAACAAACCGAAGGTTTGTGAAGTTTATTAGAAAATTAGGTATACTAAAAATTAGAAGACCAGTTTATTATAAAACTAGGTTCACACGGTTTCCTACACTTGATATTCCAACTTTCTATTATATACACGAAAAATGCTTACTGCTTTGGCTTCTTAACACCATATTTACTTCTACTGGTTGCTCTGTTAGCTACACCAGCCAAATCGTACACGCCTCTAACCAAATGGTACTTGACACCGGGGATATCTTGCACTCTGCCTCCTCTGACCAACACCAAGTGATGTTCCTGCAAGTTGTGGCCTTCACCGGGAATTAAAGCAGAAACCACGTTCCCGTTAGTTAATCTCACACGACAACACTTTCTCAACGCCGAGTTAGGCTTCTTGGGCTTAAGAATCATGATTCTCAACACAACACCCTTTCTGAAGGGCGCATTGTCCAAGTCCGGTGCCTTGGACGAGAAGGGCTTTTGTGGGAGGCCCTGCTTGCCGTATTTAATCTGATTCAAGGTGGCGAATCTCTTCTGTATGAACCCCTGGATGGGCGAAATGGTTGGGATAGCCGACACCGAAGGCGTCTTGGGCACGAGCGCTCCTATTAACCCGGTTTTAGCACTGCTAAACAACGATCTAAGCATTATTCTGTTGGTACCTAAAACTTTAGGGTGAAATTTTTCAAAGGCCTCGTTTTTCCATTCGGTAGCGCGGGATTCTCAAATCTCGGCCAATAAAAATTTTGAAATAGATTGTTATAAGCAAAGGACGAGATGTTTAGAAACACGTTATTGAGAAGCTTGAGAGTTCCTGTGAGAACCGGTGTTGTTGTGCAGAGACCAAGCACCTTTGTGCGTTGTTACGCTGGGTTCCCATCTTTGACCAGAGATGTTGCTAAGGAAAGAATCCTCGAATTGTTGGAAGGTTTTGGCAAGATTGAGTCCAAGACTGAGATCACTGAACAGTCCTCTTACTCCCAAGACTTGGGCTTGGACTCCTTGGATGTTGCTGAGATTGTCATGGAGCTTGAACACGAGTTCAACATCCAAATCCCAGACAATGAAAGTGATAGTTTGAAGACGGTTGGTCAGACTATTGATTTTGTTATTGCTCAACCAGATTCTGTTTAAGAGGTTAATAATATATTTATGCATGGATAGGGAAGAGTGTAGAGGGTAGAGTAATGCAATAAGATAAAATAAAGTAATCTAATAATTTTATATACTTTATATGTATAAAATTAATAGATGAAAAATACACAATCGAATTAAAATTGAATTGAAAATTGAACATACATAAAATGCATACAATTGACTGAATACACAAATAATAACCCACCTACATAGTCCTTAAATACACTCATTGTTTTTAAACTACTTACAACACTCTAACTTCCGAGTCGATCAAATCAATCAAGAATTCACTTTCCAACTTCTTTCTCCCCTCGGAGACCCAGTCATCAGCCAATCTTCTACTCCAACCCTTCAAATTGGTCACTTCTTCAACAGCCAAGTCCAACTCGCCTCTGAGAAGACTGTTTTCAACACGTGCAATCACACTCTCAATGTCCTTTCCTGTACTCAGACCCTTGACTGGGATCAACAACTTGGAAAATATGTACGAGGTGATGTGACCCAATAACCCGGCATTAGGAGGCAACAAGGATGCGGATCTTAATTCTGGAACGAGCAATTCCCAACGAGTCAACAACTGGGCGTTGGTCAAGATCGATTGTGTGGATTCTTTTTCAAGCAAGGGAACCAAATCCTTCAAGGCCAAGCTGATCAATTCGTTGGACGATCCGAGTCTCTGCAATTCTTCCACGTATGGAGCCAATGGTTTCAATTGGGTGGACTTCAAGGCGTTTCTCAACTTGACCACTTGCTGGTGGATCAATTGCTTTTCGTGGTTGGCAACCAATTGCGACTCCAAGCTGGTGGCGTATGATTCGAGCTCTTCCAATCTGGAGTTGATCTTGGCCAAGTTTTGCAATCTGCCATCTCTTTCCTTGTCGATTCTTTCTACAATCAATTTTTCAAACTTCTTGGTTTGTTCAACTCTAACCATGGAAACTGCGTTCACGGCGGCTTGACTAAGCGCATCCTTACTGGCTTCGATTTCTGCAATCAATCTTTCATTCAATTTCTTTTCCAAGTTGATTTTTTCAGACTTGAACTGATCCAACAAGTTCTGGGTCAAGTCCAATTCCTTGGAGGTGAACTGGGACAACAACTCGGTCTGGCTCACTTTCAACTTGGTTTGCAATTCCTGGTCGAATTTCAAGGTCAAGGATTCCAATTTAGAAGATAACTGGTGCACGTTTTCGTTGATGCTCTTGATAAGCGAGCTTGAGCCCGGGATGTTGGAGGCATCAATGGTTTTGATCAACTCGTTGAACGAGTTGATGGTGCTCTTGACACTGGCATCAACCTTGGAATCAAGCTCAAGTAAAGGCAAGTGCTGCACGTCCTTAGTAACACTTTCAATCTCTACAGGTTTCTGGAGCTGCTGAGCAGGAGTCTCGTGGTGAATAGTTGCCTCGAACTTCTCCTTCAACTCACCGCCAGTTTTTTCCAACTTGCTGGTAAGTTCTTCCAATTGGCCGGGCAAGGTGTTTTGTAACCCACCCAATTTCTGCTTCAACTCTTCCAAACTACCGTGTTCTATGAGGCTGAGCAACTCCTCGTAGTAAGGCAACTGCTGGTCAATGACAAAGTCCATCACCTTCTCGTTCTTGGTGGCAACAAAGAGCGTGGCTCCATAACCAACAGACCCCACCAAGGCGGTTTTAAAAAGAAAGCCAACGAGTGAAAACTTCTTCTTAGGCTTGACGATCGGAGGAACGACGACTGGTTGTTTGACCACGTTCTTCAACACGCTCGAGCTGGCGAGTGAACGCGTGCTTCTGTAAGTACTGGCCCTGATCATTGCAAACTTCAAATACCGTTTCCAATTGGAGCGTTTATAATTTGCGTAAATTTTACTTGAAGAATTTAAATAGTCACATGACTTATACGTCACATGTTTTTTGTGAGATCTCGTTTTTACAGCCAAACTGACGATTATAATAAATACCACTACATTACAATTATATCACTTGATCTTCATGATTACACCAAAGTCCTTGTATCCTCCGCAACCTTCCACTACCCGTGGACAAACCGTGCATCTCTCGTACGACTCTGTAAACGACAGATTGGCCTATGCTAACGGCAAATCTATCATCGTCAGACCAGTGGAAGACGATTCAGACCTCCCAGCAAGGCAATTCACCAAGCACATCTACCACACCACGGTCGCTTCATTTGCCCCTTCCGGAAACTACATTGCGTCCGGTGACGAAGCCGGAAACGTCAAGATCTGGGACACCAGTGTGGCTGGCCACTCTGAAGAGGCGCCTTTTGAGCAGCCAAACGTCAAGAGCGAGTTCCAGATCTTATCCGGCCCAATCAGAGCCATCGCTTGGGACGCAGACAACGCAAGAGTCATTGCAGTGGGTCAGGGTAAGGAGAAGTTTGGCCACTGCTTTACCTGGGATTCCGGTAATTCCATTGGAGAGATCCAGGGCCACTCGAGCGGGATCAACGCGGTCGCCATCAAGCCACAGCGTCCCTACAGGGCAGCCACCGTCAGTGACGACAAGGCGTTGGTGTTCTACAACGGCCCACCATTCAAGTTTGACAAGAGCTTGAGAGGCCACCACTCGAACGTCATCAGAGACGTCAAGTTCTCTCCCGACGGACAGTGGTTGGTCAGTGTAGGCAGCGACAGGGTGATAGCGCTCTACGAAGGGAAGACCGGGGAGTTTGTAAAGAAGTTGGAAAATGCACACACCGGGGGCATTTTCAGTGTTTCCTGGAGCCTGGACTCTGCGTATTTCGTCACTGCATCCGCAGATGGTACGCTCAAGGCTTGGGACTCCAGCTTGGAAGAGGTGCTCACGTATGGTAGCTCTGTTGAATCGCAGCTGAGCGCAGAAGATAGGTTGAACGGCCAGCAGTGCGGGGTCGTGGTGACCAAGAAGTATATTGTCTCGCTCTCCTTCAACGGTGATTTGAACTACTACGTTCCTGGAGAAAGCAAGGTGTTCAAGACCATCAAGGGTACCCAGAGCGCATATACCACTGTTGTTAAGAGAGACGCTTTGTATCTCGGAAACACTGTCGGGGGCGTTGTCAAGTATTCCAATGCCACTTCCGGCTTAGCTTCGCCAGAAGTTTTCGCCTCGGCTCACTCCAACTATGTAGTCAGTTTGAGTAAGTCGTCCTCATTGGTTTCTTCCGGTTGGGATGATAAGCTCAAGTTCTGGGCTGACGACGAAGTAATCAACACTGTTGGTTTGACTGCCCAGCCTAAGAAGGTGTTGGTAGAAGGAGAAGACATTTACGTGTTGTTTGAAAGCAAAATCGAAGTGTACAGCCAGGGCGAGAAGAAGAATGAAATTGCATTAAAGTTCAACTCGGAAGACGCTGCCTTTTCCAACGGCAAGTTGATTGTCACCAACTCCACTAACCAAACATTGGTGGAGTACAATTCCGACTTGACCGAATCCACAAAGAAATTCCCACAACTCCGTGCAGCTCCCACCTTGGTGCGTATTTCTCCTGATGGGAAGCATATCGCAGCTGCAGACTCTGCTGGGAAATACACAGTCTACAACTTTGAAGATGCTTCAGTGGTGACCACACGTTGGGCTTTCCACTCAAGTAAAGTTTACGATGCTCAATGGAGTGCTGACTCAAAGTTCTTGTTGAGTGCTGGGCTCGATTCCGGCTTGTTCATTTACCTGATTGAAAAGCCATCCAAGGTGATTAAGTTCCCTTTGGCCCATCAGAACGGTGTTTCTAGTGTTGAGTGGGTTAAGTATGAGGAAGGTGAGGGTGAATTTGTCAGTGCTGGGTTGGATGGGGTGTTAAAGGTTTGGGGGGTTAAGTGGTAACGAGCAAACCGAAGGTTTGTGAAGTTGACCTTTACTTAAACGAGGTGTACTTAAACTAAGTGTACTTAAACTAGGTGACCTTTACTTACCAGGCTCTGAAGGGACAATAGTTAACAAGTTGGAAAGTAGATATGATACTACATGTTTATTGGATATATAGGGTACAACAATTTAACTAAAGCTTTGATGATTGTAGGCGTGTTGTATCAATATTTTGCTTGTATAATAATTTTATAGCTTTCAATATGTGAAACTGTAATAGGATAAAGTTATATTATGTGATAACTTGTGGGTTGAAGTGAGTGTCGAAACATAAAGGAATGAAAGGTTAAATTAACAAATGTTCTGTTGGCATTTTTTGTGAAGAAATGAAAATGGGTGCAAAATTTGTGAAAAGTATAAAAAGTATAAAAATTCTTGAAAACACTTATATTCACAGCTTATACCAACATCCTTGTGCTAACAACTCTTTCTGGATGTTTGGTCAAGTTTCTGAGTGATGTTTGAGTGAAATTTATGAGCAAATCTCATAAATTTGGTTTTTTGGTAAATTTCCAGATATTTAAAGAAATTAATAATGTTGCGTATTTCCTGTTTTACTGTTATATATTTTGATCACGTGAATTTGCAGCCAAAATTTAAAGATAAACGAACAAAGTGAGTTTATCTTGTGTATTTTATGTGTATTTATCTTGTATATTTATATGTGTATTTATTTTATTTATCTTCTTTATTTATCATATTATCTTGGTCTATGAGAACTACATAGTAATGATTAATGAATTAAATTAGAGCTATTTAATCAATGCTTAGGGGAGTAAATCAACAAGAAACAGCCAATTAATGAGCTTTGAAGTTGTATAAATTTCGCTGAAATTTACTCGCTTCGCTCGTAAATTCTGTGCTTGCTCATAAATTAAGAATGCTCCAATATCGTTAACAAACTCATCCATCCCCCACTCTCCAACAACTCGCCATACTTCCCCTCATCTCCACCTACATACGCCACCAAAAGACCAAACTCCAGCTCGCTCAACACCTCCAACCCCCTAATTGCCAACAACAAGTGAAAGTCAAAAAGAACATCGCCATTTGCTCCCAACAAGTGCCTTTTCAAACTACCCAAATCCTGCGCCTCGCCCATATACCCTCTGTTCTCCACGGAATACGCCCTCGGCGTCTTAAACACCGGGCTCGGCTCGAGCGGGAACGAATCCGTAAGCGAAACCAACAAAAAGTCTACAGGAAGTGTTGGTTTTGCTGTAGTTTTCACCTCGAGGTTATACTCGTTCTTATGGGTGTAGGCGATTTCAGGCACATACCGCTTGTTGGTGTTCTCGTTGATGTAGAGCTGTGAGGGCTGTGTCGAGCCCAGCACGATATCTGCACGCACAAGCGCCTCGGTTTCGGTGCTGACTTGATACGACTTTGGTTCGATCTGGCCATCGAGGCCCCCGCTAACCACGCTGGTGACGTAACGTGACAGAAAACGGCCGCTTGCAGCGTGTTTCGTGAGAAAGGGGTGGGAAATCTGGTTGCGAGCCGCCATCAAAACCTCCAAATTGGATAAAAAGTACGAATCCTTGTGTCTTTTTGGAATCACCGAGCCGTTGCGGTTTCCCGAGTCGGTCAAATCGGTGAAAATGACTCCAACTTGGTACAAGCCGAGTTCCCTGGCAAGAGTATCCGGTTTAGAGAGATCGGTCTGTAGTACTGTGACTCCATCGGCTTCTCCAGCTTGTTCCGGCTCGTATATCGCCTCCACTACTGCTTTCGTTCCCATGGGAACTTTATCGTAGGGAACGTACTTCCCGTAAAGAATCCCAAACCGCTGTGTCCCCGTGCTACGCCATGCCTCTATAAACGTATTAAGTATCTGCGAATGGGAATACTCCACGTGATCCACCATACGGAACTTCTGGAGCTGCAACGTGATGGGTGCGGGCTGGCACTTGGAACATATCCCCTGTGGGTATGGCTTGTGGCCCTGAGAACACGCGAGGTTAATGCTGAAGCTGGGTTCTTGAAGAGGCGCGATATACAGGCTTCCTGGGTTTGTTTTACTCTGGAGAAAACGGAGGTGGGAATAAAACGAGCGATGTTTGATGGAATTGGCGGTTTGGTATTCCTCGTCCCACGGCGGGAGCGGCGAGCAGCGGTCGCACATTCCGTTAGCGGAGTGGGAGCAGTAGGGGGTTTTGCTACGGGGGATTAAACCATCAGAGGATTCGTAGAATTCGCAAGATCCGGGGTTTTGGGTTTTGTGGAGTTCCGGGCTTTTTCCTGTAAGAGAGAACCCTGATGATCCTGAAAAGGCATCGATGATTTTGACCGTTCCGGGAACAGCGGGGGTTTCCTGGTTTCCAGTATTACCAGTATTATCACTTTTGTAGTTTTCATTTCCATTTCCATCTCCTCCTTCACTCTTCTTCTCTGTTACAAACAACATCTCACCATTTGCAAACCCCAACTCATTAACCGTTCTACCACACAACTCGCTGGCAAACTTGGATTCGCCATTGGGTTTATTGCTGAGTTTGAGCAATTGAGGATCGATCGAGAGTTTGGGAAGAAGCAGCTCAAGCACAAGGAGAAAGTCATCAGACGGATTGCATGGGATACGGAACGTCCCGTCGCGGGATCTGAAACGAAGAAGCATTGAAGTGGTGGCAAATGAATTGAAAATGAATTGAGAATAAATGAGAAATGTGAACAACCGAAAATCAAAATAGAGAAGCAAGAAAGAAAGAAGAAAATACAGCAAAGCAAGAAAGAAATAGAGCAAAGAAGGCAGAATAGGGGCGATTCATAATACTTTGATTAATATATTAGAGAAAGGGTCAAGTGAAGAAAGGAAAGAAAGGTAGGTGAATGGACAATTTAGGGAGAGATGTGTAATTAGCGAGGGCTGAAAAATAGTACTGTAATTTAGGGAGGACAGAGAAATTAGCGAGAAATTGCGAAAACATAGTGACAGTAATTTATGCGAAATTACTACTAATTTAGGGACAGAAGAAACTGACTGTAATAAATAAATTAGTGGTGAATTTAGGGAGAGTACAGAGAAATAGCGAGAAGCGAGAGTACAGAGAAATAGCGAGAATCAATAAATTAGTGACTGAATTCAGATATTTTTTCATGTGATATTGAATATTTACTGAGTATCTGATATATAGCAATTGAATAGCTATGAATATAGTTGGCTAAGTTGGCTAAGTTGACTACTCGCTAGCTACCCGCTAGCTACTCGCGAGCTATTCGCTTCGCTCATAGCTCGCTCACAGCCACATATACCCTACAACACCTCTTAACATCCCCCAACACCTCAATCCTCCTCATTCCAAACTCAACCTTCTTCTCCCCTATCCCATTCTCATCCTCCCTCTCCAATTTAATCCCTTGCCAACTCATCACTTGCATATCTCCCTTCAAACTATACTTATACAACTCTTCTCTCTCCACCCCCAAAACACCCAAATCCTCCTCGCTGATCTGACCCATTCTCATCCGGATCCCCACCACGCTGGCCACGTCTAATACAATCTTGCATGTTATGTTGTCGTGCTTGAGCACAAAAACAGCCTGTTTACCGGGCATCTGGGTAAAGGGAGTGCTGAGAAGGTGCTTGCGAAGTTCCTCGTTAAGGTATTGCTTCATTAATTTGTCCAAGAAGGATGAAGACATCTTGTAGTAGGGTTTGTTGTTGAGTGTTATGAGAGATTTGGAATTGATTGAAAGGGTATTGCATGGCGAGGGCGTGGTTTGACGGATGATTACTTTTACGGGGGTAGCTGTGGTAGAAGTGAGATGGAGTAGGGTTAGTTGCATAGAATGAAGAATAAGAAGAATAAGAAGAAATTAGTGAGACTTGATTCGAAAAAATCGAGGGTTCGAAAACCGAGGAGTTGTTTTCGGATTCTGATTTTGAATCGATTTTGAGTCGATTTTGGATTCTCATTCTTCATTCTTCAAATTCAATCCTTTAACTTATACAAAAGTATAAATTGAAAATTAATAGGCATTTCTATGATAAAATTCAAGCCTTATAATATATTTATACTTTTTATTTAAATATACTTACCTTTTATTTAAATAAGTATATACTATGTTTTTAAAAAAAGCCCTCAGAATCTCGTAACTGCTTCAATCATTCGTCCAATCTACATTCATTATTTATCATGATCTTTATACTATAAAGGAATTTAAGCGGTCTTTGCAACGTGCTGCAACAAGTCGACGACTCTGGTGGAGTAACCGAACTCGTTATCGTACCACGAGACCAACTTGACAAATTTTGGAGACAACAAGATCCCCGCCTTTTGGTCAAAGATACAAGAGTAAGAAGAGCCGAGGAAATCGGACGAGACGACCGCGTCCTCGGTGTAGCCCAAAACCCCCTTTAATTCGCCTTCGGAAGCAGCCTTGACAGCCTGGGAGATTTCTTCGTAAGTTGCTCCGGTTTTCAATCTTACAGTCAAGTCCACGACCGAAACATCAGCGGTAGGAACTCTAAAAGACATCCCGGTCAACTTCCCGTTCAAATCCGGGATAACCTTCCCGACCGCCTTGGCTGCACCAGTGGAAAAAGGGATGATATTCCCGGAAGCAGTTCTACCAGTTCTCCATTCCTTTTGGGCTGGAGAATCGACTGTTTTCTGCGAAGCAGTGAAGGAGTGCACCGTGGTCATCAAGCCTTCTTCGATTCCAAATTTATCGTGGATAACCTTGGCCAACGGAGCCAAGCCGTTGGTGGTACAGGAGGCGTTGGAGATGATGTTCAAGTCCGCAGTGTAGTTTTCGTGATTAACACCCATGACAAACATAGGAGCGTCTGAAGAAGGAGCAGTGATGATAACCTTCTTGGCCCCACCTTCAATGTGTTTGCTAGCCTTTTCCAAGGAGGTGAAAACACCGGTGGATTCAACGACAAAGTCTACTCCACACTTACCCCATGGGATAGCAGCCGGGTCGCGTTCTTGGAAAACCTTGATGGAGGTGCCGTCAATGCTGATGTTGTTATCTTTATGGGAAACTTCCCCTTGGTATCTACCGTGGGTGGAGTCGTACTTGAACATGTAAGCCGCATATTCTGCGGCAATGAAAGGATCGTTGATGGCCACAACCTTGATGTCGGATCTTTGCAAAGCTACTCTGAGGACTAAACGTCCAATACGTCCGAACCCGTTAATACCAATAGTGATCATTTTTGTTTAAAGAAAAAAAATAAAACATTGAAAGGGCCAATGGCCTTTTATATACATAACACTGGCTCTATGGTGTGACCCACGAGCACTTTAATACATGAAAACGTATAAAAAATGGCGCATGGAGAACTCCGAGACCGTGAGACCCTGAAAATTGAGCTACATTGTGTGAAAATAAATTAGCTAATAAAATCCATTACTAATGCAAAGCCTCAAAAGACGCATTTATCAAATTTTGTAAATACTAAAGATATTGTCAATAAAATAACACATAGTTTTTTTTAAAAAAACTCAATGATATACTATAACTATACAAATCTATATATCATAAAAATAAGAGGACTTTGACGTATTAAGTCGAATTTATCTGTATTGGAGTCAAACCAGCTCTCCTCAGGGACTATTACTACCCTTAGTTTTATAAACGCTAAAAATTTTTTTTAGCAATACATTCTGTCTAGGCTTCAACAAGAGACTGATAATTATCTGTGGAAATTTCATCGTAGAATAAATTCAAGTCTTTTTTTTAACTTGAGTTTTGTATTTTTCTGATAAAAACTCCACTTTTAAGTCTCTTTCAATTCCGAGTTTACTCAGTATTAATAAATCCTTAAAAAGGATGTTACATTATACTACTTACCTACTTTTTTTTACCACATATACATTTTTAATTAGGTAGTGATGTAGGTTTCATTGATTTATAATCATTTCAAGAATAGTAAGCAAAACAAATAATATTAATAGCAATCCAAAAGGTTGAAAAAGAATTCAAGAATCTAAAATCTATCCGAAAGAATAATCGAATAGATCCAACTATCAAACATATAAATATATGAATGAATAGAAGGGTTCAAAGATGTTCGAATCTACGATTCAAAACAAAGGTTAATTCCTTATAAATACGGCTTAAAAACGGCTTTACCTGCACAATATAACAAAGTTATCTTAGTTTGGTTGGGTCTTCCTCTCAATTTTGATGATTTTTTTTTAACTCATTTAGGGGGTTTCCTTATTTACTCTAAACACCCTAACATTATCTTAGAATGTACACATGAGTTATTCGATTCGCTCATAGCTTATGACTTAACATCTTTAAATAAGGTGATGGTTCGAGAATACAGCTATATAGATATACTAGTTATTTTTTTTAACTCAATGATATATATTTAAGTATAATTATACAAATCTATATATTATAGCATAAAAGTAAGAGGACTTTGACGTCTACTAAGTCGAATTTATCTGCATTGGAATCAAACCAATACAGAGCTCTCCTAAGGTGGGACTCACTGACGTAACTACCCACTACCCTCAATTTTATAAAACGCTAAAAAATTGTGTTTTAGCACCAGACAGCAATACCAACATGCTGTCTTGGCATTTAACTTAATCATTATTGATTTTCGTCGTAGCTCCACCAGACTAAGCTGATGCAACTCTTCTGTTGCCTGATCGTGTCGTCTCCGATTATATAAGGAGTTGACAAGCAAAACAAACAAATTTATTTGTTGTAAATATTGATTTTTTGCAGCCTTTTTTTTTTTTGCTTTTTTTGCCTTTTTTTGTGAGATTTTAATGCTGCAAATTTTTGAGAAAAAAGGCATAAAATTAAAGAGCAAAATACACATCGAGTTAAAAAAAAAATACATATATACAAACGCAATCCCTTAAAACTTCTTATTTACTTTCCAATTCTACTATTTTTCGGAATAAAACCCAAACCCAAACAGATCCAAATCCTTGCATACCCAGGGTAACAAAATGGGCTTCTCTCCATTAAGATAAAGTCTTGTTTCTCCCGGTTTCAAGAAAATATATGAATAAGAAATAAATTTAAAGGAATCCAAGCACTCGTGAACAAAGTCGTGGATGCGTATTTTCCTGCTTGAAGTGTTGTTTCGATTTCTCATCCATTTCACGTTTTTCCTGGA
Organism: Aciculoconidium aculeatum; assembly: GCA_030579395.1. NCBI lineage: Eukaryota > Fungi > Ascomycota > Pichiomycetes > Serinales > Debaryomycetaceae > Aciculoconidium > Aciculoconidium aculeatum. The sequence goes on from JAKTQU010000005.1 coordinate 254,696, forward strand.
TGAATCAAGTTTCATCTGAGGAAACGCATCAGAATCAGCGAGATTCCTTAATTCAAGTCGCTGAAGGTTCTTTGGGATTTTCACCTCTTGAATTTCTTTCCTGTGTTGTATTTTCCGACATTCCAAAACTAGCAATTGAATATTTGCGTTTCTGAGGTCGATATTTCCAAGCGTGTTGCAACTGAGCTCTACATGGTGCAAATTGGGTAGCGGCGTTAAATTGCAAAAATCAAGAAATTCGCACTTTAGCTTCAGGGCCGATTTCTAGAACCGGAAAACGAGCCCAATTTGTGTATAACGAGTTTGCGGAGGTTTTGAGGGTATTTCGTGTTTAAAGCGATGTCCAAATTGTTCTACAGTCTACAAATATGCTGAGCAAACTACGAGACCAGGATAACCTTATTTTTATGCCTTTTTAGATCCAAAATATACGTTTCCTCCTGATCCTGAATATGCCTCGAGATTCAAGGTCTAATAGGCAAGGTTAGAACTTTTCAAAAATCTCACTGTTTTCGGAAGCTTGAAAGAGACGAGACTCGTTTGTGAAAAACTACGCAACTTGTTCTATTGATGTCTCTTGAAAAACATCTCGAGGTCGATTTCCAGGAAGTTGCAGCCTTCATCTATATTCAATTCCACTGTTTTTAGAAAATCCCAGTTTCCAATAAAGTCCGAGTTTCCAAAAAAATACGAGGTTTTATGAAAACTGGATTTGAAACAAACACTATCAACCTCCAGGAAATTGGAGGCAAAAATGTGTTTTCTGACAACGTGAGGTGTTTCAAGTGATTTTTTCTCCAAATTCAATCATTTTGCAGTTATCGTTTATACTGATTCTCGTTGAATATGACATCCGAGCAGATATACGGAATCCTAGAACACTCTTTGGGTGTCAAGTGGACGAATATCTGGTCCCAGACTTCGCCAGGAATTATATCTAATCCTGGAGCATGCTGAAAATTGCTGCAAATTGTAAGCTATTCCGCTAGACTCGTATTTATTAGGGAGCTATTTAAAAGAAGGTTTCTTAAACATTCTTTTGAAATCTATATGTGTTATTATTATATTTTCTTTATATGTTACGTATAATAAATTAGTGAGACTAAATCAAATTCCTATTTTGAGAATTCGAGGAATTGAGTATTAACTTACTCTTGACTCTTTATACATGTGATCGAAGCTACGAGCGAAACGAGTAGCTTTTCCTGAATAATATGCGTTCTCATCCGTTTGAACCCTCTATACAGTGTTTATTTCATATATCACTTTCCAATAATTCTCCCTAATTCCAGCGTAGCATTTTTATATCTCCCCGCTATTTCTCCAGCTCTCCCTAAATTACAGTCACTATTTTCTCCCTATTTTTGTCATTTTCATATTTTATTCTCGCTATTTTTGTCATTCACATATTTATCCCCGCTATTTTCTCGCTATTCTCTTACGACCATCTCTTGGGAAGCTGCCAAAGCCGATCCGTATTTCGGCTAAATGGGCCTGAAGATCTATGCAGAAAAGGCAGCATGGAAGTTTATTGAAGACAACAGGCCTTCCTTCAGCATGACTTAGAGGTATGAATAAACTCAAGACAGTACTTACTTTGCTTCGTTGTTTACTTAAATCTGGGGATAGACCCAGAATATACTGTTAAATGGAGGTAATCTATTGCAGTTGGGGTCTTTTCTTGAATAAATATTCAAACGCTACGAAGCGAGTGCTGGTAATAGTTATTTAACTAGAAACATTCAGCCGATTCAGCATATGAGGATTTAACCTATGAAGAATTTGCCTATGAAGAATTTAGTTTTATTTAGGTTAAAAGTCAAAGAAGAAAAGATCCTCACTGCAATAGTATATTGAAAACACCCGAACTGCAACAGTATGAGAATAATATAAGCATAGAATAAGTGTATTTTCAAAAAGAACTAGAACTACTCGCTTGACTCGTAGTTCTAGATTGACGAAGTCCAATTTGTGATAAATAAAGACGAAGCATTTACGAAAGCAGCACAAAGAGAATTCCCCAAGAGAAAAGCAGAGAATTCGCTAATCGTAAATACCAAAACATACCGAGTAATAGGGGTAGCCTAGTCGCTTACTTACTCGGTAAGATGGTAACCAAGGAGACTTGCGATACAATAAGACCGTTGCCTCATGTGGAAGAAGGTGCTGTGAAGATAGCGGTAACTAGGAAAAAAGAGGAGGAAACCACAGTAACGAGTAATGCATTATGATAAGAAGAGATAAGAGGAAATAGAAAAGAAGCATTTGCTGCAACGTGGAGGTTTCCATGCTTGTTTTATTTGTATGGTTTTCATGATTTTCTTATTGTCATGATTTTCTTATGATTAATAAAATTTGCAGCCAAAATCTCAGATTTACGAAACTGTTAATGAAAATTTAAAGGTGATAGTGAGTTTTGAAATGATTCTTAGTTAGTGTAGGCGTAGTAATAATGTATGAGCTAAGTAGGGTGACATTTACTAGTTTATGGCTGGTATAATGTATAGAGAAATTGACAATGATTTAAAAATAATTGCAGCTTAAAATGAAAAGTAAAATGAAATTAATGAAATTAAGGGATTTCATATTTCATTTTCAAGTGGGCTACTTTTAGAGAGTTGTAAAGTGGATTTAAGGTGGATTTTAGTTTATGAGTTTTAAGTGAATTTTAATTTTCAGGTGAATTTTATTTTTATCAATTAGTGGTAAAACTGAAATTTGAAAAATAAGATTTACAAATAAGATTTACAAATGAGATGAATTAGTGAAATTACAAAGTGAAAGAATCTAAAGAATCAAAAGAATCTCATATAAATCCTTTCACTTGTTTCATTTTAATTTGCAGCCATTTTCATTTACATTCACATTTAATCATTTCCAGAAGACTTCTCATCTATTAATATCCAGAAACTTGACTACCATTAACGTCAAGCTAACCAGCAATGCCTTGTCAATATCTTATTTACAATAAACTTAGTTCTGAAACAATAAACCTTCTTTACGTGTTAAAGTTTAAACTTAAAAAGAAAGAAAAGAAAAGAGAAAAGGAATCAAAACTTGTTGTAATTAAGAAGGCTTATCTAGCATATCTAGCATATCTAGTCTATGTATATTATGTAGCATAACTAGTCTATGTACTACCCATGTAACCTTGTTACCTTCATTTAGCTTATCCATACTCAACGCTACTTAAGCCTCACCGTAAACTTTTAGGAATCAAACTTGGAATCAAACTTGGAATCAAACTTTAAAGGAATCAAAACTTTAAAAGGAAAACTTTTCGGAATCATACTTTTCGAAATCAAACTTTAACATAAGAACAAATCAACAACTTTAAATGTCTAATTCCATTATAAAATCAGAACAACTTTAACCCAAAATCAAACATTTCAACTTAAAATCGAACAATACACTAATTCCAAAATCAAACGATACCCACTAAACTTAAAACGGCAAACCCTTTTATGGGGTTTCTATATAATTGAAATCACAACACTAGTTTAATTTATAAACCCTTCCCGGAATTCTGCATGTAAACCCGTGTTAAACTTCGGGGCGTTACCATTAAACTGAAAGTACTCAAAGTACCTTCACTTATTTTGCTTCTAAATCCAAATTGATCGCTATCAAAGTGAAAAATTTAAACTACAATTCACAAACCAAGTTTGTCAATACTACACAAACTACTCGCATTGCTCGTAGTTTGTTCCGTTACTTTCAAATCTATTATTACACTCAATCGTCGCATCACTTGCGGAGCGCCTTATCGAGAAAATTATACACGTAGAACTAAAGAACCAAACCCAAACCTAAAGAGATAAAAACTCATCCATATTCACGCCAAACTCGGCATCGTGATCCAACAAGTAGGATTCCGTATGGATCGAAGGGAACTCGCTAAAAGTCGAAGCCAAATCGGCATACTCGGCGGTATACTCGGACTCTCCCAACAAGAAATCATTCTTGGAGTCTTTTTGGATAAAGTTGCCTCTAATAAAGTCTTTACTAAACCCACCCTTGCCTATAAACTCGCTAGTATATCCGCCAGTCTCATCAACGATTGGTGCTGCAGACCTTGGTAGGTATGTCGGCCCGAAGAAAACTTGAAATCATTTCGAGTTTCAAGTTTTCCAAGTTCTTTAACTTCTTATTCTTAAATCTCAAGAAACAAGTAAACTCATTTCTTTCGATTCTTCTTCCCACCTTAAGGTCTTCAATGCATCAACCCTGCTCGGAAACGACAAGATTGCCTTTTAAAACCACAGTTCCACCTGGAACATGTGCTCCTAAAAGACATCTTGTTTTCCTGCCTCTTCACGTGAGGTAGCTGGGGAGCAGAGACTCAGAAGGTGGGGTAGAACGAAGGGAAGAAGAACGTCGGAGTCGACGCAAAATCACTTCTGAATTTTGCCCCAATAAATCATATGATGGACCCTTCTTGAGGGTCAAGTCGATTGGCGAATTGATAGGTGAGTTGATAGAGATGGGTGAGAGATAGTTGTAGTAATCTTGTTCGAGGTCTAGTTTTCTTTTCTTGGGAGTGGCTGTGTGTCCGAATGAGGACGAGGAGTTGGTTGAGATGGAGGAGTTTGAGGAGTTGGTGGAGGAGGCGGAGGACGTCACGGAATGTCCGTATTGGGAAGGAGCAGGGATGGAGTTTGGATGTTCCATTTTGATCTGGATCGAGACATTTTCCGAAATGTCGGCAATGTCGGCAATTTCGGGGGCGTCGTGCGGCTCATTCAAATTGGACGTCGAGTTATTTGATGATGAATTGTTTGAATTCCCTTCAACCTCTTCATCCTTCTCCTCCTCTTCATCGTCATCTTCGTCACCTCTCTTCTTATTTGAATTCAAGTTGGAATGGATCTTTTCCTTCAAATCGGATAAATCACAAAGCGCCACTGGATTAAGCATCCCAAGCTGATCCTTGGAAAGGAGCTTGACAGCACCATCGTGATTTGCCTGCAAATCAGTCAAGTTCTGTTCCAACTTCAACACATAGGATTCCAAGTACTCAACATGTTTCCGTTTCTTCTCTCTTGAAGCATGAGCTGCTCTTCTGTTGCGGAGGATTCTCTCGACACGGCGCTGCTCCTTTTCTTCCTTAGTCTTTGCTCTCTTTCTTGGAGGGAGAGTGGACTTGAAGTTGGTATCAATAGGAATGTCAGACATGATGGATGTGATGGATGATTGATTGATGGTGATGATGATGATGATGATGTGAACGATAATAGCAAGAAAAACACTGGATATTTAAATGATTTGGTTGACAATTTCAACGAGGCAAAAAAGGAGTCGACAAAGGAGGCACGGTTAACAAAAGAAGGGAGTGCGCGTGTTTAAAAATAAACAACATGGGTAAAAAATATTTGAAATATGGTATTATTTTTTAGACACACGAGAGAAAGAAAAGGAACAGAATAGGAATAGAATAGGAATAGGAATAGAATAGGCATAATTGGATTCCTATTCGGTTTCTATTCGTAAGACTACAAGAGTAGCGCAAGACCAATAGCAACAGGAGTAGGAATACTTGCATTCCTATTGCTATTCCCATTCTATTCCCATTCTATTCCTATCCACGCAAAATATCCGCACCCAACCCACCTATTAATAACAATGGGTTACGCAGCCCCGCGCCTATTTTCTAGAACATTTTCTAATGGCTGGAACGCGGAAAAGCTCCATCCCTTTTCTCTTCTCAACAGTAGTAAAGTCCCATTGAATCCTCGTTGCACTTTACACTACACTACACATTACATTGCCACATCACATCACTCTGCACCACTTACTACTTCACTTGATCCCTCACAAACCAACTTCGTGAATACTTCTCGCCAACCTTTTGTGTGGTGTTGCAATCAGCCCGTGGCATATGCGACATGTAGCAGACGGCCTTTGTCCTACAAACTCGAGTGTTTTATCATTGGTTGGTTTGAAACCGTTTGATTTCGTGGTTTCTCGGTTGTTTCACTGATAGAGGCGGATCAATAACGGTGAAAATATGTACTAGACAGTTGGATACACAGTTGATGTTATTGTTGAGTATACGAGGTAATCCTTTGGCTGTGGTTGGCTGTGGTGATTTCGTGGTTTCGTGGGTTCCTCTCTTACTTTTCCTCTCTTGCTTTTCCTCCTACTTTTCCTCCTACTTTTCCTCCCTCTATTGCTCTCCCTCTGTCTCCCATTATCTCTAAAATACTTCGACTTCTCCTTTTTTAGTGGCTTGCCGGGAATTCCCAGCCGGCCAGTTCCGACTATTGCAGCTGGGGTGTTCTGTGCTTGCGGCTGGGGTGTTTGCGCTTGCAGCTCGGGTCTTTTTTGGCGTGAAGTTTGGGTTTTTTCTGTTTCAGCAGTTTGACTTTGGCAGTTTCATGGTTTCCGCCTGTATCTTGAAGAACTACATTCACGGGATATTAGAAGAATTGATATCCAAACCATGTTACATGTCATGTTACATGTTAGCTATGTAAATTATAAAATATAAAATATATAAAATATACCATATAAAATATACAATACAATATATCTTATTATGTGTATATGTGTATATGTGTATATACAATATTATGTATATACGCCTCAACCTCACAACCTCACAAACCTTCGGTTTGCTCGGTTTGTTCAGCTGTTTCGGCTGCAAATGATCCTTCTCTCCTTTTCGCCTTTTGCAACTCCTATTCTTTCTCAACCACCTTCTCTGAACCAAATAGCACTAAACCATTCGTCTCTGGAATAAGGGGTATCTAGAACAACTGTGGGGTGGTAGAATGGTATGATGATAATGATGCTATGATTAGATTATGATAGTAGTATTACTATACTATTATTAGTACATTTTACTATACATAACTATACATAACTATTATAGCTAATACTATTACTACTTTACTTTTACCACTCTACTTTTCCTACTTTATACTTTTTCTATACTTTTTACTATTTTACTTTTCTTTCCACTTCCGGTATTAGATCTAATTACCTTAAGATGAATAAATCAACAAGAAACAGCCAAATCTAATTAATTTCACTCGCTTCGCTCGTAAATTTCGCCTTTTTCTCACTCATCGTTAACTATGACTCTTCTCTCGATCCAATCGCACGTTTCCCATGGGTACGTGGGCGGAAAGGCCGCCGTATTCCCACTCCAGTCCCAAGGATGGGACGTGGATATCCTCAATTCCGTGGAATTCTCCAACCATACCGGTTACGGCTCGTTTTCTGGAGATTCTCTTGATTCGACCCAGGCTTCGGAGATCCTCGATTGTTTGGCCAATATCAACTACAAATACTTACTAACGGGGTATATTCCCAACCCACGCTTGATATCGTCCATCCAGGCTTTTATTAAGGCGTATAAGAGAAGAAATCAAAATGCGTTCTACCTCTTGGACCCGGTTTTAGGCGATAATGGACATATATATGTGGATCGGGAATGCATTACAAAATATAAAAGCGTGTTGGATGAGGGATTTGTGGACGTGGTGACCCCAAACCACTTTGAACTCGAGTTGTTACTTGATAGAAAGGTGGAGAGTAATGAGGACTTTAAGAAGGGGTTAAATGAATTGGCTAGTAAAGTGAGGTTTGTGGTGGTTACAAGTGTGGAAATGGGAAATGTTTTGGGATGTGTGGTGGCTGCAAGAAGGAAACTTCCTGTTAAGGATTCTGATAATGATACTCATGATATTGGCTACTCCATGTTTCGTGTTCCCAAAATCGACTCGTATTTCACCGGGGTTGGAGATCTCTTCTCATCGCTTCTTATACACCGACTTGACGCCAACTTATCCAAACTCCCAAACTCCTCAGACCTCGAAATCCTCGCCAAATCAGTTAATCAGGTTCTTACTATCATCACTCGGGTTCTCCATGTGACCAAGCGGTTATCGGTCGATGAATCTCGGGCCGAGCATCCCGAGGGTGTTTCCGGTGTGATCAATGATGGAAACATGAAATACTTTGAATTGAAAATTGTTCAGTGTAGGGATGAGTATGGGTATGAGGGAGAGGGGGAGTTTGAGGAGAGCGAGGTGGATGTAGAAAGTAAGATAAACTAACTAAGATAAACTAACTAAGATAAACTAACGAAGTGAGTTTATCTTAGTTCGTTTATCTTGTTATCTTGTAAGTATCTTATTATCAGATAAACTCACTTCGTTTATCTTGTATCTTGCTACTTATTATCTTATTATCTTGTAAGTATCTCCATATTTTCATCTACTTTACTTTTTTGTATATTATCTATTATCTATTCTATTTTTACCCTATGGATATTCAATATTGTATAAGCTTGCTAGCGTACTTATCATGCTTGTATTCCCAATATCCGTTAAAATTAAAATGGCTGCAACTCAGACACACTGTTTCCTCTTTTCAGATCGCGTTTCGCATCTACAATTACACATTGTATTTTAAAAAAATAGTGTTTTCCTAAACTTGCTAAATACTTGGAAAATAATCTGGATGGTTAATATTGCGGTCTGGGTGTTTTGAAAAAATTTTGGGAATTTTTTGGGAAATTTTTTGGCTTGAAAATTTTTCATTGGAAATTTTCTCGCAATTTTGAGATATTTAGCGGAGATTCAAGGACCTTCATGAAAATTAGGGAGAAAATTAGTGGGAATAGAAGTTCACGGCGGTGAAATAGCGAGAATATAAATACATAGTGAGGGTAATACATAGTGAGGGTAATAGTGAGGGTAAATATTGAGCGTAATACATAGTGAGAATAAATATAGTAAGGGTAATACATATCTACCATATCATCAGACACCTTGTACTAGTATGACAGCATCATGCAAGATCTCGTGCTGGTCATGCACAACGGTACGCAATCATTCAACCAGCCAATCCGTGCACGGAGTACTTGATGATGTTGGCTGGTTAGTAGAAGATCCTAACATCAAGTAAGACTTCATAACTGATAAGTGCAATAGAGTATGATAAGTGCAATATGATAGTGCAATATGATAAATATGATAGTGCAATATTGTAAGTGCAATATGATAATATCAGATCACTAGTATAGTAGACCTATCGTGTATTCCTGATTTCTCCTTCACCTGATGTTGATTATGAGATACCGGCGAACTTTTTATTTTTCAATTTTTGACTTTTAACCATTTTTGAAATATAGTTGTTTTAGTTATTCAGTTTGACTATTCAATTATTACAGTTGACTAGTGTCACTATGAAATCGGAAGACTATGAAATTGTGACTAATTACTTTGACTACGAAATCGTGACTACACTTTAACTATTTACTCTATTTACTTTGACTTGGTTCAAATTGTGAATTAATGAATTGTTAATTTAAAGAACTTTAAAAGTTGTCCAAGAAAATGAAGATCCAAGAACATGAATGGAATGAGGTTTGTTTCAGATGTAATGAGATTTGTTTCATATGTAATAAAATATGTATCGGATGTAATGTTGCGGATTCTTGAGGATTTTTCCAAATTCTTTGAATTTCAAATAAAATGAAGAAAATTGCAAAAAGTTCAAAAGATAAAATGAAAATGAAAAATTCGAAAATTGCAAAAAGTTTAAAATGAAAAAAATGGAAAATTTACAATGAACATTACAATACCACTAGAGATTCTTCTTTTTTCCAGGACCCCTTGCTGTCCCTAGACAACGGTTACTATTAGCAGCTTGTGATAGTAGCCAGTTAACATGCATCTCTCTACCTAAACAATGGAAAGGGAATCACCCTAGAAACCTCTTACTCAGGCCAAATCGCCCCTTACTCCCTTGTTCCCCTTAACCCTGCCTTATTCAACCAGCATTTCTTCTCCCGCCATTACCCTGTGATTGGTCAGTAGTCACAATACCAATGAGTTATTTATAGAAAAAGCGAACTGATAAACGAAAGGATCTATTTTGAGAATGTTAAATATAGATGATGATTAGAGTGATAGAAGGAGATTAGGTGATTAGGTGAATACAGAAATTACTATACTATACAACACGAATGACATCAAATGACATCATAATGAATCATATATCATTGTATCACCATATATCATATATCATGATATATCATAATGAATTATTGTATCATATATCATATGTCCCTAACCCTCATAACAGTTTATTAATATAACAGATCTATACTCGACTAAGTAGAACTAAGAAGCGAGATTTGAAACGAAAGTAACAATGGAAATAAAACTAATAGTAACAATGAGCTAACCGAAACTGACAAACCGAAGGTTTGTGAAGGGATATCGTATGTATAGCATGTATCATGTATAGCATGTATCATGTATATCATGTATATCATATATAATATGTATAATATTTATATGGTGTATATATGATATATACATTCACCATCCAATAGATCTTCTATTAATGAACTTATAAGCACAAAGCTTTCTAGACGATTTCCATAGAAAAGCTCGTATATTGAACAATGACTTACCGAAGCGAGATTAGATAGCCAGACGGAAACAGCAGACATTATATCGACAAAGCACTCTTATGTATGGCTGCAAAGATTTGACATAGCCTTGGAATATTACTGGTGAAGCAGAAAACTGGTGATTTTAACAATAGACTTGTTTTTACTACACATAGTACTACTAGAGCGTTCTATGACGATCTGTTCCTCGTATACCCTTACACATGATTACCTTATCCCATGTTTCCTCTTCATAACCAATATACTTAAAATAACTTAACCTCTATAAATTTATAACTTCATAAACCTTCGGTTTATTCAGTTTGCCAGAAATAGATCTAAAACTAATAAACAGTCCACTAAATGTTCTATTAAAACAACATTTGTGTTAGGTACTCATTTTCTCTTTAGGATGATTCTTGTATTGATGTGATTTACAGATAAAGTAGTACTTTTAATTTTTGAATGTTTTATAAGCTATTTATTCTAGAAGCAATAGATCAAGCTTGAATAATGAGTAGTAATCTAAGAATAACAGGTTCACATGAGTATCCTAAGTATGGAATATCAGAAAATAGAAATAGGGAGTCACAAGAAATTAGGATGTCACAAGACATTAGAGTGTCACAAGACATTAGGGAGAAATTAGGGAGAATCACAAGATATTAGGGAGAATAAAATAGAGAGAGGTACCAGATAGTAAGAAAATAACGAGAACAAAATAGCGAGAAGTGCCAAAAAACAGGACAAATTAGGGAGAATAAATCAGAAAATAGCGAGGAAATATGGACAAAATAAGGACAAATTAGGGAGAATATGAGATATAGAATGATATCTCGAATAGCCTGAAAGAAGAAATATATTGAAGAAGAAATACATGAAGGAAGAAATATATGAAGGGATAAATTTCATATTCAAACTTGATCAAATTGCTACTTACTTGTATCTAGCAATATCACAGGATTTACCAAATTGTATTGTTTCAAGTATTTCCCTAATTAGGAAATAAAGACACTCATAATCTTCCCCTGCATTCCGTGAATGTGCATGTATTCACATATCGGTCATTTCTTATCAGAATTCTTATCAGAATTCATACAAGGGTTATAAGGTTCTTTAAAGTTATAAATGTTTAGCGCTAATCTACTACATATACAGTCTATTCGAATCTATTGCTAAACATAAGAAGAATATGCGACTTGGAAGAATATGTGCCTAGAATAAAGAATAACAGTTAATTATCATGCAATTTAATGTGAATTCATTTCGGCTAGCAAGACAATGTAAACGAGAATGAGTAATTTTTGACTTTTAATCTAAAAATTAAACTGCGAATTTGAATTTATTAAGTAAACGTAAAGAGGATGAAATGAATGATAGAAGTGTAAAAGTATAATGTGTTTCAATTATATTATGTATCTTTATGTACCTTTTATATGTTTAGCAATAAATTCGAATAGGCTTGTTTATATGTTATTATTTATTGTGGTAAATATACTATTAAAAAGTAGATAACAGAAATTTCTTAAAATTAAATTAATTAGAATGTACTCATCCTTTGTGTATTATGAAAACGTGAAAAACGCATATTTTGCAGCCAATTGGGGAAAATGGCCCTGTGTACCCATTAGGCATGAGGGCCAAAAAATGTAGGATAATGTGAATTAGTTAAGTTTCCTTATAAGATCAAGGCAATAATACTTAAACCCAAAATCAACCCAGCGCCGATTTTGCTGGCATCGGAACTTTTCTTTTGTAATTCTTTTGAAATTCCAGAAGAAGCTTTTCTAGCAGAGGTCGAACCTGTGGCAGTAGCAGTAGCAATAGCAGAAGAACTCGAGCTATTTGGGAAAATCAAATCGTTCAATTCCTGGAAAATCCCCGTGGACTGCAAATCCACCAAAATGGCAGAAAGTGCAGAGGAATATTTGGAAAATACCGAGGAAAGCGAGGCAACTGGAAGAGATCCAGTTAACGCAGTACTAACTAAACTGCTCACATTGATACTAGACAAGTTCAACAGCACAGCACCGGAAGAATAAAGCTGGTTCAACAAACCCGCAGTCATGTTCTGGTAGGTTTCATTAGCAATGATTCTCTTAACAGTGTAAGTTGCAACTCCGGTATCGTTAAGTGCAATCACGGTTTGGTTAAATCCGGAGAGAAATAAGTCCGAGCCGAGGAAGCCGCCAACGAGGTTAAGAACGAGTTGTTGGAAAGATCCAGAGAACTCGGCTCTCTTGGCAAGGTGTAAGGCGATTTCGGCGATATCCGTTTCACTAATCTCGCTAATTTCTCTCTTGGACGTTTTCTTGAAAGCAGTGGCCACTACATACTGTAAAACACCCTTGTTGCTTTCCAAAATACGATGAAGCAACTTGACCAAAACAGGACGGTAGCTATTGTCCAAAAGAAGACCATCAAGGATAGAGGTGACTAAACCGGATTGCAAGGTGATGTCAATGAGTTCGGTGGTATTAATTGAGCTGAAAAGTTTTCCAAGTTGACTGGTACCGGAGGTCAAGTTGGCAATTAGTCCAAGACGTTCAGGATGAGCAGCCAAACCATCCAAGGTTGTGAAAATGATCTGTGATTGGTTGACAGCAAGTACAACTTGCTCAATGGTTGAGTTTTGGGCAGTTTCTGCTCTTTTCACTATTTCTTCATTGGCTGCAACTTGTAAATTGAAGGCCGAGTTTGGAACTTCTTTCACGTTGACGGTTGCGGCGTTCACTACGCCAACTGCAAGTAGAAAGTACACTAACCTGAGGATATTCATTGCTGAGAAAAGAATTAAAGAAAGTGGAACAGAAGGGAAGAGGAGGAGTATAAGTAGTGGGAGGCAGAAATGGCCCAATTTCCTAATGCGGAAATTTTAGTTTTGTTGTGCTGCAGTGCTGTGCAGAAGACCGGGAGTGCAATATAAAGAAAACATCGGGAGTGCAGTAGAGAAAGAAGGCCAAGAGTGCAATAGAAAGTCCAAGAAGACCGGGAGTGCAATACACAGACAGACGTTCTAAGTCATAAGTTAAACAGAAGGTATAGTGAATGGCTTTAGATTGCAGTGAAAGGCATGAGAAGTTGAGTGCATGTTTGTGAGGTCGGTTTAATTTATGGGTGAATTACGAACCTTACACAAATAGAGTAAGAGGATTAAGTGGTAGATGGTATATGGAGATTATATTAGGAGAAATGATCTGAGGAGAAATAGATTGGAGAAATGTTAGGAGTGTATCAAGTATTATCATGTATCACATACCATGTACCATATACCATGTACCATATCACATCATTATGTCTTCACATACTGCTTCAAACACATCTCTCACACTTTGTTTTCATTTCGACTCTTTGTTATTTAAAGTATTACACATAGACAAATTACACATTTACATTCTATTAACATGATGACTTGCAAGAGTAGGATTAATGATGGTAGATGAAGATGACTATGAGTGGATTATGAGATGACTGAGATGAATATGAGATGAATATGAGATGAAAATGAGTGGAATATGAGTGTATTATGAGATCTATATCTTTTTTAACTAATAATTCATTTAGGCATCGCATACACAAAGTTCAAGAAAATGAAGAAAATATAGAAAACCAACAAAATCAAGAAAATCAGAAAATCAGAAATGATGAGATGATCATCACAAAAGTCTTCGGCTACATCACGTTTCTCGTACCAACTGTGCATAGTTAAGATGAGAAGCGGGGGAGGTCTATACACTGGATAGCTAACAAGTGGTATTGTAAGTAAGATGCAAATTAGAGAAGCATTAGAAATGTATTAGAGAAGCATTAATACAGGGCTTACGATTTTTATACGATTTTTTTACAAGCACAATTCTACGAGAAACTTTTGTGAAGCTTGATTTAAAGTTTGTGAATTTTCAATTTCTGCAAATCCTGTGCAAATTTTGCTTCTATTGCTCAGCTAGTTGATCAAGCTAATCAAGCAAGCTAATCAAGCAAGCTAGTGAACCAAGCTAATTCTACTTACTATTGCTCTCTATTTCATGTGGTTTTAAATTTCTTGACCGTCATCGTTTATTATTGTCTGTATAATCACTATAATTCTCAGTATAAATCTATTATCCCCACCATTGGCATCATGCACCAAGACAAAACACAAAAGAGAACATAAACAACGTAAACAAGATATACAACATATACAACATATACAGCATACACACAACTCATACAATGTACACACCATAAATAGTATACTCATTCCTACCATCCTTACCATCCATACTCGTCTCTTCCTTCTTCTCTTCTCACAGTTTTTTCCCAATGCGGCAAAAACCCCACATCCCAATTAGGAAGCTCCAGTGTTTATAAAGAAGCCAGTTGCTCGAGATTTTCCTACTTTTCTGATTTTCCTAATTTTCTGGTTTTACTGATTTACTGATTTCGGGTTATTCAGCGATGAGATTCTTCGCCGTGTTACTTGCTTTGGCTGTTGCTTCCACGGCTCTGTGTTCTGAAAGTCATTTCTCTCTGGGGAGTGGAACGGCTGAAGGAATATACCAAAATAACGAAATTCACCAAATTCACCAAATTAACGAAAACGAAGAAACCACTGAAAATGACTTCTTCCCCGATTTATCCCAATCCCCCGACTTTACGGAAATTGCTGCCTTCGAAGATCCAGACTCTTTCGACATACTTAACTCGTTAATCTTCAAAAGAGACGAAAACTCGAATTCTTCGACTTCGTCCCCCATGTTCCCTATTATCCAACAAATCGTGTCTTCTGGATTAATCCAATCCACTATAGCCCAGGTTGCAGGCTCTAATTCCACAATGGACCGGATTTCTCTACTTATCCAATCCACCATCAACTCGGGAATGAAGTCGTATAACGAGTCTGGAGGCGGGCAAAACGGACTCAACTCGCTCCTTGATCTGCTTCCTGTAAACGTGACCCAGATCTGGGGCTTGGTTCAAAGTTCTGGGCTTGTGAATTCAACTTTGGATGGTTTACTTTATAATGATACCAATAGAGATGCCATTTCCGATTGGTCGGGGGAAAAATTAACCACAAAGTATTGGATTGCCGAGCTTTTGGATGGTCTTTCTCATAATCACGCGCTTACTTGGAATTACATTGCTGATCTTGTGGCAACATCAAAACCAAAGAATGAAAATAAGAAGAGAGAAAATGTTTCTGAAAAAAGGGGCGCGAAAATAAATACAAAAACCCCCTACAAGTACACCAACACCATACGTGAAAACAGCGGCAACTACTCCGGTTCTGCATCCGCTTTCTTTTACAACATCTTGGGCGCGGCTCTCGAGTCCAATGCGTTCATGCAAACCTTGAATAGCACGCTTGTGGCGGTGAACCAATCGGGTATAGCTGTTCCGCTAGTGATGCAGCTTATGCAGGACCCCAACGTTGGAACTATAGTGGACTACGTGCTGAATAGCGTGTTCCAGAGCGGCGTTTTATACCAGATTGACTTGAACTCGTTGTATTCCCAGGGAAAGAAACTGAATGTTTTACTGGACTCGGTGCAGTATATTTTGACGGATCCGTATTTCGAGCCTCCGATTGCAAAGATTTTTGAGAGAATGGAGAATAAGGGGACGTTTGAGAAGGTGAGGGTGAATATGTATGGATAGCGAATTCTGCGAGCGAATTCTGCGTAGCAGAATGAGCGCAGAATGAGCGCAGCATGTTTGAATTCTACACAGCAGAATGAATTGATTTCCAATTGATTTCCAGTTGATTTTTCCGTCAAACTTCATTTGTGATTTTGAGTTTTCTCAATTTTCACTAAATTGGTTTCACTGAATTGGTGTTTTTCACTTTCCTTCAATATTTCAACCCTTGGTTGATCCATTTCAGTGTGAATTTAATTGATGGCAGATTCAAGAATGTATTAATAAGAATTTAGTAAATAATAAGTTTAATGAGAATAAGAATAATAAAAGTAATATCAAGCGTAGACAAGATACAGAGTCAAATACAAGTACAACCAAATACAATTATGAGTCAGTATACAGCCTATTAGATGTAAGCAGATAACTGACTACAAAGGATTTTTTGCTTTTTCTATTTTATTTGTGGGTTTTCATTTCTGGTTGATTTTTGCACCCAGAATTTATAATGATATGTTACGGATTTTCCTTATACTAATTAGATATTCTCCACATTTCTAATTTTTGTATCATAATGTATGAAGTTTCAAGGATTATAATCAAATCAGCAACTGAATACTAGATAAAAAGTTAGATGGAATTACAAGTAATATAAACTTCATCTTCATTTTCCTCTGAGAATGAATTTATTTATCAAGGTTTCCAGTTCCATTTCTCCAAAACTCCAGTGGTATCTAATTATTAGTACCAAGCTAGCTATTACCTGCCGTCTAAAGGAATGGACAAGCAAAACAAACCTCCACTTGGTGTCTTTCTACTAGACTGAGACCAAGATATCTTCGTATCCTTCAATTGTAGACCAACCGAATAACTCACAGATTACACGCGGAAACTTGGTAACACCACTTTCCCTCATTCTGTCACATAATCTGTGGAGACTATCTGGCTCCGGCTGGTCCCGCTGGGGATAATAGTTATATACAAAACCATGGTGAATTTCCTGAAAGTCCACAACCATTAGTTTATTTGCAACTATCTCGGCAAACTTGGTGATTCCATTGAGTCCCAAGACCAAATACCGCAATTCCGGAGGCGTATCAAACACGTTTTCTTTCATCCAATCGCCTAAACAATTAGAATGGAGATATAATTCCGAGAGATTTCTCAACCTAGAAGGAGTTCCTATGATTTCTCGAAATCCACACTGTGGTGCAGAGATGACATTGATACTGACAGGAAACGCATCCCAGTCGAATACATTTATGGGGAAAGTTATCTCAGCATGTACCAAGTTGGTACATTGCTTCAAGCAAATACTCAGCAGGGGTGCGGGGAATCCCTCATCATATATTAACTCCAAATATAACTCCTTTAAATTTGGAAAGTCAAACACGAGTTTCTGCCCGTTTGGTTTGATACCTAGAGTCAATTTGATAAGGGTTTTGGGAAGTGCTGCAAGGAGGTTTGTGTCCCACAAGTAGAAATTTACAATCATCTGCAAATCCTTTAATCTGCAAGGAAACTTGGAATCTGCAAACATTTCGTTCGAGTTGAATGTAAACTTCATTTCATGTACGTTGTCATCAAAGTTTACCAGGAAGTCATCTTATGGCGCTTATGCAAAGAGTAGGGTAGGTACAGCTTACCCAATATTTCATTGTTTACTCTGATATATGCATTTGGAGGATAAATTCTTTGTCCAAAATCTTCTATACTGAGATCATCTATGAGCAATATCTCTAGTTTCGATAAATACGATAAGTCACCACAGTCAGTAAACCTTGTTCCTTTTAATTTGAGAGAAATTAGGCCCAAGGGCCATTTGTTCGTCGAAATACCCCATCCGATCACATCGACCAACTGCAAATCTCTTAAATTGGATGGCAACTCCGAGTCAAAACGGATACGCGAGTCATCTATGCATAAGGACTGCAAGGATTTTGGGAAATGCAGCGTTTTGGGAATGAAGCGGCTACCTTTCACTGTTAATTTAATCAAGTTGGGAGGAAACATAGTCTTATAGGGAAATTTTAAACGACCCTTACCAGGAATATTAAAGCATTTGCAAAGGTACAAGTATCTGAGACTTTTAGGGAACTCCACCAAGTAGATACTTCGACAATTCTCAATTTTCAACTCAACTAGAGTCTCTACTTCCGCCAATCCCTGTAAACTGAATAATTCCTCACATGAATAGATACTAAGAGAAGTCATGGACTTGGGGAAAGTTATTGCAGCCAAGAGTTGCAAGTTTGACATTTTTACTATTTCTAATTTTGAAACTGATAACTTGGAGAGATCAAAGGAATCGGTCTTAACATCATAAAGATAAAATTCATTCAAATGCGGGAAGTTCACGTTGGCAAAGTCGATTTCAACGTTTGTAAGATTAAGTACTTTTAATGAATCCGGGAGCTTTAACGACAGAAGCTCTCGATTCATTATGCGAAGATATTTGAGTTTGCAGAAATTCTGGAAATCATGGAAATTCTCCGGCAAAGAAAAAGTCGTATCAGCATGTAAACTAACCAATGAAGACCCAAGATCCTTAAACGTAGAATATGAACCACTAACGAAATGACGGATATTGTAAGGAAGGTTCCGGATTTTTTCCAACTTCTCTAGAGGCATATCAGAATGCCTTAGCATAATCCTGGAGTGCTTTAATAGAGTAGGACACTTTTCATGGATAGTTAGCAAGTCTTCTGGTCCAACACGTATAAATTCCGGCTGTAACCAGGGTTCGTTATATATGGAGTTCTCGAACCAGGCAAAACGTCTCCAAACAAAATACGGATAGTTTTTCACGTTGGTTTCAAAGTACTGAAGAGGTACGTTGAAATTATTTCTTAACCTTGATACAAATGAATTTGCATCTGTATATCGATACTCCGTATCGTCTATAAGGAATATATTCAGGAAGTAGGCCTTTTTTGCTACTCTTCCTACGTGAGGCAGGTCAAATAGATGAACTAGAAATTGGCCGGGGAGAAATTTAACGATGATGTTGATCACTTCCACGGGAAGAATACTTAGATCTAGCATTGTAATACTAATTCATGAAAAGATCACTATTAGAGTGTTTGGTATATTTATACTTTTTATTCATGCTATTGCAGGGGTATTTTTCTATCCCTTATACTGTAATTATCATATGTAAATCAATTGTCATATTAATCTCAAACAAAAAATGGTTTGAAGCTTCCCGATGAAACCTTAATTTTTTGACTTTACAAAATTAAATAAACCAAGAGGTGAAAGCAACTAAATATCAAACTTAATATCTACTCGTTGCTTTAATTAATGGAGAAGAATTGAATATATTTTTATATTTTTACAAATGTTTTTTCCTTAAATTGCTGCAAAAAAAGTTTAAAGTCACAAAAAGAAATAATGGAAATTACCAACATACTCTTTGTATAAACAAGAAATATCTACAAAGTTAATGATACAAATAGTCTATTAAGAAAGATAAAGATACCACAAAGCCACTAATCCTAGCTCCATACTAATGCTCTATTCACTGGTGATCGCTTACCAAGAAATAAAGGCTAAACCAAATATTCTTAAGAAATTACTTTTTCAACTGTCTACAGTTTATTCATCATTTCAAGCAATCCCTTCCGGTTAGCCGCACTAGGTTGACCTTTCAATCACAACTTTTCAACTAGCTTGAATTTCATGTTCTTTCCGTATATCTAATTTGATTCCTTGATTGTTATACTCACTAGAAGTTGAATGAAAGGTCATAATATTATCATATTATCATCATCTCATATTACTGTTATCCCCTCTTACTCCTTCCAACCTTCTCGACATTCCTAAAGTGAGGAAAAGCAGGAACGTAAACCTCGCCCTCCAACAGAACACACTTGATTCTATTTGTTATTTCCGGCCCGGATTCTGCAAAAACACCCGGATGCCCAATCTGCCTCAAAATGTCTTCGGGGTTTCGTTTTCCCTTGACCGCGTAGTTTTCCACCAACGAGTTGGACATGTCGTTGTCTCTGGTGAGCAAAATCGTCTCGTAAAAGTCGCCTGCTGCAAAGTTGGCCAGTGTGATGTCGTAGACCAAGTTTAGAAGAGCATCCAAGACCGTTTTCGGAAGCTGCGAGTGGGTTTTCATGTGATGAACCACCATCTGGAGATTGGAAGCATTTCTGGCGCCCTCGAAACGGAGAAAGAAGTTTCAGAAAAAGTCGGCCAACCTCGGAAGAGTTGTAAGTGCAGTTGTAATAATTTCTGAGAGTTCTGGGATCCGAAGTTATGGACAAACACGACTTTATTAGCATCATTTTGCAAATCGGATTCTGCGATAACCTACTGATAACCATCTTGACCAAGGTAACCTGTGTATTTTCTATCTTTTGCTTCTTTTCTTCAATCTACAACTGCAGCGTCAATTCACTTTCCCAGCCATCGCACTTTTGCATAAGCTGTACCATTTCACACATACAATCTGTGTGTAGATCCATAAGTCCGTTTTGCTCAAATAACCGAGAACATCCAAACAAATACTCCACGGCGTCCTCTAGACGGTCCTGGTACCGGAGATACCGCGAGTACATGAATCGCACCGAGTTCTTATTCAACGGGAGGATTCTACCCGCTGCGGCGTATACTTGTTCCACTTGGTCGCTTCCTGTAATGTCTCCAGAAGAAACAGAAAGGGCAATTCCTAATGTATTGGAGGTGGTGACAGGAATAGCACTTGAGAGTGCAGATGAAGAAGGTCTGGATAAGACAACTGAATAAACTGATCAATCTGAAAGGAAACAACAGCAACAAATAACCAATTAATCTTCTTCATATCAAATAATTCATCCTTCTTGATTCTTTCTAATCTTCTTATGCTTAATATATCAAATCATCTTTCTCAAATAATCTTTCCTCTATCTTTCATCCTTGTTATATCTATCTTTCTCTTCTCTCATTCCTATTCCTCTTCTCATCTCATCAAAACTCTTTTGAAAATCTCATCGCGATTTTTAAAAATCATCGATTCTTTCAAACCATCATAATGTCAGTGAATATCGACGGAGATATAGTGGAAATCCCAGCCAAAAGCGACGAAGAGCTCATGTTGGAGCGTCTTGTGTTCGGGGACATGGCTGGGATGGAGAGTAATTTGAAAAAAGTGGACAATTTGTATGAATATTCCGATGAAGAGCTCTCAGTTGAAGAGGAAGATGATGATGAAGATGAAAACGACAATGACGACAACGACGGCTTCTTTATTGATGAACAAGGTGATGGGAACGATTACATGGAAGTGGATTCGGAAAATGCCGAAAACGCTTATACAGAAGATGTTTGGGTGGATTCAGATGACGAAAGACTCACAGTGAGTTTGGTTAAAAGTAATAAACAAAAGAAGTTGAGGCAATATGAAGAGGAAACTACCGTGGATTCCAACTCCTACGTGTCCAGATTGAGAAGCCAGTTCGAAAAGATCTATCCTCGTCCCGAATGGATCGATAAACTCGAAGATGAAACGGCATTCGAGGGAAGCGATGAGGAACAAAATGAAGAAAATGAAACCAACCAAATCAGAAACAACGATACTAATGCGGTTCTTCAGATCCTCGAAAGTACCAAGAAATTCATTGCTACGGATCTTAAACTTTTAGCACCAGGAAGAATTTCCATCCGTAGACTCAAAGACGCCAATTACCAGAAAATGAGTAAAGGTGCCGTGAAAAGCGTTGTTTTCCACGACTCACATCCGTTGCTTATGACTGGTGGGTTCGACAAGACGCTTAGAATCTATCATATCGACGGGAAAGCCAATAATTTCGTTCTGTCGTTGTTTTTGAAAAATACTCCAATTAGCACTTGTGCCTTTGCGGCCAACGAAAACCGGACTCTTGTATTTGCAGCAGGAAGAAGACGCTATATGAACAAATGGGACTTGACTAGTGGAGAAGTGGAGAAGATTTCGAGATTATACGGGAACGAGGACAACCAGCGGTCTTTTGAGAAGTTTAAGGTTTCCTCGAAGGGCTCGTTTATTGGTCTTCTTGGCTCTTCGGGCTGGTGTAATATTCTTAATGGAAGCACTGGTCAATGGATTAAGGGCTTCAAGGTGGAAGGAACCGCCGTGGACTTTGTATTCCAAAGAGATGAATCTGTTTTATTGGTGGTGAATCGTTCTGGAGAGGTCTGGGAGTTTTCTCTTGCTGATTTAAGTGTAACCAGGGTGTTGAAGAAATGGCTGGATGCCGGAGGAACGGGAATCACGAAAATCGCTTTAGGTGGTGTTTCCGACCGCTGGTTGGCCATAGGGTCCGATAACGGGGTGGTTAATCTTTATGATAGAAATGCTACATCTTCCAAGCCGTTCAGATCCGTTGGGAATTTGGTTTCGGAAATCACTTCGCTTGAGTTTAATCCAGATGGTCAGGTTTTGGCCATTGCTTCCCAGGGTAAGAGAGATGCCTTGAGATTGGTGCATATGCCGAGCGGAACTGTTTTCTCGAACTGGCCTACTAGTGGGACTCCTTTGGGTAGGGTTACGAGTGTAGGGTTTAGTTGTGGGGGTGAGATGATGGCTGTGGGTAATGAGGGAGGGAAGGTTACGTTGTGGAGGTTTGATGATTACTAGCTCTGAGCGAAGCGAAGAGCTACATTAAGTCACGAGCGAAGCGAGTAGCTGCTATGACTACTCGCTTTTCTCCAGCTTATATTACATTTAAGTTCTATTTAATAGATTACATATAAGTTCATTTACTCTATGTACTTTTCATATAGTTAGTGTGTTTTGGTATACTATTGTAGTTAGGGTCTTTTCCATAATTTTACATTTCACGTATTTTACCTTATACTCTCCTATTCACTGCTTGAACTTTTCTAATTTATTTTTTGGGATAGTTATTCGTGTTAGATTTTTAGTATTCGTTAAGTACTCTTTATTAGTATTTTTATTAGTTATTTTTATTTTTTGCAGCTTTTTTGCAGCTTTTTGCCTTTTTTGCAATTTTTTTAGGATTTCTATTTTGTTTTGAGACTGATGAGATTCTGATATTTTGCTTAATTCCCAAACAAGCTAATTTGCCCGTAGCAATTCTTTCGAAGAAGCTTGAATAGCTAATATCCGCTAAGTAAATACAGACTGAATACACAAATATTCAACTATGATTAATTGTCCATAAACTAATTACTATAGAAAATACCATAAATCCCATTTGTTAAAGAAATGAAACTTTGATGTGTCCGCCCATGGCAATAGATAATCCCCGTAGGTAAAATATCCGTTGTAATCCATAAATGAAATGAGAAGAACATAGCGGGAGAATGAATGAGAAAATGAAAAATACCGGGAAATCATAAATAGCGAGAAATCGTGGCGACAAAATCAAGCGAGAAATTCAAAAATAGCGAGAGAATGAAAACGAGTTAACCAAAATAGCGAGAGAATGAAAAATATCTCCACTAACTTACTCAACACTACTTTCAATCAATGTACTATTAACATACCTACAGCTCTCAAATTCTTCTGAATTCAACTCTCAACTTATTCTCAGCTCAACGTACAACTCGCTACGCTCGTTGCTTGCCACTCAACTCAACTCACAACTCGCTACGCTCGTTGTTCGTTGCTCGTTGCTCGTTATTTTTCGTTTTAATTTTTATCTTATTTCTTCATCTTCACTTATCCACCATGGCTAGATTCATTGGCCCTCCGTAAGTACAATACCACTCCCGACCCACCCATTCCCACTAACACCACCAGAAAAGGCCACGACCGTTACCGTGACCCTATTACTCACCAAATGACCCCAGCGTTATACAGAGTCAGAGCTCCATTCTTTAAGAAGAACATGATTGGATTGGCTATCTGTACGGCCATTCCGCTCGCTGTCTACGCCTACACGTGGCACGTTTTGAATAAGGATGATCTTGCCGACATTCCTATTCCTCCTCTTAGTGACGAAGAGGTGGCCAAGTTGAGAAGCGAGTATAAGAAATAGGTGTTTGGTGTTATTTGTATATAGGAATGAATGTATTAAGAGAGGGTTGTAGAGAGTGTAGGAAGATAAAGATACAGATCACAAGAAATAAAGGTTACAAGAAGAGAAGATTACAAGAAACGATCTACTACAAATATACGATCTACTACGAGAACCATCGACTAATAAGTACAAGAGGATCAAAAGTAATACGAAATATAATGAAAACTAAATCTTTAGTTTTATTCAGTACTTTATACTTTTGAGATCTGGGATCTCATAATTACTGAACCAAAGGTAAGTTAGGTAAACTATCCAGCTTGAACATTTATTATGGCTAGAATATTTATTAAGATAAGCACTAGTTAATATCAAGCAAAGAAAAAATTACCAATCAATGATAAATATCTCTTGAAAGCTACCTCGCTTGTAGCTATGCATGCTTTCCTGGCTGATACTCGTACTCTTCATCATACAAACTAACCCCCCTCACAGGGTAAGGTGTTTCTTCGGCCTTTGGATCCAACAAGGCGGCCGTGGATTCATTCTTAGGCGATCCCTTCAGTGAATGCGTAGAATACGTCGGGGTGGGAGGACCATACTCCGATGTAAGTGGCTGTGTAATGGATTGCACGTACGGCTGTTCAAATTGATGTTCAAATGGGTTCTGTTCCAATTGATGGTTAAATGGATTGTGTTCGTATCCGTTATCTATTTGGTTACCTGTTTGGTGAGTATCCATGCCTTGGTTATGTTCATTATAATACACGTTTCTGTCATAATCCTGGCTTGCCTCATAGTTATGTGTTCCCTCATAATTAGCTCCTTCATAGTAATTTATATGTGGCTCCACATTATACTCTTCTCTCGAAACATCTGCTGTATTTCTATCGTCAAATGGATTCACATGGCTTTCAGGCCCTGAATTGTAGTAAGCAGGCTCAGAAAAGAACCGCTGGGCTTCTCTGGGTGGTTGCACCAAGCCTTGTGAAAATGATCTAGGAGGTAATTCTGGATTTCCTTGAGAAACCGATCTAGGAGGTAATTCTGGGAAATTGTCTTGTGCAGATGATCTAGGAGGCAATTCCGGCTTGTAATTTGACACTTCAGGGAAACTCTGCACTTCAGGCTGGAAATCTCCTTGAGAAAATGATCTTTCCGGTAATTCTGGCTGGAAATTTGGTGCTTCAGGATGAAAGTTTCCTTGAGAAAATGACCTTGGAGGTAATTCTGGAACGGGAGGTGCAAAATCTCTAGCATGAGTTTGTACAGGGTCTTCAGAATATGATCTTGGTAATTCTGGTTGGAAATTTCCTTGAGAATATGACCTTGGCAATGCTGGCTGCAAAATTGGCACATCTGGTTGGAAATTTCCTTGTGTCTGCGAATTTCCTTGAGTCTGCAAATTTCCTTGTGAAAACGTCCTGGGCTCCGTCTTTGGTTGTGGAAAGTCTGTGGTGTAAGCTTTGGAGAAAGTGGGCCCATAACTCTTTGGAAAGTCTGTGGGATGATGAGAAATCGGGAAATCGTGTGATTTGGAAAAATCCGTGGTATGAGATCTTGGTGGTCTCTGTGGTTTTGGTTCATGAGTAATTGCTTGGTATCCCAAATCATCCTGGCTGTTGAACTGCAGAGGGGGCGCCTTTCTTTCGAGTTTCCTTTTCGGTTCAAGCGGCTTATCAAAAGTAAGAGAACTAGGGGATTCAGCCCTCGGCATGTCTCTTGGGATCTCCCTTGTGAATTCCTTATATGGGTCACTTTTGGGGTCTGCAAACGGATTGCCCGACCAGTGGCCTGTATCAATGGAATGGGACGAGTTGTTGACAAACAGGTAGAGCTTGGAGTTATCGTTATGCGACGGGTTGTAAAGAGAACTAGCGGAGTTGTTTGTATGCGACATGAGCGAGTGAGTTTGAAGAGAACCAACAGAGTGTTTTCGAAGAGAAGTGAGCGAGTCCATTCTGATTCCTCTTCTGTCGTCGGAGTGTCTGTATTCCGTAAACCTGCTGTCTGCGGTGACTGTTCTCTTTTTCGCAAAGAGAATCGTGTCCTCCTGTTGCCTGTTTTTGTTTTTCATCACCAAGACCCGGATCATATTGTTGATCACTTTGATATTGTATAGTTTCAACGATTTGTATTTTTTAAATCGTAACTTGACTTTCACAAACGGGTAGAATATCATCCCCAAAAGAAACTTGAAGAAGAAAATGGACCATACAAAGACAGAGAAACACATGATGGACAATACCACGGCCAAAACCAAGTTGGTAGTGGCTATACGCTTAATATTACTCAAGATATTGTTATCACGCCCGCCATCAGTCGCATATACCCTCAATGTTAAAATATTGATAACCTGACGAGGTGTATCCGCCACTAGAATCTGTAGGGCATGATTCACCTCGCCGTAGCAAAAGAAACACGCCCAATCAAAGAAGTTGTCGTGCTCAATTAAGTTGAAGAAACAGTGGTAGTTATACGACCGGAGAATGTACATGTTTCTCGCTATGGGGTTTAAATACGACAACGCAATGTTGTTGGTTTTATACGTGTACACTCCCCATATAAAGCGGTACGCCAATAGCACAAACTGGAAGATGATACAGCCTGTGAAAATCCATCTAGCGGTTTGGTACTGGTACGGCTGGACTTCGTTACTGGACCATCGATGGAACACGAGAATCGTGATACACGTATACATGTCCGAGCCCAAAAGCAAGATGGAAAGGATAATCATGATCCATTCGTATAAGAACGAGAACACCGTGGATGCCGAGATGTTATGGAACGAGTCCACGTCCACAATATCGAACGTTGATTGGTCGAGTTTGAACTTTCGGATCTGAGTGTCCATGTTGAAATGTTGGTTAGACATGATGCTTGGTTATTAGATGAATTTAGATATTAGATGCGATTTAGATATTAGATGGATTTCGATTTCAGATTATTCTAGTGGATTTCTAGTTATTATATTTCTGAATATATTTCTGGTTATTAGATGAATTTTTGGATATATTTGGTTATTATATTTCTAGTTGTATTTCTAGTTGTATTTCAACGTATTCTAATGGGTTTCTGGTTATTCTAATGGGTTTCTGGTAATATTTCTAGTTGTTTGGATTTCTGGATATAGTTCTAGTTATTAGATTTCTAGATTTCTGATTATTCTATTATATTTCTGATTAGATCTTGCTTATTCTCGAAGTATTCTTGTGCTTCCGCTGCTTCTTCTAATGGCTTATGTTACTTCTGCTGCTTCCGCTTCCGCCAACTTGTTATGTATATGTAATGAAAACAAACAGACTATGTAAACAGCAGAATCGTCTAGCTATCACTATCTCCTGGTTATAAGTAATCCTCTATACAATCATGTAGCATCCACGAATATCAAGTGGTGCTAACTTTTGATTTTACTTTTTGATTTTTGGGAGAATCGGAAATTTCGAAATGAAAGCTTAATTGAATACTTTGAGTTGTGGAGTTATTTGAACGTGGAATGTGAATACTTTGAATAAGTTTGGATATTCTGAATACTTTTTCACTGGTTTTGGAATCGTTTTGAGTGAGTTTCGGGAAAGGTTACAGATATTTGGAGAGCGATGGATGCCAAGTAGTTGATTGGTGAAGCGCTTCTATAAATAGGAATAAGGTTTAGATAGAGACGCTCTAGAAGCTGACGACTTGTGTGTGTGCTGTAGTGAAGTGTGGTTTCGAAGTAATGGTGGGTGCTTCTTTCGTATTTGTCCCTGAAGGGTTGTAATGTGGTGGGTGGTTAAGTGATGCGTGGTGATGTGATGTGGTAATTTAATGTGGTGATGTGGTAATTCAAGAAAAGTAATATTATATCCTCGGCTTCTAAACATTTTCTACCTTCTACAATCCTACAAACACCCTGTATACATGTGCCCGTTATTTTACCTTTTTATTTTCCACATTCCGTGTTTCAGGTCTTGTTGTAACTTCGAAACGAGAGAAGGTAGCAGGGCTATTGGACGAGCCAGCAGATGACAGAAAGCAGGGTTTACAAGGGTACACCGGGTATTTCACCGAGTATGCGATACCATACTTGTTTCTGTAAATAATAGACAAATAAGAGCCCAGGAGCTGGTTCTGGTGCCATTTTGTGTTTCTCGTCCCCCTCGAATCTCGTTAATTTCGGGAATTTTGTGCCTCTCGTGAGTGGATGAATTCGAAAGCCGTTTGGGTGGGTTTTTGGACCTTTGCTATTGTAGCATGACATTATCGTTTACGCATATTTCCTCTTGTTTCTCTAGTTAATCCTGGCTAGCCTGTTACATTCCTATTCGTACTTTGAGTTATGTACAGGATTTGCAGCCAGAATACTAAAACTTGCAAGATTCCTTAATTTTGAAGATTACAAACTACTGAAGGTACTGAAGATTCTGAAGATTGCAACGAAGATTAGAATGAATAAACTAAATATCTCGATTTTATAAAGATGCCCAAATTTAACCATACGTCAAAACAACTAGGAAATCATGATTTTAATAAAATTGACAGTTCTCAAGCACTTCACAACTTCAAGAATCTACACATCTTAAGTTAGTCGTAATATTTATGATTCCTGTTATTAAACCGGACAAAGAATTCACACTAAAAAACTTGACTTGTTTATTCTATAAAGTCTCATCTCGCATCCACGATCCGCAGGTGGTTTAAGATTTGCATAATCCGATAAGAAGCAAGGAATGGATACTAGTAACTGGGGAAAGACAACAGTCAAGAGCAGGAGTGCAAAGGATACAGGCATGGTAAACGCAAATCATACCAAACTAACCATTATCTACTAATCATACTCTACTATATACCACAAACTTGCTCTATTCTCTTCTGTCAAGTTCCTACTTTCCGGTATATTCTATACTTGTAACACTAAAACCCATTTTCTACTCCTTCTTTTGTTGCCCCATTGAATAAATATAGCTCTAAGGTAAAGTAGATTATATTTCTAGTCGGCTTGGACACTTTATCCTGAACGTTATAAATGTTATATATCCATTTCAGTAGTTTAGTTAGTCAATTGATAAATGAAGGCCTAACAATTTTTCACATTACACTTCTAACACTACCTTTAGCACCTGAATATCAGACTTCAATAAATATTAGTCAGAATTCACTAAAATTAGAAGGTTCTAAAATCAGAAATTTTTCTAAAATATAAATTCACAAACCTTCATCAACTAAAACCAACGTCATTAAAATTAGTGAGAAACTAAAATTAGCGAGAAAACCTCAAAACATTGCAACATCACAACTACACTAAAATCATATCGTTACTAAAATCACAAGATCACTAAAGTCACAACCTCATTAAAATCACTTCCCCACTAAAACCAACCTTAATAAGATTAATGAGAAAATTACAACATTACACTTTTGGTAAATTAGCGAGAAAACCTTCAGTTTTCTCACTAAAAAACTTCACAACTTCACAAACTTTCGGTTTGTTCAGTTTGAAAGTTCTTCACGTGACCTCCCCATCCCTTTTCAATCTCTTCAAATCAAACTTCAACCACCATGTCTTTCTCCTCCGATCAAATAATAACCCAATTAAACCAGGCCAAGTCGCTAGCTCTTTCCGACTCGGCCACGTACCCCCAGGTCCTACGCCAGATTCTCAACTTTCTCCCCAACTCAGAAACAAATATCCAGAACTGGTGTCTTGACTTTGTACACGAGTCGTTTGTCGACAAATCCGGCACCGAGAACGGTCCAGCACGTAAGCTCGGCATCTCTGACCGCACGGACTTGGCCATTGACTCGCTCGATGCGCTTATCATGCTCGCCACAGTGAAAGACCAGCATACTTTCCGCCGTGTAATTGATATTTCCTGCGTTGTTTACCGTTTAGTATTTAGATTTGTCGCAGAAAACGATGGCTGTAACCAAGTGTGGAGTAAACTCACGGAATTGAAGAATTCCATTGTTAATAAGTTCCCCACGACGTTCCCTGTGGAGAGCTCGGACAATGAGGAGCACGACCAGGGCCGTAACTTGGAAATCAAGTTTGAATTGATCAAGTTTATCATGATAATTATTGATTATCAGTCCAAGAGTAGTAATATAGGCGGTGGTGCTTCGACTTTCCACTTGGGAGAAGTATCCACGTCTCACTCGTTAATCAAGTATAGTAACATGGAGTATGAATCCGCCAACTTGCTTGATTTATTGTTGAAAGTATTCAACCTGGATATTCTCATTGCGCCGCTAATCTCGGCCACTTTGAACCATTTCTCCATTATCATGAAGAGAAAACCACAGTTTGTCACCAAGGTGCTCAACACGGTTTCGGCCTACGACACCACCAAGAAGCTTCAGAGTAATTACCAAACTGTCGAGCAGTTCAAGTTGTCCAGAAAGTACGTAGATAGAAGTTTGAAGATTTTCATTCAACATTTGCAAAGATACAGTCTTATTCCCACGAATTTCCAGTCCTCGTTGAACAAAAAGGCGGCAGAGTTGATAGAGCGGGGGAACGAAATCAGAAAGAAAAACATCTTTGCCATTGCGGACTCTACTATTAGAAAGAGAAAGTTTGAAGGTTTCCACAATGCTCTGAAGAGATTAAAGGAAAACACTTATAAGGACTTGTACTGTTTGAACGAAACCGGGAACGAGCTCAACGACTTTGATATCTCTACAGTTCCCCAGCATATCTTAAGCACCATGGTGGTGACCGCTTTGCAGAAAAGCTCTGCTGATAAAATCATTAAAGCCTTGGATATCATCAGTGAAAGATGGGTCAATGTAGTCAACGACAACAAAAAGAACGACGAGTCCACACCCCAGCCTCAACAAGACTCTATTAAACAAGAAGACCCTGATGATGATGACACGCCTTACAATCCAGAAACAGTGTATACTCTTCCCCCGCCAGCCACTCTCTCCTTCCAGGAGAAGAAGGAACACATAAATATAATCATACAGAACATGTTCAAGATGGCAAAACTCCCATCGACCTCCGAACCAGCTGTTTCTGAGGGTAACTCTATCAACAACGAGCTCACCAAGGTGGCTATCAAAGCGTGGAAGAAGGACAGTTGGGTCATTCTATTAACTAGATTGGCCACCAGAGGAATGAGGACCAAGGAAGGCGACTCCGAGGACGATAAGAACAACGAGGATATGAGCGATATGATCAGAAACGCCATCTTTGACTATTTCTTGGATAGCATCCACCTGAGAATCGACTTGATCATCGAGTGGTTGAACGAAGAGTGGTATAGTGAGGTGGTTTATGCTGAGGCCAACAAAATCGAATCCAAGGTCAAAGTGGAACCGGGTGTAGCGGAAGATTTCGCACCTGTGGAAACCCCGATTTATAACAAGTGGGCCGGGAAAGTTCTCGATGCTATAATTCCGTTCCTTGAACCTAATGACCGTAAAATCTTCATCAGGCTTCTCAGTGACTTGCCGTATTTGAATGCGGATCTTGTGAACCGAATAAAATCCCTTATTTTAGATCCCATCAGATCAAAGATTGGCTTTTTGTCCTTACAGTTTTTGATCATGTACAGACCTCCAGTGAAGGAAGTGTGTCTTGATATCTTGAAGGAAGTGGGAGAAAGTGATCAGGAAGATTTAAAGGAGGAGGCTAATAGATTAAGAGAGAAGTATATTTAGGAAAACTGAACAAACCGAAGGTTTGTA
The DNA here is from genome assembly GCA_030579395.1 of Aciculoconidium aculeatum. NCBI lineage: Eukaryota > Fungi > Ascomycota > Pichiomycetes > Serinales > Debaryomycetaceae > Aciculoconidium > Aciculoconidium aculeatum. The sequence goes on from JAKTQU010000005.1 coordinate 286,343, forward strand.
AAGTGTTAGTGAGAAAACCAAGGTGTTTTAGTGAGAAAACTGGTTGTATATGCAAATTCTAATTCAAGTACTATAGAAGACCTAAAGACTTAATAAAAAGACTTAACAAAGACTTAACAAAAATTGTATAATTTGGTAGAATGAATCGTTATATCAGCCTGGTTTAAGAATGCATAGACAGCATGTTGTTAGTGCTGTTGAAATTTTTAGGATTAGAAAATTGACATCAAAGTGCTCTTGCTATAATATATAGATTTGTATGTATACTTTCTTGTAGATTGAATATTTCTTCATACTGAATATCATACCTGGAATTATTTCAAACCAAGAGTTGAGAATTCGCAGCTATTCTTATCTTTTTTTACTCTTATCAAGAATTCAGTTTATGGAAATACACAAATGGGCTTCATGTATAAGTAATAATACGACTACAATAAATAATTCAAGTTTCTTATAAAAAGAATAATAGCTTTAATATGGCTCATAATCAGATTGTCAATAATATATGACTTCAAGAATAATATGGCTTCAAGAATAACATGGCTGTTAATAAATTTATCATAATGTTTATAAATATAGAAATATTTAGACTTTGAGTAAATATAGAAATATTAAGCTTTGAGAATAAACATCAAGCTTGGCTAAGAATAAATATGCTGAGGAAATAGCTTTACGAAGAAATATAACTTCCTAAATATTTCCTAAATATGATTTCCTAAATATTATTTCTTAAATATTCACTTCCTAAATATTCACTTCTTGTAGACAGATATAATAGTAAATACGGACCTCAGAAATTTGAATTATTTTCTTCCTAATTCTCAGAATTCTTTAAATTGTTCTTTCTCGAATTCCTCGTTTAATCATGTGACCCCTTTAGATAATGAATTGTTTTCACTACTCCTTACATGAACAACTCCATGTACACGGAAGATCCCTGGGAGAATGGGTGGGCTAGCGAGTCCCAATCACCGCTTGTCCAACCACCACTCACCCAACCACCTTTTTCACCACTAGCCCAATCTCAAACCTTTTCCTACTTAACTTCCTCGCAATTGCTAAACACTAGCAACCTTGAATTAGATAACGTTCCGGAATCATACACCAGACTCTATGAATCCGTAGGAGCCGGATTAACCACATCATCCGACCTTGATCTGGTCATATTCCAACCTTTGATTCTGCTGGGCTTTCTCTCTTCCATCCAGAAGAACAAGATTGTGGATATCTGCTATGACCACAATCTTCTCCCTGCATCTGTTGAAGGGAACTTTATGCAGATTATTGGCTTGATCACCTTGGAATTGGACATTTCCAGCGGCGACTATGTTACCTTGCAGTTCAGAAGACGCAACTTGCCCCCCATCCAGCCACATATCATGAGACTATGGCTGCTACTGTCCCCCACCATCCGGCCCGCTTCCGCATACAGCTCGCCTCTTTTAGACGATACAGCCTCGTTCAACGCTAATAACACCACCGAGAGATCAGGAATATTTAGTCCCGCGGATTCAGACCCGCTCACCTCTCAATTAGCATCCCAGCTTGCATCCACTTCTCTCCCCAGCTCAGACATAAATTCGCACATCAACGACATCAGAGCCACTTTCAAGCCGCTTTTGAACTCCACCGAGACGATCAAAATCAAGGAAGTGCCCGAGAAGGAGGGCCTTTTGTTCAAGCATATAAACTACTATGTTACCCACGAGTTGAAGCTCGGCATGAATGGCCATGCGGGGACGAAAAAGGTAATCAGAAGATATTCTGATTTTGTATGGTGAGTATGAATTTTGTTTAATCTCTTTTATATCTCTTACTAACATTTTAGGCTTCTCGAATTCTTACTCCAAAAATACCCATTCAGAGTAATTCCCGGACTTCCTCCGAAAAAGTTTTCTGGTATGTGTTTTGTCAAAGCTCCCTTCTTTTTCTTATACTAACATTTATAGTAGGATCGTCTCCAGATTCCCAGTTTTTGCAAAGACGTCGTAGAGGCCTACACAGGTTCTTGAACCAGTTGATCAAACACCCGGTTCTAAAGGAAGAACCCGTAGTGATAACATTCTTGAGCGTGCCTACTGACATTACCACATGGAAGAAACAGGCAAATATCGATTATTCAGTCGAGTTCAAAGGAGTCAAGATAGAAACCAACTTTATCAACAAAATCTGGCCCGTGATTGGTAAGGAATTCTTGGAGAGTTGGAGCAAGGCCGAGTCCTCGATCAACAAATTGATCGAAACTTGGACTAGGGTGGTGTTGTTGGTGGAGAGATACGAGAAGAGACAGCAACAAATAAACTATGACAACTCAAAGTTTGTTGAAGTGTTGAGTGCATTCAAGGAAAACGATATCAACTTGTACCCAAACGACGACACTTATATTGGAGAAAATAATAGAGATGATGTTAATGGCATGAATGATTCTCTAGGTCAGTTGACCAACTTCTACACCAAATCGTCCCAGTTATTGGTTGATGAAAGTTATTCCATAAACACATCCATTCTAGAAAAATTGAAAAACTACTTGGACTATTTGTATTCTTTACAAGAACTTTTCGAAAGAACTAAAACCTTGTCTGTTAATAATATTGATACTTTGGAGAAGAAAATCAATGAGAGCCAAGCCAAATTAACCAAGTTGAGCACAGAAGAATCAGACATAAAAGACACCGAGTTGGTGAAGTTGAGACAAATCATATTCAACGATAAGCAAGAAATATTCAGACAGTTGAATAACGACTGGTTAATCAAAAACTGTTGTTTTGAGGAATTCTTGATGTTTCAAGAGACTCAATATTTAATAGGTGATGTTTGGGTGGAATGGACCAAGGGCAGATATAGGTTTGAAGAGAAAATGTGCGGTTTGTATGAGAATTTAGTGGATCTGTACTAATTGCATACTAGTTTTGGGTATAAATCAGTAAATCATGTATTTTTGTAAATCAGTGATTGTTTTTGACAAATCATGTATTTTTGATAAATCATGTATTCTTGTTATATATGTAACACATGTTTACTTTGAAGCAACCAACTTCTCCCATTCTTCAATTAATGTATGCTTTTCTAAATCCAAGTCGTTGTTGAACCATTTTCTGTCCAACACCTTAGAAATACTCAACTCTTTCTGTGCTTTCTGGAGTAGCTCTGGGTCCTTTAGGAGTACGATTTGGCCAATTATCTGGCCTACTCTAACTCCTAATGCTGCACCTTCTGGGAAGGACTTGTCGAATCCCTGTTGTAGTCCCTTGGCCTGAGCCAGGGAAAGCCCATCTAAAAAGCCTTGCTTATGATGAGAACGCTTGATATCAGCGGTAGAGAAGTCTTGTTCATCTTCACCCCACACGTCATCAGTAGAGGAATGCGAGTTAGGAGATCCTATCAAAGTGGAACCAACAGTGGGCTGGCAGTTATTGCAAGGCATAAGGAGAGTGAAGAGTTTGATATTGGTTTGTATGCAGGGAATGATTACTAAAGAAGGAGGAGAAAGATGTACGCTATAAATTTAAGAAATGATACGAGTACATGTTTGGGGACAGTACAAAACTATTGAGATGGGGTGCTTTCCAAGGCTGTGTAGCTTTGTGAACCATAGGTTAGGACTACAAACAAGATGAAATGTATTTCAAGTTCCGAATAAGTACAATTCCAGGTTTCAGGGCATTCCAGGTTTCAGGGTATTCCAGGGTTCAGGGTATTCCAGGGTTCAGAGCATTCCAGGGTTCTTGTGGGCAGTACGAAACCTATTTGCAAAACTTGATAAGAAAACTTGGCGCTTCAACTTGACATGTTGCATTGATGTTATTTTATTTTTTGCACCCATTTCCAGAAATTACAGTCTCCGCTAGTAAGACTCTTTTCAAGAACAGCGTCCAGATGAATAGTCTAGAAGCCTCTCATGTATGCCGGTATATAACAATAATCTACTAAACTTTCATTTTAATCTTTAATAATTTCAAATTAATTCACAAAAATCCACTGAAATTTACCGAGAAGCAAGGCTTGACCAGCAAAACAAAGAGCACAAGCATAAAGGAAAATCCAAAAACAGATTTCCAAGAATTCCCCCAGGTTTAACCAAAATCTACTAAGCTGTACCAATACCCAACAATCTCTACAATGTCTGAACCCCTACCAAAGTCTAAAATCCCTACACATCTCTAAAAACCTACCTTCTCTATCTATTAGTTATCTCTTATCTCGGTAAATACACGCACATCGAGAAAAAACAAAAAAAGTCAGCCAGCGGTTATTCAGTAAGCAATAGTGCTGGCACTGGAAAGAACCTCGTTTAGTACCTGAGGAAAGATAACTAGACAACTGTTAATAACGAAAAGATTTTAGCTATAACAGGAACATAGAGATAGCATACTATTTGTGTGTTTTTTGTTTCTTTATATATCTTAAAAATTTACACAACACACATACATAACAAATACCACCACACTCACTTATGGCTAATATTATCACCCAGGTTTCAGAAGAAACCTATAGACCAGTCCAGGCGGACGAGTCCAACATAGACTACAACTCCAAGATATACTTGAACATCCGGGGCAAGGAGTTTGTGATAACCCGGGATGAATTGATGAGTTTGCCGGAGAGCATTCTCCTTTGTTTATTTCCAAACGGGGTGTTTTTGGATATGAATGGTGCTGTGATTACAAACTTGACTGAAGAGGATGTTGTTAGTGTTAACTTTGATCCTGAGTGCTTCCAGTACATCATGGAGATGTTTAGCGAGGCCCACAGGGATTTGGCTGACGCACCCAGCACCCCCTTGACTCCCACTATCAGTCTTGGAGCGTCTGCTGCCACACGCCAGGCACAAGAAAACGTGTTGCAGAACAAACCGGCAATTATTGTCTTGAGAGAAGACTTGGACTACTATGTTATTCCGCCCCAGGCTGGCACCACTTTGGAACAGATTAGGCATCTCAAGGTGGAGGTGGCCCGAGAATTGGTGCGGAACAAGTCGATTTTCAACGGCTTGGGCTACGAACCTGAGTTGCCCCCGCTGGTGCATCAAACTCTAGGTTCTGCCGAGCAGCATTTGTTTGACATGTTGTGCACTTCGGGCTTTGACCTGAGGGGTAACTGGGGCCGCAGATCCTTGGAACCGTCTAAATGCGTCATTCTGTCCTTATCATTGGTCCGTTTGAAGACTTCTAGTAATGAGACCCCGCCGGACTCTCCCTCTTTGGCGCCCGTGACGTCAAATGCCTCTTCCAGCTCTAGACTGAGATCGAGACTGCGTATAGCTAGTTTGGCCAGTAGCGCTCAAAGAGCCGCGTCTCGTTCCTTGTCCAAGTCCAGAAAGCACGAAAGCGATCCTCTGAAGTTGTTATTGTTCTGGAGAAAGCCCGCTAGAAAGTGCTGGTGGTCAAACCAAGTTATAGAGGTTGGAGACATGAAGGTTAAGGTCCACGTGAGAAGAGTCTGGACCTTGGAATTGAGTGTGGTTGGGATTCAATAGAAGAGGAGAGGGATTACATTCAACTAGATGCGTTGAAAACTCACAAAAGTTTCATTTCAAATTATATTAATTTGGATCTTAGAATTGGCGGTGAAGACACTCGCGTATTCTGATGTTCCGTCTATTCCGTTCCTGTAAATTAGAGATATATGTACTAATAATCACGATAATAAGAGTTGTAGCTGACCAAACCCAAGGTTTGTGAAGCTGTGTATACTTTGTAATTCACCTAAACACGATGTATTTGTTATCACTTTCCATAAATTTCAAGAGTTTCTATTCATTTTGTTCTCCTTGTAACTACGTCACATTATTCACAAACTTATTTTTCGATTGCAGCCAAAGATACAACATGAAGATGAAAAATAAATCTCCATCTTTTAAATCTACTTTCAAAAGTGTGTACGTAGATGCCACTCTGATCTAGGGATTCGATTTCCCCCGGCTTTAGCACCAGTAACCCGATCCGGATATTCTGTAATCACCTGGTCATTGTGAGGATGTGCTTTTGAACTCAAGGAATAATGGAGACTTCACTGTTAAATATCTGTCAAGATCGTGCTGCTGACAAAATTGAGCTTTCAACCAAGTATTCAGTTTCACATGGAATAGGCGATTTTGACTAAAGTTACCTGCATATTGACTATTTATCGATACACTAATGCTTAGTAGCTCGTCTTCTTCTGCCGTCCATTTCCGTTCCGTTAGTCGTTCAATAGTAAAGTTGAATCATAATATATATTTCTTAACAGGAAACTTTGTGACACGTTGCATTGACTAAAAGGTACAACAATAAAACCTCTTTCTTCCATTGTCATTAGTATAGAATATTGACTCAAGACTTATTTTTAACTATTACATTCGTGTTAGAGTCTCTGCTCAAATATCTTGAATGTATTCTGGTACTTCGATCTGGGAGATGATAAATTTCAACATGAATTTTCCAAGATATATTTTCGTCTAGAATTCGGAATGGCTGCGAAAAAGTCCAACAAGAACTGTAATTTATCTATTTTATTCTTTTAAAACACACCGTTTTATTTAATTCTAGAGTCACATTACACCGATCTCGATTTCGTTAGTGCTACGCCGTGAAATTTGCCAGCCGATCCAATATATTTTCTCATCATTTATTTTTTCATCATTTATTTTTTACTATAACAAAAACATAACATCCATTTAACACTACATGGGTAAAACGTTACATATATTCATATTGTGCATTTGTTGGGCAATTTTCTCTCAATTACAAAAATCCACTAAACAATAATACATACTAGTAACACAAAGAGAGAATTTTTCAAGAAAAATCCGTGATAGTTTAGTGGCTAGAATTACCGCTTGTCGCGTGGTAGACCGGGGTTCAATTCCCCGTCGCGGAGCTTTCCTTTGCGCAAATGGTTTAGTGGTAAAATCCAACGTTGCCATCGTTGGGCCCCCGGTTCGATTCCGGGTTTGCGCATTCTTTTTTCCTGTTTTTATACTGATGCTGTTTTTATTTATTATAATGATAACAAGATGATCTAACTTGAATTCCGATAAACCCTCGTTTTCTTTCACAAATTTTGTGCTCAAATTGATTCAGTTAATTTCAGAACCAATTTTTTGTCGCGAATTTTTCAAACGCGTCTTGAAGGTTGAATCTATTTGAATACAGATACTGTTTGAATACACATACTCTTAGATTAGACAATTCATCAGCTAGATACTATTTCATATAAATTATCAATAAGAATAACGCTTTTTCATGTCCACATCTCAAACCCCTTGGGTCGAAAAGTATAGACCAAAAAACTTGGATGATGTTGCATCTCAAGACCATGCCGTGAAAGTGTTGAAGAAAACGATTCTGCAGGCAAACTTACCACACATGCTCTTTTATGGTCCACCAGGTACCGGTAAGACCTCAACCATTCTTGCGCTTGCAAAGCAACTCTATGGGCCAAGTTTGTACAAATCCAGAGTTTTGGAATTGAATGCTTCGGATGAACGTGGTATTTCTATTGTTAGACAGAAGATCAAGAACTTTGCCCGTTTGACTGTTTCCAATCCAACCAAAGAAGACTTGGAAAATTATCCTTGTCCTCCTTATAAAATCATTATTTTGGATGAAGCCGATTCAATGACTAATGATGCGCAATCGGCATTGAGAAGAACCATGGAGAACTATTCTAGTGTAACCCGTTTCTGTTTGATTTGTAATTACATCACCCGTATTATTGATCCCTTGGCGCTGAGATGCTCCAAGTTCAGATTTAAGTTGCTCAATAACGAAAATGCATTAAACAGATTGAAGTACATTGCAGAGGAAGAAAAAGTGGAATTGGCGCCTGAACCTGTTTTGGAAGAAATCTTGAGGATTTCCGGCGGGGATTTAAGAAAAGCCATCACGTATTTACAATCTGCTAGTAAATTGAATACCTTGGTTGGACAATCCGAGGATGATATGGAGATCCAGTCCACAGGCATTACCATCAGCTCGATTCAAGATATCGCGGGGATCATTTCCACCCCGCTCCTTGAACAACTTTCCAAAACGATAGAGCAAAAGAATCAAAGCCAAATCATCAAACAAGTCAATGACTTGATTCTAAGCGGGTACTCTGCACAGCAACTACTCGATCAGCTCCACGATAGTTTCCTTTTGAATGACTCGTTTGGGTCAAATACAAAGAATAGAATCGCTAGTATCTTGTTTGAAGCCGACAAGAAATTAAATTTGGGTACAGATGAACACATCCAATTATTGAGTTTATGCTTGAAAATTGCAGAAGCATTGTAAATTAGACGTATTATTTTGAAAGATAGCTTTTAATTCATTAGTTCATCGTAAATGCATTTTCGTAAATACATTCTCATTCTATTTTTAATCTACACGTTACAGAAATCATACATCACATCTTGAATTACTAACAATGGCTAGAAATTAAGAAGAACCATTTTGGTTCTTCATTTGTTGGTTTGGGATCATCTGAGGATTGATTCCTGGCGGGAAACCCATATATTGTGGAGGAGGCGGCATGAATTGACCATTGAACTGCCCTTGCATATGTGGAGGCACGCCAGGAGGTGGCCCTCTCATGTAGCCCTGGAACATCCCTGGGGGCATGTTCATTCCAGGAGGTCCATTGAAAGGTGCAAGATTTGGCTGGCCATTTTGCTGACCGTGTTGAGGGTGTTGGAGGTGTGGGGGGAGAGATTGGGGGTGAACTGGTTGCCCATTCTGACCAGTTTGAGCTACACGTTGTTGACCAGGCTGGTTTGGAAGTCCCGGTGGAATCGAGTGTCCTGGATGGCCTTGGACTTGGCCTTGTTGACCAGGGTGTCTCATCCAAGGAGGTAACATCTGTGGATTGTGGCCTGGAGGAAACTGGCCATTTCTGATTTGGAATTGTGGGTTCTGTTGCATGTGAGCAGCCGATGGATCCATGCGCTCCGGAGCAGCTGGTGAACTCATCAAGTCTTGGTTTTGCGGCCGAGGTTGCTGCCTTACTTGTGGGGGAATGTCACGGGAACTGGGCTCTTCGTTATTCTTATCAGTGCCCGCTTCCTTCTTATTCATTAACGACATGAAAAAGTTGTCATTTGCAGGCTGTCTCTCTTGGGTTCCTAGTTCTTGAGGGGGTCCTTGACGCGAAGGGAATCCCGAAGGTTCCTGGAAGAACCGAGACATTCCATGTTCTTCAGACACACGTCTTGGCATTTGTGGTGTGGATTGCGCAGAGTTGGACTGCAGCAGACGTGCAAGCTGTTGGAGATGAAGCTGCTGAAGATGAAGCTGTTGTGCCTGATGAAGCTGCGGGTGGATTTGGTTATGAGGAGACATCCCTGGCGGAATGCTATGATGTTGTGGTATATTTGGTTGCAGTTGCAGATGTTGATGTTGTGGTTGATGTTGTACTTGCTGTTTCTGTTGCTGTTGCTGCTGCTGTACTTGTTGTACTTGTGATTGCAGACTCAGTTTGTGGTGTGAAGGTTGATGTTCATGAAGCTGGGCAGATTCAACCTTTGGAGTTCCAAAGAAAGAAGAAAACCTTGAACTCTTGTTGGAAACCTCGGTCGGGGTATTAGGCTCTAGGTGTTTAACCTGAGGGCTTTCATTTTCGTGTTTTGGCTTGACAAATGAGAAAAAGTTATCAACGTCATTTCCAGCCCTTTCAGCGGCACTGGTGGAAACCTCGGGTAAATCGCCGTGCTTGCGACGATCCTCTTTCTTCATCAAGGACTTCCATTTCTCGAAATCCTCCACTGTTTGGCCCATGTTCATACTACTTAGAGGCTCATTGCCTGTCAAATCAGTAGAGTCCCATTCCGGTTCAACTTCATCGGCATTCTCCCCAAGCAAAGCGGATATCTTTTCAGGAGTGAGCGAGTCCAAGTCGCCGTTCTTGCCAAAGGACGTTTTACGCTCCCAAGTCTGTTGCAAGTGGGAAGGTTGCGATGCATTCTGTTGCTGCCTTCTTGAATACGAATTGTTCTTTTTCTGTTTATTCGAGGCATTGAAGTCGCCCCCCTTTGGTCTTGTGGCATTGTATCTCCAGAAGCTTCTGTCAGGTAATTTTGGAGAATTCTTAAAATCCTCAATATAGGGAGACTTTCTAATTTCTAACAAGTAGTCAATTGTGTACCTAATCTTTTCATGCGATTGCCTTACTCCCTGCGAGGGGGACGGGCTGCTGCTATTGGAGCGAGGTTCTAGCTCAGGAGAGTTTTCCTTAGCAGCCTTAGCCATGGCTGAATCAAGGAGCTTGGATAAAGCATTACCTGGCTTCAAGTCGAACGTGGGCGTTACTGTACCATTGTTTTGGAAGAATTTGGATCGGCTCGGTTCCGACGTGATCTGGATTATAGACGGATCGTTGAATAGGGGATTAGACTGATCCATTGAGGTTGAATTGAGGCCGCTGGATCGTGTGTAATGCTCAACTTGTTACTCTATATTTGAAGTTGAGTGGGAAAATTTTTTTGGCCATGTGATGTGTCATGCGAATGCCACCTTAATTATTGTTGATTAGAAAAGGGGGTCTTGACCTTTATTCATATTATTGTGAATAACTAGGTCTTGTCATTATTCTTACTATTGTAATCAACTAACGAACGGTTGAATAAGAATGAGGGGTCGTACTGGCAGGAATTTGCCGGATGACATTGGTAGTTTCCTAACAGGCTCTATGTTAATATTTGATTGGTTTGAATAAATGCCAAGATTGGAGAGGTTGTTGGAGTAGTGTATAAGGTATAGTGTAAGAGGTGACTGAAGCTTTCTATAGCCAATGTTACAGAGATTTACGATCAGTTGACAGAGATTTACTGTGTTTTCTATTTACAGTGTGTTTATTGTGTTTCTATTACGTTTATTGTGTTTTCTGTTTTCTGTTTTCTATATACTGCGTTTCTACAGTGTTCTTTCTGTCATCCAACTCACTCTGTATTCAAGTTAACTCTCTCTACATAAATATCGCAAGTGGTATGTACATACTTCGGCAGATTGCACTAAGGAAGCTTGTGTCCTGAACATCCGCTACAACAAGAATATCTTGTTCAGTTTAAGATGGACCGTTTATTGGAATACTCGATATGGTTCTTTTGGACAGAAACGCAGTAACCATTCTTGAAATGGGCTTCTTTAGATAGTCCTAATTTTACACTAAGTAACCAAACAACCTGTTTTCATATCCGTCAGGTAAATATCTGTTTGCTTGAAATAATCAGACGAAGATCAAAGTTCTCAAATGAAACCGGTATAATTCCACAATTATGCTCATCCATGGAAAAGTGTGTATTATCCTTGTTTCCAGACAATCAAGTACAAAATTTAGCCAGATTATTTACCTTTCCTTCTTCAGAGGCGAGAAATATAAATAGTCTTTTTTTGCAGCATTTGATAGGAAAAACCAGCCTCGGGTATCTGTGGAGAATGGTCTATTTAAGGCTTAGAAGTTATGTGAGACACTGGAATCTTCCACAATTCGCCCGAACTACACGTCTACTATCATTACGATGTATTTTCTCTCGATCCGATGGAAGCAGTGGTTTGTGTATCCGGTACTGGCATGGCCAAATATTTTCAACCAGAAATAATAGTTTTTAATCTTATTAAGTGTATGCCAGCCTTATATTTCAGACTATATTGCAAGCTATTTTTGCCTCCAAAACTGCATGGACCTACTTTGTAACGAATTCAAGGATGTATTCCTGTCAACAATACATCCTTGAATTCGAGTTGATCTGAGTGACGATTCGTCCGGTAATGTTTAGCGTTTGCATAACTGAACATCGTGATTCCAAAATTGTTCTTTTGTTTCGAATGCTATCGTTTTCTGTTCCTCCGTTTAATAATTTGTTTTTGCAGCCAGGAAAAACCCTAACAGCAATAGTATAAGGGAGACTATACAATCTCAACTTGGTTTCAAGTTAGCTTCAAAAATGTGTTTTGAGATAGTGATTTCTAAAATAAGATTAAAGACACGGCAAAGAGGGATGCAAATGGAAGAAGAGTCATGTTTTTCTATTTTAAGACGAATGTTTTATAAAGGTTAAAGTTTTACCTTATTTATTGATGTTAGACTACTAATGCGTTGTTTACAGGTCTTAGATAGTAGTTGACTGGCTAAATAGCAGGTAATATGGGAGCCTTTATAGGGTCCCAGATTAGATGTATAAGAGGGGAGATAGCCATGTAACCTGGTAACAGTGATCTGTGTTTCATAGTAATGTAGAACTAGCCGATAAGGCAATTGTTATCGTAATATGTGTATCTCGATAACTAGGGATTTGCCTAATTCGGCCTGCAAAGGGGAGTTCCTTACAAATTATGAAATATTTACTCACTTGTAGTGACAACTCTTGAATAGCTAAGTACTAGTTATTCAATGGTGGAGATGTAAATGTCTCAGCGTGTTATCTCCTAGTTTCTTTCACAGTGTATTATTACATAGTATACATATATTACATAGGACAAATTTGATTCTGAAGCATCATCTTAAATAAGGAATGTTCAATTTCATCACTTCTCTGCACATCATGAACCAATCAATATCTCTTAATTTGTCCTCTTGTTGCCTTCTCTTTTCATCCCACTTGAACAATTCGTACATGAACCTCAAGTTTGGCTGAATTATAATGTTCAATCTACGAACTCTCACGTACAAATACGCATCAGGAAGTGAAATCTGAAGACGTCTCATCACTTCTGCAATTACCACAGTCGCAGATCTACTAACACCAACTCTACAATGAACCAAAATCTTATGTTGGTCATTTTGCTTGATGAAATCCAAGATTTTTGGCAATGATTTGGATAACCCATCAATTCCATCATCTTGAAGGTTATTCACCTTCATCACATCTGTAACCTTGCAGTTCTTAAGATGAAACATTTCAATACTTCCATCATCTATATTATCAACGTATTCAATATTATTTTTTTTGAACTGCCCTCCATTTAGCCAATTAAGTTGTTCTCCAACCGAGATGATCTTGGTAATCCCCAAGTCAGTAAGTAAAGGTAGACAGCTCGCATGCACAAGTGAACCTAGGTATAGATAAGGAAGAATCTTTGACGGAAGGGATCCCTCCACAGACGTGACCCAGTCGTTAGGTGAAGAAGCTACAGCATGTTCAACTTCATCTTCATCGTCCGAATTCTCAATATACCCAAGCTGATATTTTGGCCTGTTTGTTGAGCCCAATAACATTTCATTAATTTCGGAATCTGTTAGAACTTCTAATCTCCCCCAATTGATAGTAAATGCACCCCCCGGACTTTCGCCACAAAGATTCCCATAGTACTTTCCTACTGGACTGAACTTTTTCAAGATTGGTTCTAGCTTTTTCAAAATCAACACGTCACTGTTGAATATATAGAAGGGTCTCCCGTGCTCATTGTGTAGTTGAAGCATCGCCTCTTGTAAGCTACAATTATTTGAGTATATCAAGAAACACAAAATAAGCAACGACAGCTCAGTGTACCCATCAGAACAATGAATCAAAGTACTCTGGCTTAATTTGGAAGTGGATGTAGATGAAAACAAGTATATCAACTTGCACGTATTGATTATGGACATCAAATTGTCCTTGTGGCAATCACCAATCCCAATTGACCCCGAAGTGGGGAACTCTAAACAATTGAAATCACCCACTTCATCTTCATTTAATTTATGCGACGAAATCGAATACTTAAAAAGCAAGTCCCCAAGCACCGAGAACGATGGGAAAGCGGCACCATTACGGCAATTGATGAATAACCGCCAGTTTGACTTTGGAATGGGGAGATTTTCCAAAGGTCGGGTACATAGCACCAGAGAATTCTTTGGGGTACAGTATGCGTTTTTATGTGTTTGGTTTGAAATGTTCTCTTGGTATGAGAGATCGTCATGTGTTAGGTATGCTAGCATTGTTTGGAAGTCCCATGAATTGCCTGCCCAGACATTTGCCTTGACTTGAGTAGCAGACGACATTGTCGACGATTCTATCTTTTCTAATAATCCCAGAAGAGAGCACTGCCGCCGGTCCAAGGGCTCACACAGATATCTTGATCTGCTTTTCATGTCAGAAGGTATATCGTTCCCAAGTCCCAAAGTTTGTTTGCGAACACTATAAACTTCAGCCGCGTCCAATTTCCCAAGCACCTTCTTTGGCTTACTCTCGTACCCTGTCAACAAGAACACATTGTATTCACATGTCCCCTTCTGGAGTTTGGCTTCGTATCTCTGAGCCAACCACAAGACACGTGCATATCTGATTGCCAAAGAATTATTGTCCAACTGGTAGATCACGAAATCTGAACAAGTTGACAACTTTGAAACCTGGATGTGGAAATTCCGCAAAGAAATCCCACTCTCAGGGTCCAAATTGAGAAAAATAGGGAAGAGGTTGGTTATAAGACAATCATCTTTAAGAGTGTCTATAAGAGACTCGACGTGGTCCGGCACTGAATCCCCAAAAACAACAGAAAAGACGTGGTGTAATTTCTCAAGGGCTTCTTCTTTCAAAACATCTATCCTCAGCAAAACTTCACTTATTCTAACAGTGTTGTTAAGGAGTTCGTAAGGCGGGTCGTCTGCTTCGCTGGACTTGTTTGTGGATTCATTGTTAATACACATGAGGAATCTAGAGTTGGGCTTCTGGGGACTTCTCAATGACTGGAAGTACCTCCTTTGGGCAAAGTTAGCATCGTTGAGACCATGTAGCCAGGGGAAAACCTCTTTAGTAGGAGGGAGTGGCTTGGAAAAGTACCACCTAAATATCGAACGAAGTTGGGTATGGCTAAGAACCCTGATCATTAAGCTGGAATTGTGGTAGTCTTTCAAACCTCCATCTTTATTGTGCTTCGAATGAATATGAGGCGTCGAGTCCAAGCACTTTAAATGCAGAAGAAACAGAGATGCAGGGTCTAAGGGAGAAATGCTGGATTCAAAGTCGATTTCCTGGGTGTCGTAGAAAATTTCAGATGAAACTGGGGATTCCAGTCGAGGGGGAGAAGAAAATGTGTATGGAGGTATGGAGGGGGCGGTAGATGTGGGAGGCTCTTCAGTATGAAGAGAGCATTTGGAGTAAGTAGAGTCTGAGTATTTGGAATGAGACAAGTCGGAATCTTCAAAGTACTTGGAATGAGACAAGTCAGAGTCTTCTGAGAACTTGGAATTAGAATCTGCCGAGTACTTGCAATGAGAATCTTCTGAGATGGACTCTATTTCGTCTGCAACGTTTATCTTACTGGTTTTCATTCCTATCCCACTGCAGACATCACAGTCCTGGTCATTTGTATTCAAATTCTGGTGTCTTGCCCTGAACCTATCCCGTTCGTGAAGCAAGTCATTTGAGGTAGAAGAAGATCTCTTGGTGGATCGGGGAACCTGAGGAGCATTGTTTATGTCTGCGGAGCCCAACGAGGCTTGTACAGTTGTTATTGGTGTTGTGTGTATTGTGTGGTTATGGGGATGCTTTAAAGGATTAAGAGGAAGCTCAAACAGAGTGCCGTGTCCCGCGGTAGTTTTGTTTCCCAAGTATCCTATAAACCCTTCCACATTCACTTCGTCAATATTTTCAATCATATCTCCCACTTTCCGGGTTGTGTTTGAAAAAGATGGGTTAAAGTATATTATCTCCTTATCTTGAAAGATGACGGGAAGTTTTGGGGCACGTGAACACGAAAAGTGCACAGATTAAATTGAAAAGATCAGCAGTACCTTAAGTATAAGTTGTTTTTTTGGAGTGGAATATCGTTTAGAAATGTGCTTAATATAGTTCTTCGGTTGGATTTAGAAAAATCTCAAATGTTCCCTTTATAAATGTGTCTTGCAAAGATAATTTGAAAAATATGCAAATTGAAAAAAACACACACTGATTGAAGAACATGCTGATTCAAAAATATGATGTTTTTAAACAAGTCTAAGCCCCTTTGGTACAATGACAATCTTTCACCATCATTGGAAAAGCTTCCTCTCTATATAAAAAGTTAAAAAACACTCATGAAACTAACTCAATAATGCATACGAGTTTTACCATACATTGTTTCTTGATTCATTATATCGGTCACATGACCATACACAGCCGCTTATTTTGTGTATAGCCCCCTCCCCATAGCCAATTTAGAAAATCATCTTGAGTTTATATATTGGCATCGTTTTGGTTGAAATTTAATTTTCAATTCTTCTCTTCAATTCAGTGTCAAAGAATGAAATACGTTCAATACTTCCATAATCCTCAGTTTTCCAGAGCAACTTTCCGTTTCAACAACAGGTCTTGGTTGATTAAATGGAGGATAACAGACGTTATCGTGATCATATTGCTTGGGGTGCTTTATAAACTACTCGGGTTTATCAAGCCCTTCCAAAGACAGTTCTACTTGGGGGATTTGTCCATTTCACATCCATTTGCCGAGCACGAAAGAGTGCCACCAAGTCATTTATTCATCTTTGCTGTGGTCGTGCCCTTGGTTTCCATTATAATAACTAGTCTTTTACTCACTCCACCTAAACATAAAATTTACCACGCCTATGTGAGCATCATAGGCCTTGCAGTTTCTTGTTTAGTCACTGCTGACTTGACCGATGTTTTGAAGGAGTACATTGGAAGACTCCGCCCTGATTTCCTCAGTAGATGCATCCCTAAGGAAGGCGTGGCTAACAATACATTGGTGTATGCAATTGATGTGTGTACTACTAAAAACATGAGTAGACTAAAGGATGGTTTTAAAACCACCCCATCTGGCCATTCCTCACTCAGTTTTGCCGGGTTATTGTATACTTCCTTGTATTTGGCCGGCCAAGTTGTGGCCACCGATACCAATGTCGGGGCGTGGAGAACGATTTTGTGTGCTGTTCCTACTTTGGGTGCAGCCCTCATTGCTTTAAGTAGAACACAAGACTACAGACATCATTTTGTGGATGTTTTCATCGGAGCAGTTTTGGGCAGTATTATTGCTGTGTGGTCATACTTAAGAATCTTCCCATTTGTCACCAACAAGCAATGTTTCCAACCAAAGTATTTGATTGAGAATGAGAAGGAACTGGAATCTGAAGAAGTGTACAATAGTTTAGAACTGGTTTAAGATACTAAATATTCTTATATGATATGAAATGATCTGTAATAATTATTACAGACTGAATCAACTTTTGACATTAAAATATCCCAATACCATTTGGGTTTGTAGGAATGACGTATACAATAAGGCGTAGTCATTGTGTTCATTTTGTACTTTTTATTATGGTTAATTGGATGTGAAAAATATCAGAATTTATTCTTGGGGCCTTGTTACCTCCATCGTCCACCATCTTGCCATAATCTTGTAGAAACTTGCGGTCTGTGTTTGATCCGATGGGACTAGATTATTAGGATATTGAATACTTGAGGTGAAACATTCTCTATTTATAAGAGCTTCACTTAGATCATTCTTTAGGAGAACAATGTGAGGATGTATGCGAAGAGTTGACAAGGGATTTAGCTTTATGTACTTTTTGTAAGATATTTGAGAAATTTGCTGGTAGTGAAGGAAGGTTGGTCAAAAGTGGCATCATATGAATTTTGTACCTCTCATAAATTACAGAAATCAATTAAACACGTTTCACACCATTTTCCAAATTAGCGTTGGATCCTGGTTCTTGATTAGGGTATTATTCTGGATATGCGTCAACCCTTATTTTCAGGTGGCTGCAAAATAAAATTTGATTCATAACTAGAAGTGGCTTCAGATAAGATACTAATAAGCTTATGATTTACTAGTAATATATAACTGATCCAACTTGTAACTCAACATTCTATAACTTTCTTTTTTTATTTTTATGTGGCACCATTATCACCTACAATAGGGAAATTCTTCTATGGTAGAGTAGAGCCAAGTAAATATTCCAATCAAAAGACACTACTTAAGTGATGCTACTAGTATAGAATAAAAATAATCCGGGGTAGTGGAGGATCATTAACTGCTTGCGATAAAGAAAAACATTGTGGATTTAAAAGGAATAGGAGAATATAGAAGCGTGTTTATCTAATAGAAATGAATTAGTTCAAATATGTTAAATTTAGAGAATGGAGAGGTTAAATAGATTTGGTTTTGCGTATTTTTGTTCAACATTTGATCTATACGTAATCTTTGGGATTTAATCTGAATCATTGTTATATTTATTAAATGTACCGCTGATTAGCTTCAGAATATAAAATATTTGCTGTATTAATTGTAATATGTAGGTTTAGGGAATTCTATTATTCATATGCAAGCTGAGTGATCTGCCATCATTGATTATTCCGTTGCATATTGATACCTCCATAGCCCCTACAAATTCACTATACATACAATACTAATTGAAGAAATCCGATTCTCCGTCCGTCTTCTGGAGTAATGCTCAGTATCTGGAATTGTGCTCTATGGATTAATTATATCCTTATAGTGAAAGATCATTACTGTGTAATTGATTTCGTCATTTGCTATGGAATGTTACATTTTTGTATATCCGAGATTTCGAGATCAGCCCCCTTTTTGGATATTACATTGTACGTTGGTATGATCTATGGTCGTACAAAAATGTCTGTATAGCACAACATGTATGTGAATATATGCTATTTTCTCGAATAAGCATTTCACGAGCACATATTCAGACCCGAAGCAGTCTTCACAGCCAGCTTTGAAATTAGCCATAACAACTAACAGACGTAAAAGAACACAATATTTGTAAATCCTCAGCCATGTTACAAATCAACTTGGCTACGAAAATTTCTAAACTCTTATTTAATTTATTCTATCAACACGTATTTACATCAATGTGGTTCTCCCTCCAATCTCGGTGCTTGCACTTCCATCAGGCATATTCCCATCTCTAGCACTCACAAATTTGCTATAAACAGCCTCCAACTTCTTCTTTTCACTCAAGGAGATTGAAGGTTTAGTTTCCTTAAGAGATTCTAAAAAGTCCTTATGAGTAATGAAAACAGTAGTATCTCTACTCACCTTCTTTTCTTTGTTGTCTTCACTGCTACCCAAGATTTGTTGGATTTCTTGCACAATTTTCAAGCGCTCAGCTGGTCTCATTTTCTTCTCCTTACTAACCTTTATGAAATCCACAACGTCATTCTTCTTTTCTGTTGGAACTGCGCTTAATTTTTCTTCATCTGCAGCCAACTTTATATGAACAGCCTTCAAGTAAGCATTGTAACCCAAACCTTGCATATCTGCTCCACTGAACCCGCCAGTTTGCTCTGCAATCTCTTCTAATTTGACATCATCATCTAAATCCATCTTCAATGTGATACTTTGTAAAATGTCTAGCCTGTCTTCGTAGCTTGGCATATCACAGATAACACTCTTATCCAATCTACCTGGTCTCAATAAAGCAGAATCAATCAAGTCTGGTCTACTTGTCGCAGCCAAAACATAAACACCATCCAATCCTTCGGCACCATCCATTTGGGTCAACATTTGGTTCACAACTCTGTCAGTGACACCAGTAGAGTCATGACCTCTCTTGGGTGCAATAGAATCAAATTCATCGAAAAACAAAATGCATGGCTTTGCAGCTTGAGCTCGCTCAAACAATTCACGAACACTCTGTTCAGAGGCACCAATGTATTTGTTCAAAATTTCGGGCCCTTTAATGGAAATGAAATTAAGACCACATTGACCAGCAACGGCACTTGCTAATAAAGTCTTCCCACAACCGGGGTACCCATAAAGAAGAATACCGGATCTTAAACGAAGTGGACAACTAGCAAAAATAGGTGCATACTTGGTGGGCCATTCCAAGGTTTCCAAAAGCACATTTTTGGCTTCCTTGAGGCCACCAATGTCCGACCAGTTGATCAGTGATTTCTGAAGTTTCACGCCCCTTAAATTCGATGGCGTGAAAGTGTCCAAAGAAGAACTCAAGATTTCTTTAGTAACGACAACTTCGCCGCCATTGGCCTGAAACAAGGCTTCATGGTACAATCTGTCACATAGGATTTTCATGTCATTGGGCAAGTATCCCTCGGTTTCAGAAACCATATCCATGATATCGAAATTCACTTTACATTCCAATTGCTTTGTAAGATACTCAGTAAGAAGCTGGGATCTGGATGACTTGTCTGGAGGACTCAAGTGGTGATAGTTATCAATCAAATGGCTGATCAATTTATTCAAGGATTCTTTCGAGGTGGATGAGATCAATACAGAAACGTTCCCGTGCCTCTGGTTGTGAATCTTGGCTAATTGAAGTACGAGAAATTCACAGAGCTGGTTTGATTTGGAAGAATCAACATTGTCCATCTCAGCAGGAAGAATCTTGTCCAAGTTGTCTAAAATAAGTAAAGAAGGCTTGTACCATGCACAGCTTTGGAGCCATTTCAATATATTTGCCTTTGCATTTGTGTAACTTTCATTCATGAGGGTCTCGCATTGTATGTGTTTGACAAAATACCCATTTTCTGTCATTGATTTCCCCACAAGTTTAAGCAAAAGTGATTTACCACTGCCTGAATTACCATAAACAAGAGCAGCCGAGTTTCTAGAAGTGCGGAATGAAGAGGCAATGGATTCAATTTTATCGTTCAATCCGATGGAAGTATCTTGTTCGTTATCCACTTTTTCTTCAATGAATGAAGTTGTCCTTAAAAGTTCATCTCCAATTTCAATGCGTATAAAGCCTCTGTCTTTTCTATATGCTTTAATCCAAGCATTTGGATCTTCGTTCTTCTTAAACTTAAGGAGTGCACCATTTGGAAGTAGTGCAGATACAGGGAGTTTCGTGAAGTTTGTGATACATGACTGTGATAACTTCAAGCTACCTCCATAAAATGCTTCCTTTAATTGCGAAGCGAGTTTGGTTCTTTCGTCTTTCTTCTCAGTGGAGTTTAATGTGACTGACTTGCTCTTTGTTTGTGTTATATACGGCTGAATAACAAACGCGCTGGGCCTTTTGCTATTGGGAACCACCAGCTTGAGTGATACAACTGAACCCACGCAATTTTCTACATTAAGAGCAATGGCCAAAGCTTTGGAAAGACCAACCAATTTTGACGAGCATGGAAAGTTTACTACTTTTGCAACAATCCTGCCATTTTCCTTAACATCAGAACCGGGAGAGGTTTCATGTTGCTGCTCGTGGTGTTTCTTCTCTGGACCAGGGACTATGGAAACGGCAACATAATCTCCCAATTGGTTATCATTCAGGTAAATCTCATATGCATTTGAATCTGCCAAGTCAAACAATTTATGCGGTAAGGAGATTCCTCTTTTCAAAACTGTAGGCTGGTTCTGGTAGTAGATTTTCGCCTTTTCTGGCTTGGAAGCGGTTTGTGCTGTCTTGGGAGGTTCCTTTGGGGCAATTATGACTTCTGCCGTTGGAGAAATCAAGGCATACAGGGACAGAGTGTCTAAGGCAGAAACTTTGAACTTGATCTGGGTAGTTCTCGTTGGGTATACCACGACAATTTGATTTAGAGCGGCGCATCTAGCTTGCTGGATAAATGTGT
Source organism: Aciculoconidium aculeatum (assembly GCA_030579395.1). Taxonomy (NCBI): domain Eukaryota; kingdom Fungi; phylum Ascomycota; class Pichiomycetes; order Serinales; family Debaryomycetaceae; genus Aciculoconidium; species Aciculoconidium aculeatum. Next base: position 307,764 of record JAKTQU010000005.1, read on the forward strand.
TCTCTATGACCTGGGAGTGCAAGGTGACCAAATCCCAATCAGCAAATGAGAGACAGTCCAAACTGACTTTCGAGGCCGTTTCGTTCTTGACATGGGTATTGAATGTGATATTTTGGCCATCTTTGAAGTCCAACTCTTGAGCAAAGATCGAGTCTATGGTCAATGATTCCGGGGTTTTGGAAGCAGTTCCATCCCAATTGACAAACGCCTTCTTCCGGCCCACAATCTCAATAGCAACAACCTGAGGCAAGACACCTGCGTTATGCAACATATTGGCCACCCTCGATGGCAAGGACACTAAACAAGTCCTGGCCTGTGAGTATTTGATGGTAGCCTTCTGGTTATCCATTTTATAATGATTAGTGCAATTGGGTATTCCAAGAATGAAAAACTAGTTACTGCTAAAGAAAAAGAAAAAATTACTCGATCTGTTCTTCTTCCACTTGAATGGACAAACCCTTTATATTCTCCGGTGGGTCATTCTAAATTTCTCCAGATTTCGCCTCGGTCCCCCGCGACGATTTTCCCAAATTTTTGCGACGATTGTCCAAATTTTTGAGACGAATTTACAGCATTATCTTGTCCAATGTTTTTTCCACTTTAACTATATACATGTGATTACGAGGAGTCCCCTCATTTTCTATTATTGAAATCTTCAAAGCTTTTACTTGAATTATCGTCGTTCTCTTTGTCTTCCCATTTCTTAGCATTTCTTTCCTGGTTGGCTTGCTTTGCCTTCTCCATAACATGGAAGCTTCTTCTTCTCATATAACGGCACTGTTCCCATCCAACAATGTTGCCTAGGAAAAAACCAAACACCGAACAGTGCATGGAAGTGGTTGGATTCTTGTGGAAAATCAAGGTCACTGCCCCTAAAACACCCATCGCTTGGAACCCTGTGATCATGGCTTCACGGAAACATGGCATCCCCACGAATTTCTCAACAGTGAAGTCTTCCAATTTGATCTGTTTAGCGGCATTGATGAGTGTAGGCTCCACTGGTTTGGGTTGGTTGTCGCGATCTTCAAATTTAGGAGGAAGGTCTTCGAGAAACGTCTGTTCCTTGACCTCGCTCACCGTAGATGTCTTGGCAGGTGCACTACTGAACCATCCCATATTTCAATCTCCTTGTATACCCTTTCTCTTAGAAATTGGAAAAATTCAATAGTATGGTGCACGTGATTTCAAAAATTGTTGGTGACACTTTTTAGACAAGTAGAGTTGTAAGTTGGTTAATCAGGATATTACAAGACTATGACACCAGATTTGATATTAGATCCGGCCCTTAAGTATTGGGTCTTGGTTCCAATTTCCATTGCGATGGTATTGGTGGGCTTGATACGTTCGAATGTGACGTTCCTCCTTGAACTGGGCCCAAAGTTGGAGGACTACAAGACAGTCCGTGAAAAGCAGTTCTTACACAAGGTGAACTGCTTCAAGGCAAACAATTCCATTTTGACCGAGGAAGAGTTTGAATCTAGAAGACAGTACTTGATTTCCAAACTTGAATCGACCGATTTCCTTGCAAAGCCAGAAGAAGAAACACAGGACCCTATGGCACAATTACAGCAAATGGGGAGCAACGACGCGGTTATGGCAATGATTAAGACCAATGTCATGAACTACGTTCCACAAACCTTGATCATGGCTTGGGTGAATTATTTCTTTGCTGGGTTCATTGTCATGAAATTGCCATTTCCTTTGACTCAAGGTTTCAAGAGCATGTTGCAACAAGGGGTTGGAACTCCAGACTTGAATGCCAGGTACGTGTCGTCTATTTCATGGTACTTTGTTAATTTAATGGGGTTGAGACCAGTTTATTCATTGATTATGGGGGATTCAGCTTTGGCTGGCCAATTAATCAATCTGCAACAACAGCAGATGCCTAACCTAGGTGGTCCAGGTGGCCCTGATGTCAGAAAGGTTTTTGCAGCGGAGGCTGAGAACTTGAAGATTTTGAGTCATGAGAGTGTTTTTGATGGCATTTCAAAGAGAGTGGTTGTTAAGAAATAGAATGATTGTAATTGAATAGATAGAAATGAATTCAGAATGTGATAAAGCATAAAAGCAACTTGTATCAAGTTGATGTAAAATCTCTCCCTGGTTATCTTGCGGTGAAATTCGCATCTCTCTTCGCGTTTAGTAAGCCATCGAAATTTCCAAAAGATTCACTAGTTAGAAAAGAAAGCACAAGATGGCACCTACAACAGTGATATGTATCGGTATGGCCGGGTCCGGGAAGACCACGTTCATGCAGCGCTTGAACTCGCACTTGCACGCTAAGAAAACCCCTCCTTATGTGATTAATTTGGACCCAGCTGTGCTTAAGGTTCCCTTTGGAGCTAACATTGATATCAGAGACCTGATAAAGTACAAGAAGGTGATGGAAGAGTACAACTTGGGTCCCAACGGAGCTATTGTCACCTCTCTCAATTTGTTCTCAACAAAGATTGACCAGGTGATCAAGTTGGTTGAGAAGAGATCAGAGCTGGTTTCCAATGTCATCATTGATACTCCAGGCCAAATCGAATGTTTCATTTGGTCTGCCAGTGGTGCTATCATCACGGAAGCCTTTGCCCTGACATTCCCAACGGTTATTGCGTACATTGTGGATACCCCAAGAAACTCGTCTCCAACCACATTTATCTCAAATATGTTATACGCTTGTTCTATTCTTTACAAGACCAAGCTTCCTATGATTATTGTTTTTAACAAGACCGATGTCAAGAAAGCAGACTTTGTCAAGGAATGGATGACCGATTTCGAGGCCTTCCAACAAGCCTTAAAGGAAGACCAGGAATTAAACGGTGAAGAAGGTACCTCTTCAGGCTACATGTCTTCCCTCGTGAATTCCATGTCTCTTATGTTGGAAGAATTCTACTCTCAATTAGACATTGCTGCAGTGAGTTCGTTCACCGGTGAAGGTTTCGATGACTTTTTGGCTTCTGTTGACAACAAGGTGGATGAATATAACGAATTCTACAAGGCGGAAAGAGAAAGAATTTTGAAGAAAAAGGAGGAGGACGAGAAGAAGAGACAGCAGCAATCGTTGGACAAATTAATGAAGGATATGAAGTTGAAAGACAAGAAAATGGCTGACTCGGAAGTGTTATCTGACTACGAAGATGACGATGACACTAATGGCGAAGTGTTGAGAGATGACGATGAACCTGAAAGAGAGTACACATTCCCCGACGACAGAAATTCAGAAGTTAACTCGAAGGATGACGCAGACTTGCAATCAAGATACCAAGCTGCTTTTGAAAGCACCAGCAAAATCGTGTCCAGTGAAACCGCTGAAAACATTGCTAACTACATAAGGAGGTAAAGTTTGCAATTGTATAGTAAAATTACTTGTATCTAATGAATGTAGTGTATATAAGGTCAAAATATGAAAGTATCACAGAAGCACCACCTCCTTACAGTATCACCTTCACCTTCAAAGCATCACCTTCACCTCACAAACCTTTGGTTTGCTCGTTGCGGTTACTCATCCCATTCCCTGAAAATCTCTTCAATCTTAAACTCCTTAGTCCCCTCTTTGAATATTAAATGTGGTTTCTCTCTGGCCAAGTGTAAGATGGTTTTGCCAAACTCGGAATTACACCAGGCAAACCAGGATCTTGTGTAGTCATTACCCTGAGCAAAATCAACGTTAACACCTTCATGCATCAACCCCAACCCACCAGTTGAATTCATGATCAAGTTCAAATTGGTTTTGATTTCTTCTTCATCATCCGTTGTTCTGATTCTCATCAACAATGACATTGGCCAGGCGTGTCTGAGGCCTACATGTGGTCCACCGACTCCCTCAAAGTGTTTACCCTTCAAGTAGTAAGGGTTGCCTTGTTTCTCAAGAACCATTTTACGAGTGGCTTGGTAAATTGGATCTTCCTTTTCAATAAACCCTAAATCCGGAATAGAAAGTAACGAAGGAATGTTGGCATCATCCATGAAATGTGCACCACCAAACCCATCTACTTCATATGCGTAAACTTTCCCATAGTTGGGGTGATTTACTATACCATATTTTTCGATTCCCTTTTCCAAGGCTTGAATGATTTCATCAACATTCTTTGCAAACGGATTCCCCGCTTGCTCGAGGTACAAGGACTTTGCCTTACGAAGCTCGGTCAACATGTGGATATTTCCAGGAATGAAGAATTGAAACACTGTAGCATCATCACTTGGTCTGAAGGCACTACGGACAAGTCCTGTATACGCCACAGGATTCCCGCCTCCACTCAATGCTAGAGTTTCCGAGCCGATATCTGTGTCTCTCTGGAAAGAATAATAATATTGGTTGACATGGCCAGTCTCTTCATTAAAGGAGGCAGTTTGTTCCCTCATGAGAACCAAAAGGAGATTCTTAAATGCTTGCAACCAAGTGTCATTTACAAATGAAGAGTCGCCGGAATTCTCAAAATACTCGTTACTCAAAGTGAGGAAGGAGGCAAGAGAATCGATTTCCCATTTGCATTCAAAAACATATCTCCAATCTGGACGCGGGAAAACCTTGTCCATAGCCGTGTTGCCCCTCTTAACACCTGAATGAAGAGGAGGATGGAATGCATTACAGTAAGGGGAGACGGAAATGTACTCTGCCTGTGTGTTGATGGCAGCATGGATCATTTTCCTCAAATTCTTGTCGTATTTTATCAAGGGCTGGTACACTGAAAGTTGCCTGGCTGCATCACGGAGCCATTCAGCGTGAATATCACCAGTCACTACAAAGGACGACACATCGTCGTGGAACAAGATCGTAGTGTCCAAGGTGTTGGGCAAACAATTTTCCACCAATCGAGCAAGATCGGGGTCTTCTATTCTCTCTTTCAATTGGTCAATAAGATATTCAACTGCTGGAGATTCAAAGGTACGGCACTCTTGCAACGGTCTCATAAAGGGGTACGGTCTATCTCCTAAACTGAATGGCGGGTGTGCGTGCTGGGAATACTCAACGTAGTCTGGGCATTGTTTGGTTTGAAGAATCTCTTGTCCTTGTAAATCTGGTTTTTCGTCTTGGAACTTGAATTTGCCCTTGTACTGTTCCTTGTAAACAGGAGGAGCTTGGCTCACGGGTAAAGTGCCCTTTGAAGGGCTGAAGAGATAATATAGAAAGATTATCGAGGATATGGAGAGAACAATCCTCAATGGTTTAATTGGTGGCATGTGGGAAATCTAGATGGAATTAGCAAATTGTTCGAATAACCTAAGTGACTTGTTTTCTGATCAATCTCAGTAAAGAGCAGCTTCGGGAAAATCACCTTTTGCTGTGTGTGATGTGTAGTAAATTTGTACCCCAAGATTTCAGACACCTGAATTTTGAGGAGGCTGCTTACATAACCTGGATGGCTGCAAAAGACTGACGTCATTACAAACCCTATGAAGAGAAGTTCGAATTAGTACGTACTTATATATAGATTTGTATGACTATACTTACATATATATCATTGAGTTAAATTACAATTGGCTGGCTTCTATATTAAGTTTATTATGCTATTTCGGCGTTACTATTTACTGTCTTTGTCTTGTGCAAGTTTACTTTTCACCGTCTTTTCTTGCTGGATTCCTTTCTCATTTCAATTGAACCGTTCTTGATATCAATATTCACCAAACCATGTGCCCCAAGCTCTCCCATAAAGTCATGCAAGTTTTTGTCTTTCTTCAATTCATTGGCGAGTTCCAAAAGCTGTTCATATTTTAAATAGCTTGAGGTCCCGAAATGGTCCAGGTGAAAGTATCTATTCAAAATAGGGTGAGAGAGGGACACCCTGACGGCCTCGATCTCAAAGTCCGATTGGTCTAACGCTTCAAAAATTTGAGAATGGTCATTCTCTAGTACAGATTCTTCGATTGTAAGAATGTAGAAATCATTATACTCCATGTCAAATGGGAAAGGTTCCAAAAAAGGTACTTCCTTGGCTTTCAAGATCAGATCGTGATTCAAACTAATCGCCAATTCAGACAAGGTGACCATTCGAAAGTCTTTCAAATAGGCTATGTTCTTATTCTCTCTGACAAACTTTGCCAAATTATATTTTTCGGGCCCATCCACGGCCAAGAGTGCCAAATTAAACAAATCCACGCTTGTTAACTCTGTCAAATGGTAAGACCTCGGCAAGTTGCTCATTCTGGATATTTGAGTTTTCAAGTCGCTATATGGCTTGTTTATTTGTTCCAAGGATGACTTGCTGAATAGTCTGTTCCTTTGTTTAAGGATCAAAAACACGGGGGTATTCTCAAGAAGTTTGACAAACCATTTGTAGGACTTTTGAACTGATGGCTTGGGGGGGAGCTCTTTGATTGGAGAAAAGTGGGACAGGAAACCTGTGATAATTTTGGCAGCAAAGTCTGTAGTGTGATTGGGACTTCGATGGTACTCCGACGTTATGGGGTCATCCTTAGAGCTCGGATTCTGCTTGAAAAGCTCATCGGTGGAAAGACCTTCCAATTTGTCCAACGATAGTTGCTTATCAAATATCAGACCCAAGCTTTTCCCTATCAATGGAGGGAAATCCTTTCTATCATGCACATTCTCTCGAAGAATCTTATGGGACTGGAAATTCAAGTATCCATCCGAACTGGTTTTAATATGCTTGACCACGGCATCTGGTATGGGTAGTCTCTTCTTAGACTGCTCCTCGTATAGCGAAAGTAGTGTCTGTAGATGCTGGGGAAGCTTCCGTAGCGCAACGCGGGACATCGGGTCTTGTCTTGAAGAAGTTTGACTAAAACATTTTTCAGGTACAAAGTGAGTGAGTTTTGGCAAAGCCAGAAGGGGGAGATCAGTGGAATAGAGTGGGTTGATAGGGTCAATGAGTTGGGAGTTGTACAGAGGGTTAAGTTATAGATAGTTTTGTGGGTTTCGATATATAAAGTGAGTATTTAGAGTGAGTATTGATAGAGAGTATTTATTTAGAGTGAGTATTGATAGAGTATGTATAGTGGCATTACTGAGTATACTAGTGATTTGGGATTTTGCAATTGCTTATTTTACTTTATGATTTTACATTTTTCTTATCCATCATCTCTTAATCTCTCTTCTTTGCTTTTCAAAAATATCATGAACCAAGGGTTTTATTTTTACTTTTTCTAGAATATTCATTAATTTTTACTACGATTCCAGCTAAATGATTAGAATTGGAAGACACAGCTTGTTGAGGGCACTCAGAACCCCCTTGAGAACGGTTGGAAATGTCCAACTAGGTAAGTTTGTAGCAGCTTCACCAACAATTTACCGCTACAACTCCTCCAAGTCTACACTCAAGATCGAGGCCAATGAAGTGCCCAAGGTTGACCAGCAGCTAATGATTGCCTTCACATGCAAGAAATGTGACACCAGATCGTCACATACGTTTTCCAAACAAGCATACACTACTGGTTCTGTTCTTATACAGTGCCCTGGCTGCAAGAATAGACACTTGATTGCAGACAATTTGAAGATCTTTAGAGACAACAACTTTAACTTGGAAGATGTGTTGAAGGCCAAGGGTGAATCCGTGGCTACCGACACGAACGACTTGGCTTTTGAAGATATTCCTGATAGTTTGAAGAAGACAATTGGTCACCATGCTAAAGATGCACCTGAAGGCTACGCCGAAGAGGATGCTATTAGAGAGTTGCCTGAATCGAAGAAGTAATGGTATTGTAGAATGTATATATGAATGTGATGTTTTCCTTGTACTAGGTAGTTATACTAGGTAGTTATATTAGGTAGTTGTACTAGTCTTACGCTCTCAATATCAAAAAACAGAGCGAGTGAAATTTTTCAATTCAAACAAGCGAAATCACAATATCATGCTTAGATCGTTAGCACGCACTAGGTTGGTGCCTGTCCTTCCAAGGACCGTGACCCGAGTCCGTTTCCTCTCTTCGCTTTACCAAGAAAAGCTTGAAGCGAAAGCAAAGGCTCTTGGGTTCAAGGACGTCAACGAGCTTAAAACCAAACTTAAGGATGAAATAGAACAAAAGAAGAAGAAGTTCAACACTATGGATCCTTTGAAGGAGTTGGAGGAGTACGAAAGAAGACAGGCGGAGGAAATCGAAAAGGATCAAAACTCAAAGGTTATCAAGGTGAGATCACCAATCGCTAAGGATGCACCAAAATTGCCTTACAAGTGCTTGGACTCCTATTTGGATGTGGAAAAGATCAGCGAGCTTGGCAAGCCCGAGATCGAAGTGCTCTGGAAGGCGAGGTTTTTAAACAAGGAAAAGGCTTTGCATGCTACTTTGAATACTTTGCAATTCTCGAAAATCTATGCCAATGCCTTCAAGAATCCTTCGTTTATATTACCTCTTCCGAAAAATGAAGACGGGTACGAAATGCATTTTGTCCAGTGGTCATTTGTCGGGCCAAACACTACGCATTGTATGCTTACAACTGTGGCTGAATATAAGCTTCATAAGGAATACGCCAAGCCACACACCACCTTGATGTTCCACCAAGACTTGTCTCAAACCAAGGACCTTGTCTTGATGAACGGTCAGGTTGAAACTGAAGCTTCCTTGTCCATGGATGAAGCCCAATTGTTGGTGTTAAACATTCAGAGATTTTATGGTGGAATCAGTAGTGACGAGGCAGTTAACCAACGTAAGTTGAATATCTTGAAGAAGTTTACTAAAGGTGATGAGAACTTTGACATGCAAGAGTTGATTGATGAGGCTACTAGATTTGAATAGATATGTATATAGAATAGATAAAGGTACACGTGGGAGCCATTGTAGAATTCAGGTCAGTATAAGTGTTAATATTGCTATTACATTACAACAATCTAATCCAAGATACATTCAAACTATTCACTATTAACATTCGAAAATCAAGGAAACACCCTCGTCACCAGCAGTTACCAACTTCTTTCCGTCTTGCATGGCAACAAAGTCCAAAACACCCATGTTGTGGCCAACGCCGACAAATTCCTCAGTGGCGGTTCTAACGTCCCACTTGTAAATCTTACCGTTCATACTGGAACCAACCAAAGAGGCGGTGTTCCCAATGAATTCAAGCTTGGTGATGGCATCGTCAACCTTGATGGTGTTTCTAACCTTCCATTGCATGGTGTCAAACAACAAAATGTCCCCGGAAACCAACCCGACAGCCAAGACTCTAACCAGGGGACTGGAGCACCAGGCCAAGGCCTCGATGGACAAGTCAGCGACATCGTCGACATTGTCCAAGGTCTTCATCATATGCACAGGCTTACCGGTTTCGTTATTTATTATCACCAACTGCCCATCACGAGCACCAACTGCGAGGACATTTCCCGAGGCCTTGATGGTGACCCATGGACTCTCGATTCCTCTAAAGTCAGGTTGTGGTTGTAATTTATAGTTGACATTGTTGGTAAGACAGTCCCAGGACACCACAGTGCTGTCTTCTGAGATGGTGACCAAGGTGATGACGTTCTCGTCGCCGGTTTCAAGGAAAACACCACCGTTACATTCTAAAGAGTGGGAGAACCCCGACATAACAGGCACCAAGCCGGTTTTTTCGATTTGGTGGACCCAAACAGAACCGTCCTGGGCACCAAATGCAAAGTATGGCAAGGAAGGGTGAGCAGAGATCCACAACACCTCTGCAACCTCTTCCAACTCGGCAAACTTGGTCCATTTTTCACCACCATGTGACGCCTTGTGCACCTGGATAAAGCCCTCCATATCACCGGTAATACAGTAGGCTCCGTCTGCAGTGAACGCACCAGCCACGACCGACTCCTTGTGGCCCTCCAACTCGCCCACAAACACGGGGGGCTGCTTGTGGGTGGTCCATATGTAAGCGGTGTTATCACCCCCACCAGTCACCACCATTGGAAGCTTAGGGTGCTTGAAGATTGTGAAGATGGAGTCGGTGTGCTTGTCGAAGTAAGCCCAGGAGTTGTTGGACATGTCGATCTCCAAGGTTTCCTGGTTTTCATCGTAGTTCATTTCTTCATCGTAGTCATCTTCTTCGTCTTCAGGAGCAACGCCGTCGACATCCTGTCCGATTTCCTCTTCCACTTCGTTCAACTCGAGGAACTCGTCCGTTTCCTCTTGAAGTTGTTGTATTTGCTGTTGTTCTGGATCCATGTTGTTCCTCTTCTAATTGCCACTATCTAACTTCTATTAGTAAGAAGCAGCAGCTCATCTTAAAAAATCTATGTGCAGGCAGAAGGATCAGAATCACCAATGACGTACAACGTGCTAGCTTGTGGGTCAAACGGGAAGTACCAGCTAGGAGTGGGTGATGACGAGGACAAGAGCCGGTTAGTACCTAGTTTATTTGAAATTTCAGGCGAATTGACCAATTCGGTGGTTAGGCCTAAGGAGGTGATATGTGGAGGAAATCACACTATGGTGCTTTTGGAGAATGGCCAGGTTTACAGTTCAGGGGATAACACAAATGGCCAGTGTGGGAAAGTAGCTAGAGATGGTGTCTTTACAGAGGTTCTTCCTGTGAATGGGGCACCCTGGACTGCAGTTGCTTGTGGATGGGAGTTTTCTGTCTTGGTGAACACGCTAAATGAAGTGTATGTTTGCGGAAGCGGTCCCAAAGGAGAGTTAGGATTGGGAGAGGGTGTCACAACCTCAGGGCTTACCAAATTGAAGACGTTTACCAGCCAGGTTGTTTCGGTGAAAAGTTCCGTCTCTCACACTATTTTGCAGCTATTTGATGGCCGGTTTGTCGGATGGGGTACATGCCGAAAGGGACAATTGGGAGAGGTTGGCACTACGGAAAAAGGCAAGCCACAGGGATCCATCTGGGAACCACAAGAGTTGGAACTTCCAGGGCAATATTCCATGTTCTCTGTAGGTAAAGATTTCAGTGTTTTCTACAACTTGACTGGGTATACCGTGTTGGGGAAAATCCGCCTAGACGAGCAGGTAGTTAAGAATATAAAGAGGATCGAATGCATGTGGACTTCTATACATGTTTACACCGTGGATAATGAACTTATTTCTATAGGAAATAACAGTCATGGGCAAAAGTACCCAGGAATCGCTAACCCAGGAATGTTTTCAATTGGAAGTGAACATGGATTGATACTGGATGACAGCGGGGTTACAGCATGGGGTTGGGGCGAGCACGGGAACTGTGGGGTTCAAGAGTCGGATCTGGTTATTTACTGCTCGTTGAATCCGATTTATAAAGGCAAGGTTGAGCAAACCTTCTGCGGATGTGCAACCAGCTGGGTGATTGTCAAAGAGGAAAAGTAAATACTACAAATGTAACGAAGTATCTTCACCATATCCATCTAATGCACAAAATGTTGCCAAGTATGCTCAAATATGGAGAATATGTTCAACGTGTGTTTATAGGACGATTGTATCGATAGTAAAATTGTGTTGAAAAAACTCTATTGAACTCCTGCAATAGGAAAAGAACGAGTCTCTAGATAATTATTCTATCTTCTTTGATCATCCATAACGATTATACCACTTGCTACCAAGACTTTGTTAGCAAGCTGTATGATGAAGAGAAGATTGAGATGCCACCAATTTTCTTTTTTTATAGTGGTGGATGTCCGGGTAACAGTGAATATGAGGAATAAGGTATCATTACTTCAGATATTTGGTGATTAATATCACCGCTAATACTGACATAGTTGAACTTTCAGTATTAACCTCTCAGAGTATAGATCAAGTACGTGCTTGATGAATAGTTTGAATTCTTTCACTCTTGTAGAAAAGGTTTCTGGAAATTTCTAGTCATCTAGTCATCTAGTCATGACAACTTCTAGTCAACTTCTTGTCAACTTCTAGTCATCTAGTCATGTCACTTCTTGTCATCTAGTCATGTCACTTCTTGTCACTTCTTGTCCTGCTATGAAAATCTTCCTGGATATCCTATAAATATCCTTTTGCTCTTAACTACTGAAAACTAAAGGAGGTGTATCTAACACCGACGTGTAAATGACAGGACACAACTCATTTTTTATAAAAGCCTACAAGTATAAGAGCATCCAATGATAGAATGTAATAACTCTCCAATACTACTCTCCAATACTACTCTCACTATCTCTCTCGTTTCTTGCTTCCAGCCTCTTCTACACGCTTCTAGATTTTTTCCATTTCCGGATCATTTCCAATATCCGGACCCTTTTTCCGACCAAGTTGAACTACTTTATACATCAACTCCTCCTCCCAATCCTCTTCATTCGTTTAATCATAACCCCAAAATGTTCGGTGCCGTTTGCTCAGGAAGACCTATACAACTTGCCACGCAAGTCGAGCCAACTAAATACATGATTTCGATCCCAAACTCATCCAACGTCAACTTTGTTACAATCTTCTTGCTTCCAAACTCAGAATTCACCGACTCCAACTACACAGCATTGATCTACTTCCAGTTACCAAACTCTGCTGATTTTAAGCTTCTAGGAGGAATCAACCCAGACAAACCGTCTGCCATTTACAAAATAAACAACAACACCAACAACGCATCACATCAACGTTCTGAAGACGACTTGGATATCGACGATGTATCTGTTCAAGGAGAAGTTAGAATTGGCATTTCAATCGAACCCACCGCGCAAGCTGAGTTGCAAATTCAAAACGAAAAGGCCAAGTCTTCAAAGGCATTGTTGCCCCCAGTCACAGTGACTCCAAAGGCACCTCTTGAAACGGCAGAGTTGGCCAATAAAATCGTGGGCCATGCTTATAATTACTTGGGTAGTTTCATTGATAATGCAGGGAAAGTACCCATGAAGGCATTTGACGCTTGGTGGGACAAATTTAAGGCCAAATTGAACAATAATCCGGGATTCCTTGATGAGTTGCAAAATTAAGAGTCATAGGTTTGTACATGTGGAATTTTACATCTGTCAACATTTACAACTTCCATATATTACTACCGAAACTATAAACCGTTCACCCGTCACCTGGACGAGATCGAACCTCTAGGGATCTCACCAGTCAAGTGAGACATTTGAAACACGTTTTTGAACCTGATCAGTCAGTTCTAAACTGCTGCTTTCGTTTCTAGGAATCAAATAACCTTGACAGGCTACCAAAAATACTGACAAATATAAGACCTTCATATCAATACTGAATAACTTGGTGTTTAAGCTGGAATTCACAGATATTTATACTTTCAGATGTACGAAGTGAGTTCATGGCCTTTTTTGATTAAGTCCGTTGATGCATAACAAGGCTCGGCGTGCGTTCTATCATGTACCTTCAAGCAGGCGTGGATCTAGAATCTAGAGCAATTTATGTAAAGATGCGCTGTGATATTCACATGATTTTATAGATTTGGCTATTTCAAACATGTAGTCTAGGGCTAGAATCGAAGACTGTGGTTTCATCAAGAGCAAGAGATATAATGAGCAAGAGATATAATGAGCCTTGGTGACATTAGCAAAACAAGAATAGACATGGAACATCCCTGTGTACCTAAGCCCTATGCACCTATTTCAGATGTTCTAAAACAATATTTACACTTGTTTACATGTAAATTGAGTGATACTGGAGTGAAACTATGATTGGAAGAATTCTCATTTTCAGATGTTACCACAAAATAAACGCAAGTGTTGGATTGAATAGCTAATGAATGCTAGTATTTGAATAGCTAGTGAATAGCTAATGTACAGCTAGTATTATGAATAGCTAGTATTATGAATAGCTAGTATTATGAATAGCTAGTATTATGAATAGCTAGTATTATGAATAGCTAATTTTATGAATAGCTAATTTTATGAATAGCTAACGTACAGCTAATAAACCTGCTCTTCATCCGATTACTATTACTTTATCATTATGACTAAAAATCATCCACTTCATCCTAACTGCAATATATACCAAAATGGATTATCTTCTGGATATCTCCGAATCTGTTCTTAGATCGTTCCTTACGGGCCCACGTGACCAACATTCTACCCACGATATCCCCCGCTCACACATTCCCTAGCATCATATCACACTTCAAACTGGTCACATTTCAAAGTAGTCACACTTCACACTAGTCACACCATACACTTTATATATATCATATCGACCTTTATCTCCTTCCAAGTCTTTCGGATCTTTAATCCCGTCGCTTACTCATCCTTTTAGGAATGCGCCACACTTTTGTCCAGAAAAAATTTGAGCCACAGTTCATCGCAGATCTCAGATTACTCTGGAAAATATAAAACACCAAGTGTCCGCTTTTCTTGTTATTTCCCATCATTAACATGTCTTCTCAATTAGGTTTTGGTACTAAGGCTATCCACGCCGGCTCTGCTGTCGACGCCCACACTGGTGCTGTCATTGCTCCAATCTCGCTCTCCACAACTTTTGGTCAATCCGAACCAAGCAAGCCATTGGGTATCTACGAATACTCCAGATCTGCCAACCCAAACAGAGACAACTTTGAAATCGCTGTTGCTGCTTTGGAAAGCGCCAAGTATGCTGTTGCTTTGTCCTCGGGCTCTGCCACCACTGCCTTGGTTGTGCAATCTTTGCCTGTTGGTTCTCACATTGTGTCTGGTGCCGATGTTTACGGTGGTACTCACCGTTACTTCACCAAGGTTGCTCCAGGCCACGGTGTTGAAACCTCGTTTGTCCAGAACTTGGAAACCGACTTGGAAGCTGCCATCAAGCCAAACACCAAGCTTGTCTGGTTGGAAACCCCATCCAACCCAACCTTGACCATCACCAGCATTGCCAAGGTTGCCGCCATCATCAAGGCGTACAACGAAAAGAACCCAGAACAAGGTATCATTCTTGCTGTGGACAACACCTTCCTCTCCCCATACTTGTCCAACCCATTGACCCACGGTGCCGACATTGTGGTGCACTCTGTCACCAAGTACATCAACGGTCACTCCGATGTGGTTATGGGGATCTTGGCTGTCAACGACGATGCCTTGCACGAAAAGCTCAGATTCTTGCAAAACGCCATTGGTTCCATTCCTTCTCCTTTCGACTCGTGGTTGGCCCACAGAGGGTTGAAGACCTTGCACCTCAGAGTCAAGCAAGCCTCTCTTTCTGCCCAGAAGATTGCTGAGTTCTTGTCTGCCCACCCTAAGATTCCTCTTGTCAACTACCCAGGTTTGGAATCCCACCCTAACCGTGAAGTTGTCAAGTCCCAACAACGTGACGGCTTGGGTGGTGGTATGATCTCCTTCCGTGTTGAAGGAGGTGCTGCCGCTGCTGCCACCATCACTTCCAACACCAAGTTGTTCACTTTGGCTGAATCTCTCGGTGGTGTTGAATCCTTGATTGAAGTTCCAGCTGTCATGACCCACGGTGGTATTCCAAAGGCTGACAGAGAAGCTTCTGGTGTCTTTGACGACTTGATCAGAGTCTCTGTTGGTATTGAAGATACCGAAGACTTGATTGCTGACTTGCAAGCTGCTTTGGATAAGTTGTAAAATAACTGGTTTATTAGAAAATAACTGGTTTATTAAAAAATAAATGTATTATAGAGAATATATGTAATAAGGAACCAGATGTAAGGCAAGCAACGTAAGACTCGATATAAAACAACGTAAACAAAGTAAAACTCAATGTAAACCTCAATGTAAACCTCAACGTAAACCTCAACCTCAATCAGAAGAAACCTTTTGCCGCATTTCCTAAAAAATGGCTGCGAAAATGGAAGTTGCAAGAATCCGAAAGAATGAGTTCGAAAGAGTTCGAATGATTTCGAACGAATTCGAACGAATTCAAACGGATTCAAACGGATTCTGCTGAGACTGTGATTTTAACGATGATTGGTTCCATCATATTGTCTAGGAAATGGAATAGGTCTTCATATAGTATAACATTTATCTATTCTCTTCTAGGAAAGGCAAGGGTACATACTATACGACTTTACATAATCATATACGATACATATTATACAACTCTATATATTCATATACGACTCTATATATTCGTATACGACTCTATATTCTTCTACATATTCCTCTACATATCCAATTCTTCTACATTCCAAGCAAAACCTCTACTCTTATTTTCTCACTTTTCTCCACATTCTTCCTTTTCTCATCTTGACGTGTTAACTTGCAAAGTATAGTATGAACCCCCAAGTACTTGTTTCCCTCGCGTATTGCTTGTTGACCGTCTTTGCTAAACCAGTTGAACACAGCAGCCACGATTTAATTTGCCCTTCTGACCAAGATTGCTACCCACGCCTTTTCATTGCTACAAACGAGTGGCAAGAAATCAGAGAAGGACAAGATATCCCGCCAGGACTCCACGTTAGATTGAACATCGAGACTTTGGTTAAGGAAGCCAAGATCATGGATGCCGCAGATGATACAGAGGGTGAGTTGGTTGTTGTAGAGGAGGAACAGGAACAAGAAGAACAGGAACAAGAAGAACAGGTGCAACAGAAGCAAGTACAAGCCCCACTTCAAATACAAAGAGAATCATCAAGATCCAAAATTAAACCTATGGATTTGAACGACTTCCAATCTGCCATTGACGAAATTGCAGTTTCCAAGGATGCCGACAGAATCAACCAAGCTCTTGAAACCATCGAGGATTTAAGCCACGACATCGAGTTTGGGGTCAAGTTGACTGGCTTAAAGCCTTTGACCAATTTAAACACTCTTTTGGAAAGTGATCCAGATGTTTCCGTCCAGGAAAAGGTGTACAGAATATTAAGCTCCTCGTTGAGAAACAACCCGGAAGCCATAGACAACTACCTCAAACACACCCCTAGAGAAGACGTGTTGTCGTTGTTTGGCAAAATTAACAAGGATGTGCCAGCCATAATCCAAAAGAGAATCTTGGGGATAATCCTGGCATTGAACCTGGACGAGATGTTCAAATCAGTGTATTTCACAAACTACGGCCTCAGCTATTTGGTGGATAAATACCCGGAATTGGACGAGCAATGTAGAGAGAGATTGGTCAACATGCTCGAGGATAACGACCTCGTTAGTGAATTATCAAAGAGATCCGAGGCTTCCACAAATGAAAAGATGTCTGATTACTTGCAAGCTTCCCTCCACGGGTCTTCATTGTCTGATGGTCAAACTGAATTATATTTCAAGAGTCTTGTTGATATCCACACCACTGACAGGTCTTTGCGTGCAACTCCAGATTTCATGTTATGGCTCAGTGAACAAGTGGAACTCAAAAGGGATTTGAAAAGAAGAGACGGTGTTGAGTCGGAATTTGATAGAGAAATGTTAAGGGCAAGACATGAAGTGTTTGGCAACCCAAACGGACTTAGAAAGGCAATTGCAGATGAATTGTGAAATAGTATATCATCTAATCTATGGATTTATTAACTGTATTATACAAAATAGAAAGTAAACGTATAATATTTTATTTATTTATGTGTTGATCGTTTAATCGAACAAACCCATACCCATGTCATCGTCAGATTCTTCTTCTTCTTCAGCAGCAGCTTCTTCAACGGCTTCAGCAGCAGCGGAACCAGAAGCAGCAGCACCAGAGGCAGCAGCACCGGTTGGAACGGAAGCCAACTTTTCGTTACCTTCAGCAATCAATTCCTCAGCGTTCTTACCTTCGACTTCAGCCAACAACTTGGTGATCTTTGCTTCATCAACTTCGATGGAGACAGATTCCAAGACAGCCTTGATGTCAGCAGCAGATGGGGAAGTTTTACCGGCGTTAACCAACAATAAGTAAGCAGCTAAGTATTTCACTGAAAAATGTTAGTATCAAAGTTGAAATCGAAGAGGTGTGCTTTATTGGGATACAATGATACGTTAATTCTAGACATCCAGTAGTTGGATCTGGGTACCTACTCTTCTTCAATTCATTCTTTAGTTGGTTCCCTTCACCCAGTCATTCTCAAATGTTCCTGATTACTTCAACATAAGGCATTCCACCAGTTCTCGATACATACTAGTTGTATATGGGTGGTACTAGAATAGGTGACAACAAATTTCTATACACTAAAATTTATCAGCTTTCCTGCCAGTATCAGCCAAAAATTTTCCAGCGAGCACTGTCGCCAAATTGAATTTTGTGAGTTTTAGTTTGTATACCGTCACGTGCAATGTGTAAATGTTAGGGTTCCAGACCTGGAGGTAAGAAATAGATGATTTCCTATCAAAATTGCCTGTACTATTTTCTGCAAAGGAGTGATGATGAATGAACTGGTTGTATGATATCCAGCATAAATATCACAACATAATCAGAGATACACACACTTCTGTGTTATACGTTTGTTATTTGTAACTACAACATAATCAGAGATACAATTATACTTCAAAAGTTTAAAATGGACTATTATACATGTAAGATAGTCCCAATCTCAAGTTTACTCTGTATCCGATTTCAACCCCGTTGAATAGAAACATCCATAGTTCTATCAAGCACTATATAGAAAGGGGTCTATATATATATATCTCTCTAGCTCTCTCTCTCTATATATATATATATATATATATATATATCTACCTCCATATCTCTCTAGCTCTCTATATCTCTATATCTCTCTATATCTCTCTCTCTCTCTCTATCTCCCCCGCTATCGGTTATCTTCTATATACACTCCCCAGTCATTACAAATCAAGATTATCAAATTCATCATGATGATTAATAGAAGCCACACCCATGATGAAGGAGTTCCCAAAGCTTAGCAAGAACGAAGAGGCCGAATTGGCCGAGAACTTGACCCAATGGTCTTTGGCCAACGGATTAATCATGTATCCACCCAATTTCAAAGGATACAGCGCTTCCCTTGCGCCAGTGACCTTGTTCCCAACCCCCTTCCCTCGTCCAGCCTTCCAGAACGCTATAGACGTCCAAAAGACGTTCAACGAGTTATACATAAACATTGTGTCTGGACACAAGGAATGGTTGATTGAAATTCTCGCCGAATTGTCCAAGTTTGATGCTGATTTCACTGGTCAATTATTCAAGAGCTATCAAAGGGCTGTGCAAGAGAGTCCTAGTGGCAAGTTGGTGCAGCCTTTATCGCTTGGAGTGTTTAGATCGGATTACATGATTGATAAAAAGGATTCGGAACCTTCTATCAAGCAGATTGAGTTCAACACGGTCAGTGTTTCCTTTGGAGCTTTGTCCACTAAGGTTGGTTCCTTACACAACCATCTCAACAATGGTGGTTACTATACAGAAGATAAAAAGAGTTTCTATACAAAGGATGAAATCCCTGTTTCCGACTCCATCAACGAATTGGCTGTTGGTTTAGCAGAGGCTGACTCCTTGTATAAGAAGCAGAACAGTGCACAGGACACAATTGTCTTGTTTGTGGTTCAACCAAATGAAAGAAACTGCTTCGACCAAAGACACATAGAATATTCCCTTTTAACTAACCATGGGATCAAGTCTAGAAGAATCACTTTGGAAGAAATTAAAGGTCAAGTTGAAGTCAAAGAAAATCAAAAGCTCTTTTTGAAGAATGAGCAAGTTTCCGTGGTTTACTTTAGATCCGGTTACTCTCCTGGTGATTATGAATTGAACCCAGAGTTAACTTGGGAAGCTAGAGTGCTTGTTGAGAAATCAAATGCTATTAAATGTCCTTCATTGTTGACCCAATTATCGGGCTCTAAAAAGATCCAGCAAATCTTGACAAACGAAACAATCATTAAGAAGTTTTTGCCCAACATTGAACAGACCCAGTTGGCTCAGTTATTATCTACGTTTGTGGGGATTAAACCATTGGATTTCTCAGAGGCTGGTAAAGAGGCAAAGAAGTTGGCTTTCGAACAACCAGAAAGATTTGTCTTGAAGCCTCAAAGAGAAGGTGGAGGAAACAACATTTATAAGGAAAACATCCCTGCTTACCTCAAGTCTATTGACGAAAAGGAGTGGGACGCCTACATTTTGATGGAGATGATTGATGCTCCTACTCATAAAAATAAAATTATTAGAAACGATGAGATCTTCAATGAAGACATTGTATCTGAATTGGGTGTGTTTGGAACCATTCTTTTCAATGATGAATCGAAAGAGATCTTGTCAAACAGAAATGCAGGCTGGTTGTTGAGATCCAAATTCAGTTCAAGTAATGAAGGTGGTGTTGCCGCTGGTTTCGGTTGTGTTGATAACATTTATTTGTATTAGACTTATTTATAGATAGCAAGATTTGTTAGCATGATTGAGAATCTTAAGTTGATGATGTTTCCTCGTCTTCCAAGATTGGCGTTCCATCTGGAGGAGCCAGTAGAACTCTTTGTCTGAGCGAACCTTCATTGTCAAGTCTGATTGTAGTATCAATCTCTTGGAGAGCTTCAGAGATGGGGATGTTGGCTTCACCTTGAAGATACTCTGGGGAGTTGATTACTATAGGAAGGTCATTCCAGTCAATGTCAACCTTTTGCTTGGATTTTTTCAAGCTAGATTCAATGGCAACCACCCATAAGGCTGCCCCCAAGTTGTTGGTGAACATAAATAACAAGTTCAAAACAGGAGTGTATTCCAAAATCAACAGCATTGCCCCAAATCCAATGTAGGCGCCTGCGTTACTCTCATAGAATTCTTCAATTTGGGATTTAGTGTAACCCTTTAATACGTAATACCTCGCATGAGACTGAACGCCCTTGGAAGGAGCTTGTAAGCAAACCAGGATCGCTAATCCAAATACCGGGATTCCGCTAATTGCCAACATTGCAATCGACTTGGTTGCTTCGTAAGGAAATGTCAACAAGGTTGGAATATCCATCAACAACTTACCACACTTGACCCAAAAGGGCACTTTGACAATTCTTCTCAACTTTGCCAATAAAACAACATCATGAGCAAATTCTCTACTCAAGACGGCATCAAAAGTTACCCTTTGTATCTCTGCCATCATCATAAAGTTGACAATAAACGTTGCTACCACGAAGGATAATTGAACCAGAGTAATTGCCGCAGTTATAACTGCAAAGGGGCCTAGAACAACGGCCATGAGAGCAGCAAGTGGGAAGTACAATGTAACCATGAGAACTAAAAGCACAAGGACAGTGAGCAACACTTGTGGAATCAAAATTGTAAGGTATAGTGGCCAAATCTCTTCGTGTGTTGCAAAGTATTGGATACCCTGGGTTGTTAGTAATTATGGTTGACACCAAGTTTGGAAATAGTAAACTTACAACAAAAGGATAGAGGAAAGTCCCGGCTTCAATTGCATCAAAGGGAACTTGAGTCCATTTTTTGATCTGATAGTTTATGTATGTCTGAACAGCTTCGATATACGATCCGATAGATGCCATTGTTGTTGTTGTCAAAGTAAAACAAAATTAAAAGTTTGGCTGCAAAAAAAATCCGATCAGTCGAAATCAAACAGTGGCGGAGAATACCGGAAAGAAGAAAATTCTGTGAACACCTGATACATATTCAGTGCAAAGTTATACCCAAGCAACATGACCCTGTTATGTGTATCCAAATGGCCCTACTATGTGTATTCAAATGACCCTGCTATGTGTATTCAAATGGCCCTATGTGTATTTAAATGGCCCTATGTGTATCAAAATAACCCTAGTTTTGGTATTCCGTGGTATCCCTAATTTTTTGCATCAAGAAGCTTTTCCAATCCCATATAATAGCCATGTAATAGCTATGTAAGAACCATGTAAGAGCCATGTAATATCCAATATTCAATATACATGTAATAACTCATAACCAGTTCAAACCGCCTCTCAAGCCGGCTTCTCAAACCTTCGGTTTGTTTGCTACAAAGGTTCCTATTCTATTTATTTGTCGTCAAATATTACATTATATACACGAAATGCATCAATACGCTCCAGCTTATTGTTTCTGGTTCAACCAGGCTCATTAGATCTTAAATCTAGGAATCTTATTCAACTTCTGTGCTGTCAAACCGTTGTTTCTAGTACCTTGACCACGAACTGGCAAGTTGTTTGCATGTCTGAAACCAGTGTAAGAGCCGGTGTCCCTCTTAACTTGGATATCGTTGTTGATCTTTTGCATTAATCTTCCTTCAACCATCATTTCAGAGATTTCCTTGTTCAAGTCCATGATTTGAGGTTCACTCAACTGGTTCATTCTCATTAATGGGTAAATGCCAACCTTGGCACATATTCTTTCAGCGGTGTGGTAACCAATACCGAAAATAGCCTTCTTCAAACCATTCTTAAAGGTTAGTAAAACGATCCTCTATCTGTTTTCACTATAGTACTTACGCGAACCAAACTATTGTGTTTGACTTGTTTACCGAAAATGTGGACAGCCATCTTTAGTTAGTTGATTAACTTCTTGAAAATTTTTGATCACGAGAATTTTCAGTGGTTGAGAATCGTTTGAAGCTGCACAATGAATTGTAATTTAGAGAGGTAGCTAGGTATTATTGAATGAATGATCTAAGAACGATATCAAGTGGTTTCTGATGCTCTTAATGGTATTTTGGTTCAGATAGCAACCCAATACTAGTTGCTAAATAGAATATGATATAAATGACATAACATACTTTCTCCATCTTCTACATAATTTGTCAGTTAATTTGTCTACAGTTTAACTAGTTGGTCTCTATCTAGTGACCTCTAGTTTACCTCTATCTAGTCCTCTAGTTTACCTCTATCTAGTCCTCTGGTTATCGTCCATCTTGTTCATCTATTTTCTGTGATTACATCATATATTGGTCATATCCTAATCAGGATGACAAATTTGCCACTGTTCCAGATATATAAAGTGCGTAGATCCAAAGGATTATCCTATAGCAAGTAACAATGTCGACAATATTAGCACACCAACAAAACCCGGAGAACCTGGCATTCACATGCAATACCTGTGGAATTCAGTTCTTTACTGCTGAGTTCCAAAGACAGCACATGAAAACCGAATGGCACAGATACAATTTGAAGAGAAGAGTTGCGCAATTGCCATCAATCACCTCTGACGTTTTCGCCGAAAAGGTTTTAAACCAAAGCCAGTTTGAAGACCAGACAGAAGACGAGTATGGATTCTACATCCACAAGCGCAAACAAAAGAATAATACCAACAAGTCAGTGACAAGAGCCGAGTTCAGGGGGAGAGATACGCAGGATGACATCAGGCTACCTGACTCAATTGACAAGGAGATATCTCGATCCACCAGTCCGGCCAGGTCTGTCACTTCAGAGCTTTCTGAATTTTCTTTAGGGGATCTGCTGCACTATGAGTCTGCTGCAGAAACCGGGTCTGAGATTAGCTCTGAACCAGAGTATTCTGAGATTGAGGCTGCCAGTGACTCTGGATTCTCTGAATTTGAGGAAGCAGATTTCTCAGATACGGCCTCTTTTGAAGAGATTGCGACACCAGTCACGTCCTGCTTTTACTGTGGGGTCAATAACAAGGAAATCGAATTGAATATCAGACACATGTACAAGAGCCATGGCTTGTATATCCCCGAGCGTTCCTACTTGATTGATGTCGAGGGATTATTAATGTTTTTAAGCGAGGTTATATCTCTTGACAAAGAGTGTTTGGTTTGTGGGTTTGAAGGTAAGAACTTGGAGAGTGTGAGACAGCATATGATTTCTAAGGGACATTGTAGGATCCCGTTTGAAGGTAAGGACGAAAAATCACTGTTATCTGAGTTTTACGACTTTTCTGTTCCGGAAGAAATTACAACGGGGACAAAACGCGTTTCATTTGTAACTGTGGATGAAAATGCACTTCAAGTTGAGAAATCCGGTGAGCTCTCGTTGCCTACGGGGTCGCGATTAGGACACAGGTCCTTGGTTAGACAGTACCGTCAAAACAACTCGGTGCAAGAACAATCTATACCCTCAGAGTCTAGCAGAACAGTTGCTATTGCTGATCGAAGAAATGCACCTGGAATTACTGCACATGAAATTACACGTCAAGAAAAGGAAACCTGGTTGGAGGAGCAAAAGATTAGAAACAAGCATGCAAGTAGAGGCAAGGGCAAGAGGAATAATTATCAAAAACACTTTGTTGATGCGATGTTGGTTTGATACAGATTACATAGAGGAATTGGAACGTACATAGAATAATGGACAGGATTGAACTACCATAAACTTGCACAAGAGGCTTGAACTTGAGAGGCTTGAATAAGCTTTGTACTTGTAAATGTAAAAATGAAGTCCAGATTGATGTAAATAGTGATATATATGAAAGTTGATCTATTGATATAAATAAATGGATCCACAGAACCCCGGTAATAACCTTCACTAAATTACCACATTCCCTAGGTGATTAGATTCCCACTCAACATGAACAATATACTCCATCACACGCGAAATCCCGTAGAAGCTTATCGAAAAAAAGTTTGTTAGGATAGAAACATACAGAAAGAAAAAGAAATCACATACAGGAATTTGGTAGACAATTGAGTAGCAGACAAGAGACATCAAATAGTACAAGTTCTATAGTCATCTTTTTATAAAGCGAGATTAATTTTAGAAAGCAAGTTTGTTTTAAATTCATTTATTCCTAGGCTGTCGGCGGGTAATCTATTCAATCAGACTAATATAATATATTCAATAACTCAATTCCCCAAAATATCTTAATACATTAATACGTTTAACTTCTATTCACTTGATGGCCACACGAGAAACGCAGCTATATGACACCTTATGTGTCCCCACAAATGCTTCGTTTGGAGACATATCAAAGGCCTACCGAAAGCAGGCCTTGAAGTATCATCCAGATAAGACAAATCATAACCCGCAATTGACCGAGAAGTTCAAGGAAATGACACATGCATACGAGGTTCTCAAGGACCCCAAGTCCAGAAGCGTGTATGACATTTATGGGGAAGCTGGCTTGAATGGAGACATAGATGAAACTCCAACCCATACTCATAAGAAGAATTGTTCTCTTTCCACCGCTACTGAGATCTTCTCCCAGGTGTTTAGTGACTTCTTCTCAAGCGAGAAACTAGAACCTTTGAAGGCCTTCATGTCGGTGGGACCTTCTGCCAACATGAGGAAAGTGGTTCAGCCCGCTGGATCTTCCTTGGAAAACGAGTACTCCAGAGGTCAAGATATTCACCATACGTGCAATGTTCATTTAGGGGATTTGTGTTATGGTAAAACCATCAAGCTTCAACTCCCTAAGAATAGCAAGTGTCCTGACTGTCAAGGTGTAGGCGGGTTTAATGCGGCGAGTTGCCGCCAGTGTTGTGGTGCGGGGCTGGTGATAACCACGTTCTACAACGATTTCTCCCAATATCAACAACTCAGTCTGTGTAAACCCTGTGGAGGCACTGGGGTTTTCATTGCACAAAAGGATATGTGTATCTCTTGCAATAGAGGATACAGAAAGGTGTCGAAATTATTAAAAGTCAACGTTCTTCCAGGACTGAAGGATGGGAACAAGATAATTCTTCAAGGAGAAGCCGACGAGGGGAGAAATGTCATCCCGGGAGATGTCATTATTCATTTAAAGCAAATCCAGCATCCATACTTGGTTCGCAAATTTAATGATTTATTTATGGAACATGAAATAGACTTGAGGACCGCACTTCTTGGGGGTAGTATCGTCTTGGAAAATTTCTTGAAACCAAATAACTCCCTCCGCTTATTTTTAAATGTTCATGGCCTCGATGAGATAAACGATCAAATAGACGGGTCTATCCAGTACGGAGAAATCTTGGGAAGTATCAACCTGAATGATCCGAAAGTAGTGAAAGGCTTTGGAATGCCGATCAATGAAATAGTACAAGAAGGAGAGTACGTGGAATCGTTGGATTCCCTAGAAGGAATGAAGGATGTTGCATTTGATTTGAACCGCTACAGGCGTGGTAATCTATTCATCAATTTCAAAGTGAAAATCCCCTCTATCAATGAGTTCAAGAGTAAAGATTTGGAGGTTTTGGATAAAATCCTCCCTAAAGGTGACGTGAAATCCGGTGACGAGGTTGGTCTTAAAGAAGCTTATGTTGCAAATTTACCAGGATGTGGATCGAAAGATTCTTCCCCTGTAAAATGCTTCCAGCTCCCAACCAAAACACCTAGTTTCACTTCACCTGTCAAATCTTGCCCACCTAAATTTAACAAGCCTTCATCGAGCCAACAATTAGACAGCAGTTCTGATTTTAACTACGATGATATCGACATCAACGATAACAAGGTTTTAGGGGACGAATTGGAAGAGGAGGATTTTTACAACAAGACTTGGACTGCAACGCCTCATCCAAATTTGGATGCAACCAACACTCCATTTGAAGACTTTTCTGAGTCTCCGAGAACTAAAAGAAGAAAGCACAATGATTTTGCTGCTTTTTGAGAAAACGTAGTTCTAGTCTTTTATTTATTTATTCAAAACAATTGCATGGTATCGGACATTTCATTTCATCTGGGTGGATTATTTATAGTAATTAATCATTGAACAATATATCGTAGAAGTTACTGGTTATTGAGATTGTAGAACCTACTAGATTGTTGTAGAACTTATAAAAAAATATTAAAAAGATTTATTGTTCCAGGTGTTTGTCGGATAGATAACATAACATGTTCAATAATCATATTAGATTTATGATATATTTAAGTATTATACAGATTAGTATATATATTATTCAAATTTATGTTAAAAAATTGAAGACTTTTAGGAATATTTTTGAAATTTTCAATAAATATTGGAAAAATAATAAAAAACTTATATATTGAAAGAGTCGTTTTCGAATTCATACTTAAATACCCCATTTATCTAAAATAATACCCTCTCTACTAATCTATCTCTTTACACTTTAATTTACCCTCCAATCTACACTACCCTTATCAAAATTATGTAGCATCTTTTTTTGAGACTGCGAATCAAAAACATTTCATACATAAACCATATTAACGCATTATGGCTAATGATAATGTATTAGATCAGTCTTTGGTTAAGGATTTGTCTAATCATTATTATGAAAAACGTAAGGCGACGGCTTTCCAAATCGAGAGTTTAATTAAAACCGCTCTTGCTCGGAATGATTCCCAAACGATTTACAAGATCCTAAACGAATTGACGGAATTGACCAATGGCGGGAACAATTCGGCCAAAACGGGGGCAATCACTGCTCTTGGTTCTGTCTCTGTTGCCCTCGGGTCCTTTGCAATTGCTTACTTTCTTGATGAAATCATTAAGCCTATTTTCTCCACTTTTAGAGACACGGATGCTAGAGTCAGGTACTACGCGTGTGAATCTCTTTACAACATAGCCAAAATCGCCCGAGGCGAGATCTTACTATATTTCAATGAAGTCTTTGACATCTTGTGTATCTTGGTAACAGACACCGAGTCCTCTGTGAAAAATGCTGCTGATATTCTCGATAGATTAATCAAGGATATCGTTAGTGCCAAATCCACCAATTATGTGTCCATATTACAACAACAGGAGGTATCCAACGAAATCCAAACACATTTGGTGGACGCGAACGGCGTCGCTATCCAAGTGAGCCAGTCACAGGACTCACAAAAGGCATTTTCTCTTCCAAAGTTTATCCCCACCTTGCTAGAAAGAATGTACTTGATTGACCCGTTTGCCAAAAAATTCCTCATGAGTTGGTTGGAACTATTTGACGATATCCCTTCGTTAGAATTAATCACATTTTTACCCAATTTCTTGGAACCACTTATAAAATTCTTGATGAACAATTCCCCTTCGGACGTTCGATTGGAAACGAAAAATATCTTGAATGTGTTTCTAAAGGAAATAAAGGCGATTTATAAAGTCAAATTCGAAGTCAAGAGGAAACAATTGGCCCAGGAACTCGAAAATAAAAAGCAACAACTAGAAGAACTCGCTAAAAAAGAAGCTATACAGGACACAGCAGATGAAGAAGAGGTTGATGGGGCTTCCGTCAAGTCCGATAGTACCACTATTGTAAGAAAGCTGGAACCTTTAACTGCAGTGGTTCCAGAAGAGCAATTGACCCAAACCACACAACAAGCAACACCGGACCCAAACCTACACCTCGATCTATCTCAACAGTTTGATTCAGCTGAGCCAGATGGGGAGGTATTACTCAACGGTCAAGATATCTTTATAGATTACCCCAAGATTATTGATATTCTTCTTTCATTCGTTAGAATCCCAGACAACAAGGATACCAAACTAAATGACCTATCTGGGGAACCACATGAAATATATCTTGAAATCCAGTCAATAGTACTAAATTGGCTTCAAGAAATCTTAGAAATCGACCCGCTTGGTTTCGTGAAATTCATCCCAGACTGCGTTTCTGTCATTTTGAAAAACATCTCAATCACTGATTACGAGAAAGACATTGAGTTAAGAAACATGTTTATTGACTTTAATGGCGCACTCCAGTCCTTTTTAGCGAAATTTGCTGAATCCAACATTAACGGCGTTGAAGACGAGATCAATGTAAACTTTCTTCATGGCTTAAGCAAAGAGGTGTATGAGGAATTTATAGAAGTTCATTTACCAATCACCTTGGACAGTATAATCCTGGAATTCCTAACTTCTTCGAATGAACTTTCCCGGATCACCTCCCTAGAATGGTTAATATTCTTGTACTCGAACAACCCGCAGTCATTTTTCAGGTTTGTTGGTGGAACTGAAGCCGGAGAGGGACGTAGTTTTGATATCACTGAATTATTGAAATCTTCAGCGGATGGGAGTAATGAAGTGATTTTGAAAGTTTTGCAATTGTTGCTGCAGATTTCAGAAGCAAATGATGAATTTTTCAAGAACTTTATGGTCAAATTAATCAAATTGTTGGAGAGTGAAACAATCGAAAAATCAAACTTGCCAACTCTTTCGAGATCTAAAATCGAGTTCATCATCCGGAAATTGTGTGTCACTTTAAACTCTGAAAGAATTTTCAAAACGTTGAGTGAAGTATTGGTGACTCTAGATGATTTGGACTTTCTTAATATTATCATTGTCACCTTGAACAACATTCTACTCACTACACAAGAATTAGCGAGCTTCCGTAAGAAGTTAAAGAACCTAGATGTATATAAACTCGAGGATTGGTCGTTATTTGCCACTTTGTTCCAGAGTTGGTGCCATAATGCCCCAAGTGCATTGTCGTTGTGTTTGTTAACTTCGAACTATGAGTTGGCATATTTGATTATTAAGAACTTGCTGGAGCTGGAAGTAAATTTCCAACTTTTAACCCAGTTGGATATACTTGTTCAACTACTAGAATCTCCCATTTTCTTGAAATTGAGATTGCAACTTTTGGAACCGGAGAAGAACCCGTTTCTCTTTAAAACCTTGTATGGGTTGTTGATGATATTACCACAATCTTCCACATTTACAACTTTGAAGAACAGATTGGGTGCAATCTCACATGTCCACAACTCTGGAATAATCTCTGGAGGTGGCTTAGCACCTGTTCGTGACATCAGTGGTGTTGTTACTCCGTCGATTCCATCCACTCCTGGTGGACCAAACAATCAACTATCAATTAAACGCAAGAGAATTTATGATATGTTGGAGAAATTCACAAAGGTTCAAGATAAACACGAAGAGTATATCCTTGACAAAAAGTTCAAGGAGGTTTCCATATATAACGAAGAATCATCACAAAACAACTTCCAAACACATCAAACCCCACACAGCGTTGCTACCCCGAACCATAGAATGATTGGTTTTGACAAGAGAGATTATTTCTCCACCTCAACATTATCTGGATCTGAAAAGGCTAGATCTAGTAAACTAAAGTTTTAGCGAGTAGCCACGAGGGCGAGTGGTATACTACTGGTTATAACTAGATTTAAGCTAGACTATATTAGACTGGATGTTTATATTAGATATTTTATTAGCTAGATATTTAAGCTAAACTAATTATTTTGAATAGCTATTCACTTGTAGAAGATAAATAAATTTCAGCATATCAGAAATTTTGAAAACAAGAAAATAAAAAGCAGCTAGAGATCTTCAACTAAGTCAAGTAAGTAAATTAAGACTTTCAACTTCACAAACCACTTCACAAACCTTCGGTTTGTTCAGTGGTTTGTTCATCACGTGCCCACCTCTAATCAGCATTTCTCAACAAATAAAAAATACGGTTTTACAAGTTATCCCTATTAGGTTTTCTATTCACAATCTGGAACAAATAGGCTGCAACAATCTGGGGAAATCAAGATAAGTTGATTCCCAAGAATTAAGTTTTTTTAAAAATCCAAACACAAAAAGAGCATTCAATCTATGGGCCCCAAGGAGCATATGGCTGAAGCTCTCAGAATCGCCAGTCAAGAAATGCTGCAACAAGATACGCAGCCACCGCGTCTGCAAGTGCAACTGGGACAACAATCAGTGACACAAGGTATCGAGCAGTCCGTTGTGATTCCACGGATAGACGAATTGAATGGACTGTATGGAAACAGTACGTTTCGTCTGAACTCGCCTTCCTCACTGTCGGAACAGCTCCAGCAAAGCTACCAGAACTCTGGTTTCCACTCATCGGTGCTTCATCTGGATCAATTACTGCATTTACACGGCCAGCTGCAGCTACTTCTACAAGAACAACATATCAATGAACCCAACGCGGAGTTTATAGAGTTTAGAGATTATGATTTGAAATCGCGAGACTCAAAGTACAGAAGATGGACGCCGAAGATGGACCAGTTTCTAATCAAACTCTTCTCGGATGTGGTTCACAGCTACGAAAAGGGGGCTGACGTGGAAATGAATAAAAAGGCATGGGCGTATGTAACGGGGCAGTTGAGGGCTGCAAATCCCGAGACGGTTTATTCCACTTATACAAAGTATTCCTGTCAACAGCACTTGATCAACGTGAATCACCATAGATACAAGATATGGTTTCTTTTGATGCTTCATCAGAAGAACAATAACGAGTCCTCAAACGGGTACTCTTACAGATGGAACCCGGAAATAGGAAGATTCCAAGTCATTGATAACACCACCAATACACTTATTCTAGATGAAAGACAGGTCAAGTCGTTATTATACACCGAATCCCTACCGTTACCTGCTCTAAACTCTTTCAACAAGGGCAACCTTATAGTGAATGACTTTTTCTTGAGTGACAATTTGAGATACATGTCTGTTTATCACAACGAGATATTGCCTGTCTTGATTAGACTTGATCCCAAATATGGCGAAGGTCTAGGTGACATCTACAATGAAATCCCCAAATTCGACTACCAAGAAGCCAGTTTGGAATTCTGTAAACCTCTCATCCCAGTGAAACACAGCAAAACCGTGGCCGTAAGCATGGCTGCCGCTGCTGCTGCCACTGCCGCTGCAGTTGCTGCAACTTCCACAAACGATTATCCCTCTAGAATCCCTGATACGGAAATCCGAGCTTCTAAACGATCGAAATCCGAAAACGAGATTCGATATGGGAAACCTTTAGACCAAAAGAGCTCTGATCACGAGGATTCCGTGGATCCTGTGTTGAAGAGATCAAGGAACGACAATACCTCTCCCTCCAATAGCAAGATGCCGTCCGCTTCAGCATCTATGGATTACGAGAACGTTCTAGCTCTGGCGGCTATAGCGGCAATCAACTCGCCCTCGGTGGTTAGTTCCCGAGATTCGATTCCGTTTTACGTCAAAGACCGTAAATGGTTCAACAAACTAATCTCATTATGTGAATCAGGCCATATTGGAGCAGAGGAAGTCTTGTCTGTTTGTGAAGGAGTACGGGATGGGAAAGTTCCCTTGTTTATGTTGAATGTACTAGACCAAGGTTACTACCCTACAAGGAATGGTTCATCACTTCGAGCGGATCAATCAGATGAAGAAATCGCAAAGAATATCCGTGATTACATCATTCCAATCGTTTTCAATTCTTAGATCATTGGTTCTCTACTTGTATTAATATATGAAATAGATATGCAAACTACTCCTAATTATTTGTAGCTCCTTTAACTCTACTCAGTTTCTCGGAGGTTGTTCTACCCCAATCAGACCCAGCTAATGAACCTCTCAAGGACTTGATATCCGGGACTCTTCTACGAATAGGCTTGTTGATTTGGAAATCAACCACTTCCACGTTCAGAGGAGTTGATTTAGGATCGTTGAGTGATTCTAGAATTGATAAGGAAGGTGCCTTTTGCTCAATCATTGTTTTCAAATTCTGTGCCTTTGTTATCTGATCCAAAGTGGAAAGCGAGTGTCTTTTCAAGTAATCCAAAGGCTGGATGTTGGGATTTGAATACGAAAGGTTTGGCATTGATTCAACCAAGCCAGGGTCGGTTTCTGTCTTGTACACTTCCCCGGCCTCCTCCAACTTCTGATCAAACTCGTCAATCTCCATAAACGATGATAACTCACTAGACAAATCATCGAGGTTTTGGAAGATGGAGTCATGCGTGGTGGATTGAGAAAGTCTTCTTCTCTCAAACGAAGGATAGCTGTATCTGTTTGATTTGGAAGACCCAGGCAGTTTTCTCAGCTTGGATTTGGGTGTTTTCTCCTTGGATGTCGAGTCATCTGTGGACTCTGTGGTGAAAATACCCAAAGTGGCCAACCCAGGAATTGATTGGGCTCCAAATGGAGGTTGCATTCCAAAGCCAAATTGAGGCGCTGTTTCCGAGCTTCCCGAGCTGGAAATGGTGTACAGAGATCTTTGTAAAGGTTTCAATTGATACTCGTAATCTTCTTTACTGGTGCTGGAAACCTGTCTGTATTTGTCATGGTACGCCTTTCCAAATCCATTAACATATTCGGAGCCAGCCGGTTTCTCAACCACAGGAGAACTGGCAGAGGTTTTCTTATCTTTTGAATAGAGACTTCCAAACATGTTGGAATTGTAACTGATCTGTGGTGAGGGCAATAACCCTGAGTATAATGAAGCACTTTGTCTCAACAACTCGTTGGTATTGATGGACTCATGGAAAGAGGATTCTGCCGTGGAACTGGTCTTGGTACGGCCCGAGTACCGGTGAGAAGATTCAGTTGGGTTTCTTCTTGAGTAATGAGTATTTGGGGTTCCGGAAGCTGAAGAATTGGAAGAGGCCACATCCGCATCAGCATTGGATGGATGGATCCCGTGCTGCGACAATCTGTACTCGATTTTTGCAGCCAAGGTTCTTCTTAGCAACACTTCATAAAGCAATTGTTTGTTGATTTGGTTGGTTTCTCCCTTGTTGAGCAATTCAGTGTCGTTGGGATAAAGCTGAGCAAACGTTGGCGGTTTATTCAAGAGTTTATTGGCAAATACCGCAACTTTGTATTTCTGGTATACCAATTCGGTTAGAGGCGTGTACTTTTTCGGCTCCGGTGGCGGCACGATTTGGTTTAGTGGAGTTCCCGTAAAGATTTTCTTGTTGAAATTCAACTCGGTATCAGTAGCGGAGATATCCATTTCTGCCCTTTCTTTGTGAAGTTTGGGCCTGGGAAACATCAACCTGGAGAATTTCATAAAACTCATTTTAGAAGGAAGCGACTGCTTCAACGAATGAGGCGTGTAATTTGAAGAAATAAAGGACTTGAAAGACTCAAGGTTGGAGAAATTGGCCGCCAGAGCATCCACTTTGGCATATTTCAACGACGTTCTTCTCTTTACAGGGAAAATAAAGCGGATCTTGTCCCGCAATCTAACTGGTTTTTCCTCTTCTACAGGTTTGTTTGTTTCCTCATTCTTAACCCGAGTCTTATCCTTGGTGCTTCTCTTGATAGTCTTGTTTCTTCTTTTGATGGTGTTTCTATTTCTAAGGGACGCAGAACTGGAAATAACCGAGCCCGATCTCCTCAAAGGCTCGTCAATTATGGTCACAATCGGCGTTTGCCCGGCTTTGTGTGGTACTTTCCCGGGGAGACTGAGAAGTTGCAACAGCAGAATCAGGTGTCTTTGGAATTTGTTTGAATGGATCGACTGCTCGATATCCTGGTACTTTGGAGACATCACTATTTTGGGAGAAGAGCCCACATCGGGGTTGGCTCTTGAGTCGTATATAATATCAAAGGGGTTAGACGGTGCTCTTTTGTGGTGTGTACGGGTTTCCAACGGTTTCGTGGGCCTACGAAGTGGTGGGATTATCAAGGCACTGTGTCTGTGTTGATTGAAGTTGGGGACAATCCGGGCCGTATCAAGTGTAGGAGTAGACTTATTAGGAGGAAATTGGAGTTGTTGAAGTTGATGACTGTCAAGAGGTTGCATTTGGGCTTGGACATAGGGTGACCAAACTTGGTGTCCTTGGAATTGATGGATGTCGTTGTTTGATATTATTGACCCTGCGGAGCCGATAGTAAGCGGAGCTGTTAAAAAGGATTCCTGTGAGGAATTTATAAGAGAGGTCATAACGGAAATAAGTGAAAAGGGATGAATCTGGGAAATGGTAACTAGTCAATGATAATCTCTGATAATCTCTTCTTTTTTGCAGTAATTAGAATATATGGTACAACAGAAATTTGGTATCGTGGGTAAAAACAGTCGTGGGTACTTATATATATTCACCTCTAAATAAGCTTAAGAAAAGGAGTGTGACTCTAGCTTTGGTTGCAACGCCATCTTGAAACCAGTCATCTAGCTTTCTGGGGTGGCTGGCTATCAATTATTTTGTGAAGCAAAAAAAGTCAAACACTTGAAAAGCAAAAAAAAAAAGCTAAACGGTTCCTAAACGGATTTTTTAAGGCTAAGTCAAAATGCTAAATTAAGGAAACAGGTGTCTACATTGCTTCAGAGATATTAATCAGAGTACTAACTTGTGTTTAGACTACATAAATGTACTGGCTAACTTTAAAATTGAGGTTGACGGTTGGCATTCTGGACTTGGCCAGCAAAACCTTAGGTTAAGAACGATACTTGGAATGTATTTGAAATATAATTGGAATATACATTAGAGGGATACACTAGGGACATTCGAATAATCACCTTGATTAGAAAAGCTCTTAATACTACGTGGCTGTCATGTACAGCGTAATTGTGATTTAATACAATATACAGTATTTTTTCATGTTGTCACAGTATCTCCTTGGATCGTCATTGATCTCCTATATTCTTGTTTTATTTATCCATTATAACATTTCCTAGTCTTGTCGCGTTTATTCGATTCGTACCCATTTTGCCCATGCCTGCATATACGGATAGACGAATTGAACAGATCACAACAACAAACAGGTTAAGAGGGAAAATTGGTAGATATAAATACTTTTAAAAGTTTTTTAGGCTTTCTTTTTAGCACTACAAATTTTTACATCACCAATACAATGTCTGTTGAAAAGCTTAAGGATGTAAGTATTAGGAAGATAATGGAACGGTCTCAGTTGTTTAATTGCGGGGGGCAAAATAACCAAATCTAAATAACCAAATCTAGGTTGGATTCTCTACAGGCTGACTTGTGATATGGCATATGTCGTATTATCATGATATTACGTGGCATTAACGTGGTAATATGCTCATGATATGACAAGGGATTGGCTTGGAGGATTGATTGATTGGTTATATCGACAGGTCATTTTGGTGACGTGTACATGTGATTGTATACATTATATTATCAATTCTGACCCCGATCCCACCGCAATAGACAATGAACAATAACGAGCAACCCACTAACATTCTAGAAAATGGCCAACTTGAAGTTGGACGTCGAAAAATGGCAAGAAAAGTCCGACGAATTGTCTGAAAGAATCAAGGAATTGGAACAAGAAAACTTAGACAAGGACCACCAAATCCAATCTTTGACCAGAAAGAACCAGGTCTTGGAAGAACAAGTTGAAAAGTTGGAAACCGACTTGGATGAAATCAAGCAAACTGCTGACGAATCTCACTCCTTGAAGACTTCTAACGATAACTACACCAAGAAGAACCAAGTCTTGGAAGAAGAATTGGAAGAAGCTGACAAGAACTTGAAGGAAACCACCGAAAAGTTGAGAGAAACCGACATCAAGGCCGAGCAATTGGAAAGAAAGGTGTCTTCTTTGGAATCCGAAAAGGAAGAATGGGAAAAGAAGTACGAAGAATTGTCTGAACAATACACCGCTGCTAAGGTCGAATTGGATGAAATCAGTCAACAATTGGAAGCTCTCTAATTTTATGAAATCCATTAATTTAATTCTTTATACCATTTCTTTATAATATTTATCTTACGGCAAATGAAGTGTAGATATGAGATCGAATATATTTTTTGTAAGAGATAAACATGTAGAATAAAAATGTAGGATATACATAGATATACCTCGATGTAGCTAATATGTAGATCTATACAATGCAGTCTAATCCCTTAGATCTTCCGAGATACCCGGCCATTGTTGTGTCACCATTATCGTTATTTTCTCCTGGTTGCGAATTCAGTTAACGAGACATTTTTTGTATATCGAAAATTACAGGAGATGGCTATGATGGAGTCGATAAGAAGGAGGTTTGCTAATGACTTGCAATCGCACCAGATAGAAGACGATTACACGGCCCCGTTTAGACAACGACTGCGGGTTGAAGAGAATACGTATACACATGCCCCTGATTATACCCCTGATTATGCCCCTGATTATGACCCACATGAGGCAGTTCCCTCTTATGAAACGTCTCAAATGGAGCACCAGAGAGACGAGAGAAACACAAATGAAAGAAGAAATTCAGAACACAGAACTTCCATCGTTAGTATGGAAAGAATAAGTTCTCTGGTATCCTTTGAGAACCTTCATCTGGTAACCACCACACCACCAACCAGGGCTGATAGACAGGAAAGGTCAGAAAGACCGTCGATTAAACGGGTTGGACTCAAACTCTTGAATGCAAGACAGCATTTCGCGCTTGCCTGTTGTCGTGATGTTGCTCTTATTCCGCCATTAATAGGCTTGGTTCAATCCTGGAAGCGTGTATTCTTTGATGATAGAAGTGACGTTTACAACATCAGTTTACACTCACAATTAGGTATTAATGTGGACTCTTTAGAAGGAGCAACAAGACAACAATTTATAAATGCACTCACAGGGGCTCGTCTCCCGGAGCATTTTCTTACGGGACTTTGGTGTATTGTAGCTGGCTATTTATCATATTCCGTTCTTGATGGGCTCATTCTCCGATGGATAGTGACCTATCTGACATCCGCAGCCATAGTGCGTGTTTTGTCGCTTTCCACCATGATAATAACGATAGAGCAGTATTTGGTGTCAACCTTCTCTGCAGATGGTTACAAATACGGTTTACATATCTGGATTCTTATTAGTTGTATTTTAACCTTGACGTATACTGTGCAGAATTTCGTCACTTCCAACATTGATTTGAAAAAGGGAGAGAAGAGGGCTAGGTTTTTTGATTTCTATAATATAGTGGTATTTGCTGTTGTTCCAGTTGGGTTTGCGAGTTTTATCACCATGATAGGTTTGATACGATCCTTGTTCATTGTAAGAATAGATGTGGATCAAACTCTAAGTGGTAAGATATGATTGGTAGAAGGGATTTATTTATTAAACTGTATTTTATGTTTCTATTTTATATGTAGTTTTACATTATATCTAGCTGGAGATAATTTCCAGCTAGCTATATCTAGATATGTGTATATTCCCTGCCCTGTCTTTGCATTATCCAAGCGTAATCTTACCGTTTAATTACCCGGATATCAATCTGAGTATAAAAAAAGATTTTGGCCTGCCCATTTAATATTTTCCTTTTCTTTCTTTAATCAAAAAGCTTATTAAAGCAAGGGAATATTTGCCACGGCGAGATGATGTAAATTATCAAGTTATACTCGTTGCCATTTTACATAAAATGTTGCATTCCCGAGATAGATTCTCCCTGTTAGGAAGTTTGTTTATCGTTGGGTCTCTTTGGTGAGGCGATGATATTCAAATGTCGATTTTTATGGGATACAAATTAATTGTAAGTGTAGTGTAATTGTTTTCGATATCTCTGATTATTCTGCAAGGTATCTGTTGCCAGGTCTCTGTTCTGCAAATATCTTTATTCTTCGATAACTGTTACTCTGATTGTTATTGATTGTTATTCTTCGATAACTGTTACTCTGATTGTTATTGATTGTTATTCTTCGATAACTGTTACTCTTTGATTGTTATTCTTCGATCATTCTTCTCTTGCATTAGCCACCTTTTTGACATCTTAAATTTTCATTCGATTCAATCAAAAATCTCATAAATTGTCACTTCTTACATTCTACAATTCTATTACAATGAATATTCATTAAGCTAGTATAAACAGGCTCAAAAAATGGAGCATAGGTAAACCATTAAACTAAAATTGTACAGAAGAAGTTAAACTAATAATCTTAATTAAATAGCAAATTTCTTAACGGTACTTGTTGAAACCAATGTCAGCAGCTCTTTCTCTGAAACATTGACGGCACATGTCAATACCGTACTTTCTGATTAAACCGGAGTGGGAGGAACAGACACGACATTGTCTAGAACCTTTACCGTAGTTTCTTGGGTGGGAGTACCAAACAGATTCGTGAGCCATTTTTCTATAGATGTTAGTATACTGAATATGAAAGTGTAAAGGAATATTTCAATCAAAGTTCAATTCTGACATCTCAATTTTTTTTCAACAACCAAGTTTATGATAATGCAAGGGTTTAATGGCTATTTCGTTTTCATTGTATCGTTTCTATCGTTCCATTTCTATCGTTTCATTTCGTCTATTGATTCGTATTCCATCTAGTACTTCATGGGTGTACATACAATTCTCTATAACTTCGTTGATATATTAACAAAAAAATTCAAATCCAAGTAACTTTTTTGCTAATATATTTTCAATTTTTTCCTCCAGTGGGTAGCATGGAAAAGATTCTCGGATTTGCCAAATCACAGAAAATCCTTAGTGCAATAGTGATTGCATTTTTTTCCAATGTTTTTTGGGACCAAGATTGGGGGCTAGCCCTATGTTTCTACACGTGATTCGCGCATGACAAAGGCTGCAAATTGAGCGAAAAATTAAAATTATCTTGAGATGAGATGATCATCAAATTTTAGCAAGAAAGGCATTGATTTAAAGATGGCAAAGGGGGGTCACTCGCATCGTTCGACTTTAAAGAATGATCACAAACCGTTCAAGTCCAAGCACTCCACCAAGGGCCAAATAAAAAACCTTGTGAAAGGTAAAGTGGAAAAGGAAACCGCAAAGTCTAAGAATGTACACAAGGCTGTCTCCAAGATTGATAGAAAGAATTTGGCTAAGCAATTGAAGGCAAACAAGATCTCTGAATCCAAACTCACCAGAAAGTTGTTTGATGGATCTCACGGGGCCGAGAAGATTGTGACCATAATTGCATTAACCACCGACATTTCTCCACAGTCCATTGCAGATGAGTTCATTAACAATGTAATCAAGCAAGATGAGCAAGACATTTACGAATTCAACGCTCCCTCTGTGACTGATGTGAAAATCAATAGATTCAAGTCCAATTTGAAGGTTATTGTGCCAGATCAGACAAATATCTTATCCATTCTTGATGCTTGTAAAGTTTCTGATTTTGTGATTTTTGGTATTTCCGCAAACGAAGAAGTTGAAAAGCTGTATGGGGAACAAATCTTGAGAAGTGTAATTGCGCAAGGTATTGCTTCTGTGATTGGTGTTTTGCCAAACCTTGTTTCCGCCTACCCAAAGAGAAACTTGCAATTGGATATTAGACAATCCTTGCAATCTTTCTTTAACCATTTCTTCCCTGCAGAAGAGAAGTTGTATGCATTGGAAGCCGAATCCGAAAGAGTCAACTGTTTGAGAACCATTTGCCAGAAGTTCCCCAAGTCTGTGGGCTGGAGAGATAACAGAGGATACGTTATTGCTGATTCTGTGTATTGGTCCAATGAAAGCAATCTCAATGAAGGTTCTCTTGTTGTAGAGGGTACTATTAGAGGTATTGGTTTCAATGCCGATAGATTGGTGCATAT
Source organism: Aciculoconidium aculeatum (assembly GCA_030579395.1). NCBI lineage: Eukaryota > Fungi > Ascomycota > Pichiomycetes > Serinales > Debaryomycetaceae > Aciculoconidium > Aciculoconidium aculeatum. The sequence continues at coordinate 347,328 of JAKTQU010000005.1, forward strand.
TCCAGGATATGGGGATTTCCAGGTTGATAGAATTGAAAAGCTTTCACATAGAGAGGATTTGACTGCTTATACTTCTACTGAAAACCAAGAATCTTTGGAAGAATTAAGACCTGAAGAGATTGAAATGGAAGATGGAGAAGAGTATGAAGAGTATGACGATGAACTTGGTGTTAGAATGGATGGGAAGAACTACTTTGAAGATGAGAGAGATTTGAAACAAGTGAAAAGGTTCAAGTTACCAAAGGGTACTTCTGACTACCAAGGGAAATGGTTTGTTGATGACGTTTTGGAAAATGCATCTGATGTTGAAGAACAGGATGAAGAAGAGGAAGTGGATCAAGACATGATGGAGGAAGATAACATGGATGCTCCTACTGAATATGCCACCACCGAATACGCCCCAACCGAGTTTGGCGAACACATTGAGCTCACTCCTGAAGAAGAAGAAAGACAGTTGAGTGAATACCGTAAATTAGAAAGCGAGGATCTCGAGTTCCCAGATGAACTTGAATTGCATCCAAATGAAAGTGGGAAGGAAAGATTGAGAGCCTTTAGAGGAATCAAGAACTTGGCCAACTGCGACTGGCACTATGATGAGGAAGATATCGAAGCCCCAAGTGTTTGGAATAGACTCTTGAGAATATCCAACTACAAGGCTACCAAGAATAGAGTTATCAAGGACTGCATTAAGGAGGCACAAGTGAACATTGGTAACAAGGCCAGAATCTTTATTAGAGCGCCCTCTCTTTTGTTGGAAAGAATCAACACACAAAGCTCCCCATTCACAGTTTATGGCTTGTTGCAGCATGAGCATAAGTTGGCTGTTTGTAACTTTTCCTTTGAAAGTTGGGAAGATTATGAAGAACCAATTCCTTCCAAGGAATCCATCATTGTGCAGTATGGTCCAAGAAGACAAATCATTAACCCACTCTTCAACCAAGCATCTAATAACCCTAATAATGTCCACAAGTCCGAGAACTTTGCCCACCAAGGCAATTATGTTATCGCAACCGCCATTGCCCCTGTGTTATTCCACAATGCCCCAGTGATTTATTTCAAGAATAATGCCGAGGGTCAAGTGGAATTTGTGGGCCAAGGTACTTTCCTTAACTGTGACCACACCAGAATCGTGGCCCAGCGTGCTGTTTTGACTGGTCATCCAGTCAAGATCCACAAGAGAGTTGTCACTGTTCGTTACATGTTCTTCAACACCACAGATATCAAATGGTTCAAGGCCATTCCATTATTTACGAAATCGGGCCGCAGTGGGTTTATCAAAGAATCCTTGGGTACTCATGGTTACTTCAAGGCTCAATTCGATGGTAAGTTGACTTCTCAAGATACGGTTGCAATGAGTATGTACAAGAGAGTCTGGCCTGACATGTCTGTTGAATGGAGTGCTTAATCAGAAAATATTTTATTGCATAGGAAGTAAATTGTATATTAATTATAGAAAGGAATGGTTGTGTAATGATAGATAATATCTAAGGTAGATACAAGGTATACCTACAAGGTATACCTACAAGGTACACAAGGTTAATTTGTAAGATACACCTTGTAAGGGTCTCTTTGTAAGGGTCTAAGAGGCTGAGCTTATAGATAACTACTTTTGGAATATTTTTTTTGATTTGGGTGCAAAATTTACAAAATTAGTAAAATTCGTCCGATCTATAATGAATAAAAGATACTTGATACATAGTTATTCTTTAAATCTGTGGAAGCATTCTCTACACTTTGAGTAGTATTTACCATTCCTGATTACCTAAGAATTGAATCCATCGATCTATTTATAAACTTTCAGTTTACTAGTAGAATCGGAGTACTGTAATATGTGAGAAAACGGGGAAAACAGACCAAGGAACAACCAGGTAAAAACCAGGCAAATACGAAACATATAAACACATCCCAGACACAAATACATGAAACTAAACCAAACAATACCTGGTTTATCATCCAGGCATTGTCCTCCACGTGACTGGTATACGCGTAAACAATGGTAGCGCAGCGGAGTATGTCAAAGAGTGAGCAAAATTTTATTATCGTGTTAATAGAAAAGGTGTACAAACAATGAGTAGTCAAGGGTTTTCATTGCCATATTCCAAGGATCTCGAGAAGAGTGACGAGGAGTATTCCAACACTTTCAAGCCCCAGAAGAAAAACTCGTTTACCAAAGCACAGCAGATTGTCAATGGAGGCTTGAGATCATTGGGAGAGTTTATGCTCAAATTCAAACGGACCCTGCTTATCTTGATCACGATACTTTGCCTTTCCCTTTTCACTTCTGTTCCATTTGTACCCCACTTCAAATCGTCCAGTCCCAAGGTGGTTATCATATTGGCTGCCAATGAAGGAGGAGGTGTTTTGAAGTGGAAATCTCCACAGGAATGGTCTGTTGAGAGATCATCGATAGCCAACAAGAAGCAATACGCAAAGAAACATGGTTATGGCTTAACTATCAAGGACATGACCCTTAAGAAGAGATACTCGCATGAATGGAGAGAATCCTGGGAAAAGGTTGACATCATGAAGCAAACCATGAGACAATTCCCCAACACCGAATGGTTCTGGTGGTTGGACTTGCACACCTACATTATGGAACCTCAAGTTTCCTTGGAAGACCATTTCCTCAATAACTTGGACAATGCCACGTACAGAACTTTGGAGCACTTTAACCCGTTGGGACTCCCAGTAGACACTGCCTTTGCTGACTATAACCAACCAGTTGACATGGTGATCACCCAAGATTGTGGTGGGTTCAACTTGGGCTCGTTCTTGATGAGAAGACTGAGCTGGTCGGAAATGTTGCTTGATTTATGGTGGGATCCTGCCATGTACGAACAGATGCACATGCAATGGGAACACAAGGAACAAGATGCGCTTGAAACATTGTACGGCACGCAGACCTGGATACGAGAACGTATTGGTTTCTTACCTTTAAGAAAAATCAACGCATTTCCTCCTGGTGCCTGTTCCGACCAAGCTGACGATCCACAGTACTTTTTCCAGAACCACGATTTTGTCATCAATATGGCTGGCTGTGAGTACGGAAGAGACTGTTGGGGAGAAATGGAGCACTACAAGGCGTTATCCAAGAAGTTACATCAAAAATGGTGGCGTAAGTTCTGGTAGCTTTTAATTTAAATCTGTATAATTATTCTATAGTTGTATCATATAGCCAACCAAACTGTATCGAAATATCATCCATATATATGTCATATCTGTAGTACCTACTTAAATTCGTATATTCCTAAAATACTTATCACCTAAAATACTTATCCGTTCTTTCTTCCTATATCTATCTTCCTATGTCTATATCACCTCCATATACGTGCACTTACCAATTAAGGTGCTGGACTTTTCATAACAAAAATAAAGTTACATTTTTTATCAAAAGGCAAAAAAATACCCCAAGGCCAGTTCAATCGTTTGTAATGTCGGATAACTTTTGGTTCAATGAGAATGCGTTTGGAAACTCCAGCTCCAACGGAAACAGCAACGATGATTTCTTGAATAATATCTTTGATCAGAATCAATTGGGTGGGAACTCTAATGGCAATTCCAACCCTCCAAGTAATAATATTGGAAACGAGATGGCCAGCTCCTCTCCCGGGATCCAGCAAGACCTCAGCCCGGCCCAGATCTTGGGCCAGCAACACATGCAACAGCAGCTGCAACCTCAGCAGGGCATCTCTCCTCAAATGTACTTGAGGCAGGTTCAAAGACAGCAAAACATGCCTGAACATCATAATCAACCCAGCCAAATGGACCAGGCCATGGGTATGAACTCCATGTCGCCACAGGCGTCTACTAGATCGCTGATACCCACGCCAATTCAGAATACTCCGAATATCGGGCATAACCAGCATATTCAAAACCAGCAGCAGCAGCAGCAACAACAACAACAACAATTTGCTAGTCCCAACATGATCTCCCCACAAGTCTCAAATAAACCACTTCCACAGCAACTTCAACATGTTCAACAACATGCACAGACCCAGCACACATCTAAACAACAACAGGTTGCCCAGCTACAGATCGAGATCTTTATGATGTCGTTACAGGACTACATGAGCCGCCGCGGGACCCCCATGAACCAACAGCCGTTTATTAATAACAAGAAGGTGAACTTGTTCTTTTTCCATGTAATTACGCAGAAACTCGGCGGCCCTGCCCAGCTTGTGAAATGGGTCCAGCAACCCAACTTGGGACCTCCACAGCAAAGTCCCTGGTTTCTCATTGGCCAGAAGTTGGGTTTCTACGATGGTATTAATATCCAGGACCAGCAGGTTCGAGAATCCGTCGATAGAGAAATCAGCTCGTGTTATGCCAACTACTTGTATCCATACGAACAACACAACATGACGCCCGAGGGCAATAAAGACATCCAGGCTAGACGTGTCACCTTCCAAAAACAGTTAATAGACAGGCTCCAAAGCCAGGGCCAGCTCCAAAGCCAGAGCCAACTCCAAAACCAGAACCAGCTAAACAACACACAGGGCATGCCTTCAACCCAAACACAGAACATTCCACAGAACTCTCATTCACAAGTGGCTGCAACCCCAATACCTTCTCACATGACGCCTTCTCAGAATAACTCGCCAGCTGTAAAAACCGCCACACCAGGCATTATCCAGAGCCCAATGTCCTCCCTGGCAGCCACACCACAACAACGTAAGATGTCCAGAGCGAGCGTAGCGTCCGGCCACAACTCGCCTGGCATGCAGTCTCCGTATATACAAAACCAGCAGATTACCAGGCAACCGCAGTTGAATCTCCAACAATCCCAGGCACAACCTCTGCAGCAGTATTTGCAACAACAACAGCAACAGCAGAGAAGACAGCAACAACCGCTGCAATCTCCAGGCCAAGCACATACCCAGGTTCAAGCACAGACCCAAGCACAGGCCCAGTCCAAACTCAAAGCTTTACAGAGATTGCAGGGCCAAAGTAATAGTCCAAGACCAGTACTGCCTCAATCTGGAGAAGGCACTCCGATTGCCAGTAGACTCAACAGTGTTTCCACTCCTAGTAACTCAGAACCTAATGTTATCAAGAGTTACGTGCCGTTTAGGAAGGTTACAGAAACCTACGGGGGTCTTCCTATCAAGGAGATCTCACAGCTTGGAAGCGAGATCGAAATGACGAAACCAGTATACTTGTTTGCCCCAGAACTCGGAACCATAAACATGCATGCTCTAATCATGGGACTTAAGAATTATTCAGGCCCCAATAAAGGAGAAATCTTCAATTCCTTGAACACTTTGTTGGTTACAACTTCAGATGCTAACTATACATTCAGAATAGAGGATTGCTTGGAATTATTGGATAGTTTGTCAGTGCTAGGATGCAAGATTCTAGAGGATATCGTGGAACTCAAAGAAAGGGGAGAAGTTAATATAAGCAACAGCACTTCCAACATTGACGATGTATTTGAAAAGTATAAAAAATACGCTCAAGTGGGCGGTGAAGATGTTAGTTATGTTGTTAACTCACTTACCGGGGAAGTTATGGATGATTCCGATGACGAAATGGATGATATTTTCAACATTGAAAAAATCGATAGCAGTACTTGTACCACCCCAGAAGCACATGAACCATGCATTTCATTTGGAATTCCCGATTTCTTGACTAGCTTACAGAACTTCCACCGTGAGAACAAGACGCATTTCTCCAAAATCCAAATCAAGAGTGCGATGGATGACCAGGTCATGATGGTGGAATTGTTAGTCACCATCACCATGATTTTGAGAAACATCTCATTTGTGGATATCAACAAACCAGTAATGGCCATGAATAGCCCTTTTAGAGAATTCATTTTCAAAGTGGTGGAAAACATTGCCAAGCATCCAACCAAGTTTGTTTTCCATCGCAAGAAATTGGCTTTGCTTAAGGATTGTTTGTTGATGCTCGACAATATAGCGTTTTTCGTTGAATTGAGAAGCTTGAAAGAAGCGTTCATGGTGTTTGTTTTAGTTAGTTCGTTTGGTCCGGATTTGACCAGTCCTGGGATCCCTCACACTACTCTTGATATCTATTCTTATTTGCCATTTGGAATTGATGCATTCACCAAGATTATAGTTCGAGAACCGCACAACAGATCCCTTATGCAAGCCGTTTTGAGTGGTAGCTTGGTGATCAGTTCTCTGTCCACGTATTCCAACACCAAACAATTTGTCATTCAAAAGACGGACCAAGATGCAACTAGGGAATTGGCATTGGCATATGTCGGAGAAGCTTTCTCGGAAGGTGTGCTTCTTACTCGTGCTTTCAATTTGCTCATGAGTATTCTCCCCTACGAAGCAAATACCTTTGAGTTTAGTAGTTTTATTTTCCTTCGTACTCCAAGTATCTCTCAAGCGTTATTTGGTGCTAAAATGGTGTGTGATATGGCTGCTCCAGACGAACTGAAGGTTGCACGTTCGGTGGACTGGCTTGCAGAGAACAGACAGTTGTTATTGAGGAATTTATCGCGGGTAACTATTGCTCTTGTTTCTGAAACAGGTAAGTTTGCCAAACAACTGAATGAGTTCAAGGTATTGACTCTTGTTTTGACAAAAATCTTGACCGTGGTGAACACTTTAGTGGGCCATGCCGTTGCTTTGAGAGATTTATTATTAGAGGGGGACGAAATCACAGAAGAAGACAAATCACGGGTGGAATTTTTGAGAGAAATCGTGGATGTTCCAAGGATTTCTCCAGATCCGCTTTTGACGCTTGATTATAATTTGGCACCTACAATCGATATCAACTTGACTAGAGAAGTCTTGAGGTTGTTAAGGTTGCTAGGTGATTTAGGAAGGGAATCCGAATAACTGTATTTGTGGTTTATAATGGGTTTATTTACTTGTTGTAGTGTTAATCTTGTAATGTTAATCTTGTAATGTTAATCTAGTAGTATTATTGTAATGTTAATCTTGTAATATTATTTCCAGTATCACCGATGGATAAATATTCCAGAATTGGAAATTTATCGGCAGCATTATTTTTGTGCGATTAGTGGTTATGATTATCCTTGTAAGGTGTTTTATGCCGAGAGTTGTAGAGGTATGTTGGAATGACTTTGCCTAGGCACCCCGCCCCTTGCTTGGAATATAGTATGATCTCCTTACCAATTACTCGATTTCTATTGGTTGTAGTTGGCTGGTTAAAGTGTTTACAAGGGTGTCATTGAGTGACATTATTTCCAAACAAATACCGAAAACCCATAGTTATGAACCGTTATCATACAGTTTGTGGGAGACAGACCCTTTTGTTCCCAATCGAGTTGTCTTTTCCTTCCACAAAAAGTCGATAAGGAGTAATTTGAAAAGTCAGATAAGACTAGGGGGTAAGGGGGGAATGTACAAGGTGCATTAATGGATATATATATAGCTGCCCTGGAATGTGGGTTTATATAATTATACCAACCAAAACTGTTTAACTAAAACTATATAACATAACTACTTAAAATGTCTGCTGTTGCTGTCCCAAGTGCCCCACCTATCGAACAAGATAAGGGCAAACTTTTAGCTGGAGAACATACATTACCAGCTAGTTGGTGGACTTCTGAGAGTGTTTTCGAGTTGGAGAAGCGCTCGATTTTCCACAAGTCTTGGTTATACTGTACTCATTCGTCTCGTTTCTCCAAGGCTGGAGATTACTATTCATATTCTGTTGCTGGGATCAATTTTTTCATCATCAAGCTGAAGGTTGATGGGAAATTGAAGGCTTTCCACAATGTCTGTCGTCACAGAGCATACCCAATTGTTAGAAAAGAGCTGGGATCTTCTACTATTTTGGGATGCAAGTACCATGGATGGTCGTACAACTCTGACGGTAAATTGAACAAGGCGCCTCATTTTGAAGATGTCGAGGGCTTTGTCAAGGAAGAAAACAGTCTTTACGGTATCAAGACACATACCACCGAGCAGGGCCATGTGTTTGTCAATTTCGACCAAGGTGACAAGGTGACTCCATTTGCCGAATGGTTTGAAGGCTTGAACACGGAAATGTCTGAGTTTGACTTTGATGATTACGAATACAACATGTCTTATGAGTTGGATGGACAATTCAACTGGAAGACTTTGATGGATGGGTACCAAGAATGTTACCACTGTCCCACAGCACACCCGGGTCTTTCTTCCTCGTTTAAGATGGAGACGTACTCGGTTGTACCAAAGGGTAGGTACTGTAGACACTACGCCGAAATTGTCAAGGAAGAACCCACCGCTCCTAAGGATGAGACCGATCCAGAATCTTCATGGTTTGGGTTTGGAAAGAAGAAGACTGAAGCTCCTGCTGCTCCTGCAAAGAAGGAAAACCCTGGTGGTGAGTTCAATGGGTTGTGGGTGTACTTGTTTCCTAACAATGGGATCAACTGTTACTCACCAGCTTGGTACTCGATTAGGGTTTTGCCCATTTCTGCCCAACACACAATCTTACAGTATGATATCTACACCAAAAAGGGGTTGGATGAAGCTGGGAAGAAGGAGTTTATTGACTTTTTGCAGCTTGTGGAATTGGAAGATTTCAACTTGTGCCAACTGACCCAGAAGAACTTGACCCAGGGTGTGTATTCAACTGGATATTTGCACCCAAAGAAAGAGCGTGGAGTTTTGCATTACCAAGGATTGGTTAGAGATATGGTGAAGTCTCACTATGCTGCTGAAAAGGAGGCTGGAGATCAAATCAAACCAGCTTTCGTAGGGCACGCCAAGAAGAACCCCGATGTCATGGAGTTGGAGGCGATTTGTAAAGGAGTTGAATGTGGAAGCGGAGAAGGTGTTGATTGGTGATATATACTTGAATTTTATGATTATTGAAAGATCTGTGATGTAAATCTGTATCTTATTTTCTTGGTACAAATTGAAGTGCTAATCCGAAAACGATTAACAGAACGTAATTCATAACTATCTACTTGATAACTCACTTACTAGATAACTTAACTAACTACTTGATACCTTAACTAACTACTAGATAACTTAACTAACTACTAGATAACTTAACTAACTACTAGATAACTTACTCACTTACTTGAATTCACAAACCTTCGGTTTGTTCACTTACTTGATAACTCACTTACATAACTTAACTACTTGATAACAACTTCATAACTCACTTGACTTCACCTTCGGTTTGTTCAGCCTTCGGTTCAGTTATTTATACATTTCTATACAGATGATTCTAATTCAAGCCCAACTTGTCCATTCTAACTTGAACGGCATTTCTGTGAGCTTCCAAGCCCTCAACGGCAGCCAAAGTCATGACGGCCTTACCAATACTCTTCAAGCCCAATTCAGTCACATTTTGGGAAGTGATGAACTTCTGGAACGTGGCTGTGTTCACACCAGAATACTGTCTGGCATAACCATATGTGGGTAAAGTGTGGTTTGTACCAGAAGAGTAGTCACCGCAACTTTCTGGAGACAAGGCGCCAACAAAGACAGAACCAGCGTTCTCGACGTAATCTGGAACGTATTTCTCAGCATTGTCAATTTGAAGAATCAAATGTTCTGGAGCATACTCATTGCTCAACTTGAAAGCCTCTTCCATGGTATCAACAAGAATGGTGTAAGAGTGCGACAAGCACTGAGCCACAATCTCCTTTCTGGGCAAAACAGAAGCCTGTCTGGAAATGGCCTCGTTGAATTCCTGCAACTTTTCAGCAGACAAACCAGCACCAATGAGAATGACTTGAGAGTCCACACCGTGTTCAGCCTGCGAAAGCAAGTCCAGGGCCACAAAGTCTGCATCTGCGTTGTTATCGGCAATCACAAGAACCTCGGAGGGACCAGCAGGCATGTCAATGCTGCACAAGGCAGTGGTATCGTTTTGAACATACATTTTGGCTGCAGTCACAAATTGGTTACCTGGACCCAAGATCTTGTCACACTTCAACACCAGCTCGGTACCATAAGCCATGGCCGTCACGGCCTGGGCACCTCCAGCCATCACTATACACTTAGCACCAATCTTGTGGGCCACATACACAACCTCAGGCGTGAGTTTCCCGGTGGAACGAGCAGGAGGAGACGCGAGAATGATGTTTTTGCACCCAGCAACCTTGGCAGGAACTCCAAGCATCATGGCAGTGGAAGGTAAAACAGCAGTGCCTCCTGGGACATAGAGACCAACGTTTTCAATAGGTTTGGCGAAACGGGAACAGAAAACACCAGGCGCCGTTTCCACAGTCATGATCTCTTCCTTAGGAAGCTGGGCAGCGTGGAACTTTTCAATGTTGGCCACAGACAAGTCAATGGCTTCCTTCATGTCTTGGGAGATTTGCATCAACTCTGGTGGGAAAGGCGCATTCAACACGGGGCTTTCCAAGGTGACCCCGTCGAACTTGGCCGTGAGTTCCACAAGTGCTTTGTCTCCAGAAGCCTTGACTTGTTCAATGATAGGTAAAACAAGCTTCATGATATCTGAAGTCTTTTGCACGGGTCTGGTGAGAGCAGTCTTGACAAGTGGGGAATCAGAAGCAATGGTTTTGATTGTAAAGTCGAGAGGTGCAGGAGTAGTTGGTACTTGTTCATACTTTTTCTTGGAATCTCCCTTTCTTCTGGTCACTTTCAAACTCTTGATATCCAAGTTTCTTTCGATATCCGCCAATCTGACGCCATTTTTCACTGCCCAGGTCATGACGAAATAGATCAAATCGGCAGCTTCCCACGCAACCTCGTCCTTGTCGTTGTTTTGTCCAGCTTCGATTAATTCGTCAAGTTCTTCCTTGAGCTTGGCAATTAAAAGTGCTTCGTCACTGAATAGTCTTTTGGTGTAGGAGCCTTCAGGAGCGGTTTGTAATCTTGTAGCCAAGGTTGTGTCTAGTTTAGAGAGTCCCGAGCCTGGGAATTCTTCATAAAGCTCCAAATCATTGAAACAGGTGTAGTTTTTAGCCAAGTGACAGAACCCGTAGCCTGGTCTGGATTCCACCACAAACTTGATCAAATCGGAATCACAGTCCTTGGAAACTCCAAGCAACTTTTGTGTGGCTCCAGACGTCTTTCCCTTGTACCATAATTCTTCGGGACGCTTTCTGGATTGGTAAACTCCAACCTTCTCGTTAATGGCAGCAGTGATTGATGCTTTCAGCGAGTAGACAACCCCAAGAGAAACATCTTCTGGTGTGCTGATCAAGGTGGTGAATAACCCGTCGGGACGATCCGTGACCAAGGTGGAAACGTATGTTTCAGCAAGAGAAACGCTAGCTCCGATCTGCTTGACATTGACAACAGGAACGTACCCTTTTGCAACCAACTCATTCACTTTATCCTGAGTGAATTCACCTTTTATAAACACCGTTTTATCTTGAGAAATACTGGTTTTAACTTCTTCTGGTAAGGAGCTTGTGACAACGATACTAGCATCTGAAGCGAGAACGTGCTCTGGGACCGAGTCAGAAACTTGCACAATGAATCTATGGGTTGGTAATCCGCTTTCAACGAGTTCTTCAAAAATAGCACCATCAACAACGATTCTTTTCACACCCAAATTCAACAATTCAACAGCCTTGTCAACGTCAAATGGAGACGACACTGCTTCGATATATATGTCAACCTCTCTAGGGTATTGGTTAAGGAAGTGCTTCGACAAAGTCACTTCAGAAAGGGCCAAAAGCACTCGGCCAGTAATAGAAACCTGGTCTATAGAGCCCTTGTCTGCAAGCGGAACGTATGGTAATAACGGGAACATGGCGTAATTGGAAAAAAATTACAATTTTGCTTACTTTTTCAATTTTGCTTAGCTTCCAATTTTATATACTCGCAACTCTGAGTCATGGTTATCAGTGGTACAAAGAGAAAGCCTGACAAAATCACAGAGCTGGGTAGAACGTGAAGGGGAGGAATGGGTGAGTCTTGATTATGAGATGTACTGTATATGTGTGTTTTTCAAACTTGATGCACTTGATGCATATTTTCATTCACACCCTACAGCAAGATGGGAGAGGAAGGGGGTGGTCAGTTTTTTTCTTTCTACCTTGCATTTCATATTTAACATAAAACATTCTTGTTATACATACATATATCTATATACATATATACAATCACAAAATAAAGAAGAAACTGAAAGATTAATGGTGCAATGGAATTTTATAAAGAACTTACTCTTCGTCCTTAACTTCGGCAGCGGCTGGGGCACCTTGTTCTTCAGCTGGAGCTGGTGCTTCAGACAAGTCAGTCCACAAAGTCAAGTTATCTCTCAACAATTGCATAATCAAAGTAGAATCCTTGTAAGAGTCTTCAGACAAAGTTTCCAAATCGGCAACAGCGTCATCGAATGCTTGCTTGGCCAAGTGGCAGGCTCTGTCTGGAGAATTCAAGATTTCGTAGTAGAAAACAGAAAAGTTTAAGGCCAAACCTAATCTAATTGGGTGGGTTGGTGGTAATTCGGTGACTGCAACATCGGAAGCAGATTTATAAGCTTCTAAAGATAAATCAGCAGCTTCCTTTCTCTTGTCAGCGGTGGCAAATTCTGCCAAATAACGGTGGTAGTCACCCTTCATTTTATAGTAGAAAACCTTGGATTCACCGGTTTGGGCAGATGAGATCAAGTGGTTGGTTAACACAGACAAGATGTCTTCACAAATCTTAGATAATTCGGTTTCGATCTTGGATCTGTATTCTCTAATCAAGGTGACTTGGTTTTCGTTACCCTTGGCATCTTCCTTCTGTTCAATGGAAGAAACAATTCTCCAAGAGGCACGACGGGCACCAATTACGTTCTTGTAGGCAACAGATAACAAGTTACGTTCTTCAACGGACAATTCCTGACCAGAAGAAGCAACAGCTTTCATGTTTTCAACCATTTCTTCATAACGTTCAGCTTGTTCAGCCAATTTGGCAAGGTAGACAGAATCTTCACGGGAGGCAGCCATTGTAATTCTATAGAGTTTGTTAGTATTAAAGTGGATATAAATATTAAATTTTTTGGTGAGGTGCTTTGTTGTTGTTTGAAAATTGGGAACTGATTTGTCGACGACGGGAAAAAAAATGATTAGGCCAAAAAGAGTAAGAGAAAAAAGAAACAAAAAAAATACCTGTTAGGGAACGTAAGGGAGGGAGCAAGATGGTTTCACTCGGGCCAAAATATCTTTAGCCTAGACGATCGACAGGCACGCTATTCATTGACTTGTAGGCAAATTAATTGACTTGAATAATGGTTAATTTGACCAGAATAATCAACGCAAAAGTGATATGTGTGTTCTCGAGTCGTTCTCATTTTTTTCTTACACGTACACGTCTAAAAACAATGAAAACCGCCGCCCAGTCTGGTGGTGATCCATCATTTCAGAGTAATGTAGGTAATGATTGAAAGTGTCGTAAAGTGGGTATCTAAAGTTATATTAAAATTTAGACCCCACGGCTATGGCTATCACTATTTCTTGCGTTTTCTGGACGTAGTTTGGGGATTCCCAAATTTAAAACACCTCTTTATCCCCTAAACGCCCGACCCCTCTATAACGATCCAAAAACATCTGGGACGCTGTGTGTAAACAACGTATGTGTAAACAACGCCTATATATGTCATATAATCCAACAAGCATAACAACCTAAACATACTTACATATAATCTAAGGTAGTAAACTTTGAATCGATGGATTAAAAACAAGGAGACTTTTATAAAAGGTTCTAGTTTTTTTTTTTTGAATATATAGTGAAAGGCTCTCTAAAGCAATCGATATTATGGGGGAACTTTGTTTATGCAGGAGGTTGCCCATAAATGACTGAGCGTCTGGCTGTGTAAGTGGAAAAGACAACTCAGTCTCGGTCTTCAGAAAAGGAAATTAGAGTGCTACAGCATACTATAATACTATAATACGACAGACTTTAAAGTTATGAGTCTTTTGTATAGAAAGTGTACTTTGTAAAGACTACGGGATTAGAACGGGATTATGGTTGAGTATTTATGATTCAACTAGGATCGGGTAAAGAATCACAGTTTGTATCATTTTCTGAGTTGAGGCGAAGGTCACAAAAAAGCTTCGCTTTCGAATATCCATTTAGTGTGTGCCCGTTAGACAAATCATACTCACTTGATTACTGCAACATACTTGAAACAACGTAATGCGGATGAAGCCAAGTGTTCTATTCTTGCATCATCAAATAAAAAAAAAAATGACTGACTGTAAAATGAAAACCGGCTCTACTTCTCAGAAATAAAATGTATTGGAAAATATCTCTTATGTATTCTTATGTATTCTTAATTCTATTGTTTTAATTCTTCTATTTGTTTTTCTGTCAATTCCTCTATTTGTTAATTCTTCTATTTGTTTTAATTTCTTCGATTTGTTTCTTATTTGTTTTAATTTATTCTTCTATGCAATTACTATACAACACCCTAATTATCTAAATCCATTCCACCTTCTGGGATCTTAAACTCAGAAGTTTCTTGTACATTGATACCAAATCTAGCATCCTTACTCAATTGAACAATTTGTTCGATAGTAGCCACCAAATCACCGTTCAACTTGTAGTTACTGTGAACAAAGCTTGGCTTACAGGTGGAACCACCAGAAACTCTCAACACTTGATTGCTAGTGTTGTCGATAAGGACAGTACTGGATTCACGAACGTTACTAATGTTGAGACCTCTCTTGGCGATTTGTTGCAATAAAAGTTGAGAAACACCCAACTTTGGCAATGGGATTTCCATACCAGGCAAAACTTGCTTTGTGGAGTCAATACCCATAGAACCGGTAGGGTTTGGATTCAACAATATTTTTTCAAGAGAAACAAACTTTGTGATTTGAATTGGCTTAGCCTTAACCAAATGTCTGTTGTGTATTTCACTCAAACCAATCTTCAATTTGACGGATTCAGCCTTGATTTCGTCGACGGATCCGTTGGGGAATGCCTTACAGGTGTGACTTAACTTGAATGGGAACACGGACAAGTTCTTGTCAATATCCTCCAATAATTTTCTACTGGTCTTCAACTTCAATTTGTGGTTAACAATGACATCTCTGACGTAAATAGTGCTCTTACTGTTGAATTCGTTTCTGTTGTTCTTCCCAGTGAACTCATCGATTTCGTGAGTGGTGATAATTCCAACATCTTCCAATTCACCAACAGAGGCAAATCTGATATCAACTTGGTAAACTTCCCCAGCTTCAACGGCAAACTCATCGGTTGGAATGGTGTTGTTAACAGACTTTCTGGTGGTGGTGTTCTTCTTCTTTTCACTTAAAACCAATTCCTTGTTCAAAGTACTCTTGGATAATAATCTTTCTTCTTGATGAGATTCGTCCCACACGACACCCTTAAAGTCTCTTTCGGCAACAATCCCTTCAGACTGACCAGCCAAGAATCTTCTCACTCTTCTAACCTTGGATCCTGGCAACACAACACAGTTGAAGTTTTCGGCAACAAAGTCCACAACATGTCTAATCATAGACCCGGTGATTTGGTTACCAAACTGGCTAGTCAACTGAGCTGGTATCTTTTCTGGAGACAAACTCAAACCTAACAAGGCAATTATAGTTTCACTGGCAATGTGAGCACCACAAATAGCATCAGCATCTTTTCCCAACAATGGGCCAGTTGGAGCAGCACCTGGTGGGTATATCACAATAGTGTGCGACACTTGGGATGTGTAACCGTCAATCTGGACACCAAGAGACACGGTGACAACGTCACCAGCTGCAAATCTGTACTCGCCAGCATTTTCGATTTCTGGAGAGAACCCACCGCCAATCACTTCGTTAACATCTATAGCAGTAGGGTGGGCAATACCCTTTTCTGCAACACCAGTGGTGTAGGTCTTGTTCACCAACTGAGCAAGCAACATGTCGGTTCTCAAACATAAGTCTTGGACAGTGTAAAACTCCTCAACAGTTCTCAAATGATAAGAGTCGTTAATCAACTGAGTAATGTATGTCAAACCAGATTGTGTGATCTCACCAGCAGTTCTATATTTACCGATAACGTTTTCACTAAGAACGTTACGATCCTTGAGAAGAATTTGGGCATCGTCCTGGTGGACGGCAAGTTGCATCAGCATCGTTATAATTGCAAGGTTTATAGAACTAAACTATTATTCCAGATTCATTTTTTTTCAACCTCATCTCTTCCCTCTGCAAAAAAATTCGCGATGCAACCAAAATGGGTTAAGAGTCAATTTTCAGGCTTTTACGAAAAGCTGCGACTTGATGCAACAAGCATCCATATCTAGTCATTATATTTATCCTAGTCATTATATTTATTCTAGTCATTATATTTAGTCATTTCTAGTCATTTTAGATAATTCGCTTGCTAAACACTAAAAAATATACAAACCTTCCGGGAGCAAGATATTTCCATAATAGAATAATAATCGATTTATTTTTGTAGCTATAAGCAATCAACTGATATTCAACACTCAAGATTGCGCCTCTGTAAAACTTCATCCTGTATTCCTTTCCAATTTAACATTACTTTTTTAAAATAGCCACCACCTTTCTCAGGTATAGATGATTTACGCATTTGCAGCCAAACATATGGTTGAAAAGAGTACTAGAAGTCCAAAGAAAGTAGTCGTTATGTGGTCAAATACTTTGTAGGTGTGTCGAGTCTTAAATCTTGATTTAAATCGTGATAACCTTATTTGGAAATAGAAAGTGGATCAATCAAGAACCAGACAAACAAAGAATAAACGAATAAACGAAGAACCAAAAAAAACTCTAACCACATTTAAACAAAATAAATGTAAAAGAAGTATTCAACTGGGAATATTCAGCAGTTATTAGGGCTATGTGGACCTCTTCCAAGGAGAGTACATTCAAAATTCCAGTAGCAAATTCACATAAATACTTGTTGAGTAATCATATAATCATTTAATTATAACCATCTGCTTTCCTATTTATCCATATTCTTGTATTATCCATATTGTATTATCCATATTGTATTATCCATATTCTTATTATCCATATTCTTATTATCCATATTCTTATCTGGTATCAAATACAATTTCAACGCGTATAAAATCAAATAAAAGTTGATCCATGTCATCTGAATGCCCCATTTGCGGCAAGAGCTTTCCTAGCGACGTGGTTGTGCGGCATGTTAACAATTGCTTGGATTCACAGGCTTCTTCTCCATCTGAACCTGAGAAGATTATAGAAGAAAGTGAGCTAGCTATAGTTGGGGAACGCAAACGAAATGCATTTAGTGCTTTGGGTTTAAAGATGCAAGGAGGTAAGAAGCAGAAACCAGAAAAAGCAAACAAGGTTGTGAAAAATAGACCGAGTCTAACGAGTATTCTTATTGAAGAAAGAAGACTTCGAGAGAGAGACAAAGCTAAGAATGAAAATAATCCCGAGGAAGACAATTCGATAAAACAGGAATTGGAAGATGTCAAGAGTATAGACGATGTCAAGAGTATAGAAGAGGTTCAAGACAGAACCAACTCCAAAGAAAATGTCCCAGTTTTAGAACCGGAAACACAATCTCAGAACTCAACTGAAAATGCAGAGAAAGAAGAAACTGGAAACTTGACCGATCTAGCCTCTCTTACTCGTGAAGCACAGTTACCACTAGCACAGAGGCTCCGTCCGAAAACCTTGCAAGACTTTTTTGGACAGGAAAAATTAGTAGGACCTAATGGCTTACTTCGTAATCTTATCAAAGCAGATCAAATTCCCTCTTTCTTACTCTGGGGGCCTCCTGGAGTTGGGAAAACATCCATTGCCAGAATCATTGCAAAAACATCGAATTATAGATTCGTGGAACTCCTGGGTGTAGAGAGCAACTCGAAGCAGATGAAGGATGTTTTCTTGCAAGCTGAAAACGAAAAGTCGCTTACTGGAAGGCAAACTATTCTCTTCTTGGACGAAATCCATAGGTTTAATAAGGCGATTCAGGATTTGCTTCTCCCAGTGATAGAAAGAGGAATTGTAACCGTAATAGGTGCAACTACAGAAAACCCTTCTTTCACGATCAACTCAGCTTTGCTTTCAAGAATGCACACCTTTGTCTTGGAGCAGTTGGATGTGGATTCACTAGTTAGAGTAATGTTAAAGGCGCTTCTCCTGATTAACAAGTTGAGAAAATATATATACCATCTACATTTTATTTCACTTCGCCGGAATGCGCTAGTTCATTTAGCAGAGCTATCTATGGGTGATTCCAGAGTGGCCTTGAATTTGCTCGAGGCTGTGAATGCATATTTCTCAAGTGAAGAATACTCCACCAAAAAGAAATCCCAAGGTGTGGTGAATCTTAGCTCAGAACACTTGAAGCCTATTCTCTTATCTCGAAACTTTCATCAGATTTACGATAGAAAGGCTGATGGACACTACGATAATATTAGTGCCTTCCATAAGTCTGTAAGGGGCAGTGATGCCGATGCTTCAATCTTTTACTTGACAAAGATGCTAATAGGAGGAGAAGACCCATTGTTCATAATGCGTAGAATGATAGTGATTGCCAGTGAAGATATTGGTTTGCGTGATTCGTCATGTTTGCCATTTGCCACTGCTGCAAAGGAAGCTCTTCAATTTGTGGGAATGCCCGAAGGAGAAATTATATTGGCACACTGTGCAATAAAACTAGCCCGAGCCCCCAAGTCAAAGAAATCGTATAGAGCATTAAGAAGTACGCAACAGTTTTTGCGTGAAAACCCGATGGCGATGCAATTACCAGTACCTATGCATTTGAGGAACGCGCCCACCAACTTGATGAAGGAGATGGGGTATGGAGATAGTTATAGACATAATCCAGATTTCAAACTAGGAAGAGTTGTACAGAAATACTTACCTCCAGAACTTGAGGGAACTAAATTTGTACAGGATCTTCATATGGGAGAGAGGTTGGATCCAAAGGTCAAAGAGGAGGATTATATAGAGGCAGAGAAAACAGATAATGAGTACCAAGAATATAAAAACAATAAGAAGAAAGAGCTCCGACGGATTTGGGAAGCTCTGGAAATGTGCTCTGGATCGTTGTACTCGTACGATGAGAATCTTTCTAAAGAAGAACAGCCCGAGTATTTCGACGGGCAAGAAAATGATAATTATTCAGATGATCCGGATGCAGTTCACAACTTTAATAATCCTTACGATGAATTCCGTGGAGATACAGACGAGGATCAATAATATATGAAGACCAATGTATAAAATGTAAAGTAACGTTGATTTTTGCACCCAACGTGTGTGTACCAATTTTTGAAGTATGAAAATTTTTTGTCTAATCAAAGTCTAAATACGACCGCCAATACTAGAAATGTCACTTAGGAGGGTTAGCCAAATACCTAGAGGGATACGCCAATACTCCCAGAAGAGCGGAGCACCACTCTATCTTAATCCACATCAATGGACTGGACTTCCTGCTGATCAAGTCTTTGAATTGCACAACTTGAGAAAGGCATCTTTAGGAGAACAATACAACCCCAATGACGAGGAAAGATTGGCTATTTTAAGTACTGTAAAGGAATTAGTGAAGAAGCCTGCTCCAGCATTAGACTATGTCTATGAAATCGAAAATTTCAAGGAAAAGTTCTTAACTGAAAAGCAAAACGAAAAGAGAACTCCTGAACCAAGAAAGACCAGTATTATTGTAACAAATGAAGGTGCCAAGGCCCACCAAAAGAGAAGAATAGATAATTTAAACAGAATCTGTGCTTATGAAATGCCTTTATTAGCAAAATTACGTCAAGATTTCAAGCCAAGACCAAACCATGAAACACCTTTAAGAATCACCTACCAGAGTGACTTCACTAATGAGTCGACTAATGCCTTCAATAGAAAGGTTGTATTGACCGTTGCTTTATCTGACTTGAAGTTAGAGGCTAAGCAGGAACATAAATTCAAGGTTTTGGCAGGAAACAGGTTGGATAGAAATGACATCTTCAAGTTGAAGAGTGACCAATACCAAGAAGCGTCTCAAAATGTCCGTCATTTGGTACTGACCTTTAATAAGTTGTTATCTGAGAGTAAGGATTTATCGAAGGAAGATTTCCAAGATATTCCAGTCGATAGACGTCACTTGAGGGAACACATAAGGAAGCCAGTTCCAACGTTCCCAGAATCTTGGAAGAGACCAGAAGATGCACCAAAGCAGAAGCATCAAGTTGTTAATAGGTTAGTTGATACTGTCAAGCAGTTTAAGGATGCCGAGTATCTCCGTAAGGTTAGTCCATAAACAATGAGAGAGGGGAATGTATATAGTGAATAGATGAAGATTATGGGAAAGTGTAGAAATGGAAATGTATTATAATCGGTAATAATATAGTCGAATAGATAACTACCAATTGTACTCTCCAATTATTGAAATTCATCCAACTTGATTGACGCGCACAAAAAACAAAAAGCATTTAAAATGCTCAGCAAACAATTTATCACCGGATTAGTAACTTAATATGGAGACATCAGCCTCGACTACGTTGGATGACATCATAAGTGAACTTAACCTTGCATATGACTCCTCGGTGGGGACCTTGGATGGTGATTCTATACGCGATGTTCCGAGTTTAAACACCCTCCATGCGTTGGTGAAGCTCTTTGGGAATCTTTCAAAGCAATTGGTAGAGGTGGAAGCTACAGATGAAATTATCTTGAAAAGATTAACCGAACCGAAAATCCAACATACTCAAGGCCAAAAGAGAAAACCCGAGGAAGAAAATGAATCTCCTAAAAAACGAAAAACTGCTGATACCAAGGAAACTAAGGAAAGATTAAACTCCAAAGATGATCCCGTACCACCTGTCCAGTTGGGTTCGTTCACTCAGAGCAATGACACCCGTTTGAAGAACCCACACTCCGAATTTGTCGAGTCTCAATCTTTATCCACATCTGCCATTGCCGAACTAGGACTTTATTCCGAAGACAACAACGGTCTAGAAACCCAGGGTAAGGATTATTTGAAGAAAAAATATGGTGTGGCTTCTTATCCTGAAAGGGATCTTAAAGATTTGCTTCCTGGAACCATTCCAGATATTGATTTCTCCAAGGTTAAAGCTCCACAGAACCCAACGCTGTTTTCAACTTTCCAGACCTATATGGAACCTTTCTTCAAACAGTTTCTGGATGAAGATTTGGAATTGTTGGCAGAAAATGAGATTACCGTTCCTGGCTTGGACAAGGGAGGCTATGATCCCAACGTGACCCCATATATTATTCCAAAATTGAGACGCTTTTATGCTGATGTTTGGACAGAAGAAGATCCTTCATTGGCACAAAAGATTAGCGTTTCGTCCTACCAACCTCCTTTGGATGCATATAAACCAAAGGGGAGTATTGGTGAAATCACAGATGACGTTCTTTATACTGAAGAGATCTCATGTGGACCGCTAGCAAGTCGATTGTTTTCTGCCATTTTGGGTGCAAATGAGGGAAGAGATGATGACGATGAAGAGGAAATTCCGGAAATCGCCGTCTTGGATGATGATGAATCTACTGGTGGTGTGGCAGATGATAGTATTGCTACGAAAATCGAGCCTACAGATGACTACAAACTTACTTCGGAAACGAATGACTTTGCTCTGATTGAAGATCGCCTAAAACGAGAATTGAAATACATTGGTATCTTTATGAACTTGGAAGATGGGGAAAATAAGAATCTCTCCAAGAATATTATGGATAGTGACGAGTGGATCAAAAATAAGGAAGATGATGAGGTTTGTGCTGAGATAAGAGCGCTACAGGATCAACTAAGAGAAACTGTAAAGCGAAATCGGATCAACCGTCAAAAAATCATCCCCATTGTGGAGGAGCACATTGCTTATCAAGAGTACTGCACCATATTAGAAGACTTGGATAAGCAGGTTGACCAGGCTTATATGAAACGGTTAAAGGGGAAAAACAAGAAGAAGAAGACAGAAAACACAACTCCACAGCCTCAGGTCATGAATAGTGGCTTACGTGCCTTGCTAGAGAAAAGGCGTAGGTGGATTGAAAACATAGGGAAATTGTTCCCAGTGGCAGAAAAAATGAAGAGAGTTCCTAGTACTTCAATACTAATAAAACCGGGTGAAGAGAGCTTGAATCTGATCGAGTAATTTTTTGTTACTATTTCCCAAGATATGTATTAATAATTTTTTATTTACTAGTGTTTATTGTATAAATATAACATTTAGAGCATTCTACGTGTCAATTCTTCATGTGGTAACAAGGTTTTGGTATTACCAACTGCAGCCAAGGCAATTGGCTTTCCAGTCATACAATAATTGGCCCACAAAACAACATCTTCTTTCGTGATACCTTCAACTCTTTGGAAAACTTCTTCGGGAGATAACCTGTAACCCGTGTTGACCAATTGTCTTCCGATATCTTCCGCAATGCTGGTAGAATCGTCTAAAGCAAGAACCAATGAAGCCTTTATCTGCGCCTTGGCTCTTTCAACCTCCTCCTCTGAAATATTACCTGTTTTTAATCTGTTCCATTCATTTAAAATAGCCTCCTGGAACAACTTCAAATCAGCCAGCTTATCTGCGGTGAAGTAAACCCCCATAAGACCTGTATCGGCATAAGAGGTGGTGTAGGCCATGTATGAGTTGGCTATTGGCTGTTTCCCTGGTCCACACATGGCTGCTGCTGCAACCAAAGGTGAAGGGGAGTTGGAGCCAATACCAATAGATCTATCCCAAGAACCAATTATTCCATTTGCCACAGAAGCGGTGAAAAAATCAGGTGCAGACCAGGAAGGCCCTTCAATAGCAATTGCAACATGTGTTTGAGGAAGAGAGTCATCTTGAACCCTGATTTCATCACCATGGAAAACAGGTGCTGTTCCACTTACAGTGAATGGCTCATCGCTCTTTTTAATTTTACCGAAATGTTGTTTGGTTCTCTCAACCAAATCATCGTGGTCAACACACCCAACACCTATAACAGCCATTCTATCACCCTTGTAATTGGTGGTGATATAGTTCACCAAGTCGTCTCTGTTTATGGTTTTTATTAACGACCTTGGACCTAAAATGGTTCTACCCAAGTCCTGGCCCTTGTAGGTGACCGCATGCAAATGGTCAAACACCACTTCATCGTACATCTTGTCAACCTCGTCACTTTCTTGCAATATCACATGTCTTTCATTCTCAATAGCCTTGCGTTCCAACTTTGATTTAGTAAGCAAATCACTTAATATGTCTATGTTCTGGTTTATATCATTAGCACGGCATTTCGAGTAATAAACGGTATTCTCACGAGAAGTGTATGCATTGATTTGAGATCCAATGTTTTCAACTTCTAATTCCAAACTTAACTGTGATCTAGTGGCTGTACCTTTGAAAGCCAAATGTTCCAAAAAATGTGCTGTTCCACTGCTAGCGTCATTGTCTGCTCTAGACCCAGCATTGATCCAAACTCCAACAGTTGCAGTTCTAGTGCCAGGCATAAACTCACTTGCCACTGTGATACCGTTGGGAAGAACCGAAGTCCGGTATGTCAGGTTGGGTATAGTGTTGGCAAGTAATCTGCTAGTGCTGAAATTTCTAGTGCTGATCCTTCTAAGCATTATTGGTTCCTTTCTTTCGATATCGCTACAATTTTTTTTTGCCTCCAAAATATTTTAAATAACTAATGACTAAAAGATTCGATAAACACCTTTTACAGAATTAAAGCCCGTGAGTAAACCCTGGTATTCCTTTGGGACTTTTAAGCTCCGAGGAAACAATTCTACAACAATAATATACGACAATACTATACGACAATAATATACTGTACATACATTTATCTGAGTATTTCTGTACTTATGACCAATTTGTGGCTTATCGAGGATAGGTAAAACTCACATATGTAATACAAGAACCTGTAAAAAAGTAAAGCAACAGTATGCTGCTAGTTAATGGTTTACTGAATAAATACGGACTCAATATCAAAAAATAGATGGCAAAAAGACAGGTCGTACCCGGATTCGAACCGGGGTTGTCCGGATCAAAACCGAAAGTGATAACCACTACACTATACAACCATTTTTTCAAAAATTTATTAATGATGAGGCGATTTATGGAAAACGTTTGATAGAGAAATGCCCAAAATTAGAATATTGCTAGTAATCTATCAAACACACGTGGATATAGTAATATTAAAGCCCTCATCTTTTATTCTCTCTCTTTCTTATAATTTTACTTCAGCAGTTGGTGCTACCACTCATTTTGTTCTTGGAAAAAACAAATTTCAAAACATTCAATACAGCGAACTTTACTCATACTTCAAACGTCAAACTTCGAGACAAAATGGGCTATTCATCACCAGCAGTTGTAATAGACAATGGTTCATACTCTACCAAGGCCGGATTTGCGGTAGAAGACTTGCCATCCTTAGTTTTCTCCACAAACTACCTGACCTCGCCAGACTCAACTGTAGTTATTGGAGATGATGAAATAGCAGCAAAGCCCGAAAACGAGGTGATGACACTTCTTGACAATGGGTTAATATACGACTTTGAAAGTATCGTACACAATTGGCAGTATGTGTATGACAATATTGATAATAACAATCCAGTAAGCTCCAAGGAATTCCCGTTGGTTATAACTGAGCAAAGTTGGAACACTCCCAAGAATAAGTTGCAAACATGTCAAACTGTGTTTGAGCAATTTGAAGTGCCCGTGTTTTCATTGGTAAAATCGCCTATGTCACAATTGTTTAGAGCAGGAAGATCTACGGGTTTGGTGATAGATATAGGCTCTTCGGTGGCCAGTGTCACTCCGATCTTGGATGGGATTATCCAGAATAAGGCTGCTATCCACTCCAAGTATGCCGGTGATTTCCTTAATTTACATTTGTTAAACCACATCCAACAACATGCAAACACAGACTCGTTGGTCCCAGCAGCTTTTGCCAATGCTACTGATTCTTTCAAGAGCTATTACATTTCCCACAACTCACTCCATGAATTTAAAAACTTGGCCTTAAACTATCAAATCCAGAGCTTCCAGTTACCAAGTAGACAACATTTACCGGTTGGTTTAAACACAAATCAATATTTGGAGACACTCTTTCAACCAAACTCACTCAAGTTGAATGGATTGGTGATACCAGATCAGGCAATTGACAAGCCTTCCACTTTGGGTCTCACTAATTTGGTGTTTGCTTCCTTGAAAAATTTGGAATCACAATTATTACCAATGAATAATAATCAACAGCACGTTAATATGAGCAGCAAGTACGCCAGATTCAACGAAATATTCAAAGGTGTTTTATCCAATGTTTTGATAACCGGTGGTTCATCTTTGGTGACAGGTGTTTCCGAACATGTATTGAACGATTTACGTCTCTTAACTCCAAAATACTTTCCAAATTATACTTATAGTTCCTACTCAATTTCAGCCATTCCAACTCCAAGTGACTTGAATGAAGTGTTTGATAAGCAATTTGGTGCATGGTTTGGTGCATGTAACTTGGCCAATATGATAAATGACGATTCTGGTTCAGCTGACGATGTGTCTACAAGTTCTAATATTGCCTTGGACAATTGGTTTGTCACCAAGGCAGAATATGAGGAATTTGGTGAAGACTTAATTTTAGAGAAATTCAAGTAAGGGAAAGGATGTCTGCCCCCATTTAGTATCATATGTATAATTATTAGTAGAAATAAAGTCAAAGTCTATTACATGTAGAATACAAGTGTATGCGTTCATTATGATTACCGAATTTTTAACAACTATCGTTCTATATACATTTATTCTTTCCATGAAACATACTTGTTGTCGTACTCAGCAGTTTCACCATGGAGACTCAAGACAGATTGAACCTTAGCTTCGACACCCAACTTGTTGTTGGTTACCTTTTGGAAATGCTTAACAACTTCCTTTGGTGTTGGCAAATACGATCTGTTGGAGCCATCGTTTCCGGTTATATAAGCAGCAATCTGTTCATTCTTTGGCAAACCCATGTTGAAGGGATATCTCTTGTAGTCAACACCGAAATGCTTGTCAATCAATGGGGTTCTCAAGTGTTTTGTGGTGGCAATGGATGAACCAGTTATCTTTTTAACAAATTCGTCAGTAGCCTCTGAGTTTGCCCATTCTGGGTGAGAAGGTTCCTTGATCTTTTCAATCAACTTGTGGCTGACACCTTTAACAAAATCGTTCTTTTCCACAGGCAAGTTTAAGATGTTGGTTGCTGAGATTAATTCTAATTGCAATTGCTGTTTAATTGAGTTTTGAGCACCCTTGTTGAGAAGTTCGAATGCAACCTTTAATGAAGATAATGGCTTTTGAGACAACTTTTCCAATGTTTGGGTAGCAAAAGAAGAACCATCTGCACGCAAGAATTCAAAGATCTCTGGAATGGACTTTTGGGAAAATGCACTCTTTATAGTGTTCAACTCTTCAGTTGTGAATCTAGGCTTGTAGTTTTCAGGTAATTTGTTTTCGGTGAATTCCTCAATAGCTTCATTAACCTGAGCAAAGTACTCAGCAGAGTTGAAGATAACCTCAGAAGACACAGTTCTGGTGTTGTTAATCACTGGGGCAGACAAGTTGGCCAATCTTGTGATTAAATATGGGAGTTTTTCAGAGGAAACGTAATGAGTGGCAAAGCCAGCAAAGTATGCATCCAAGCCAGACATGACTTCACCAGTCAAGGCATAGTAGTACCCAATCTTGTCGTCCAATCTAGGTAAAAAGAAGGTGGTTCCAACATCGGGGAAGAAACCAATGTCCATTTCAGGCATGGCGAGCTTGGTGGTTTCGGTTGCAACTCTAAATGGGGCATGTACGGATAAACCAACACCACCACCCATGGTAATCCCGTTCATCAATGCAACGTAGGGCTTGGAGTATGTGGAGATCAAGTAGTTCAAGTTGTATTCCTTCTGGAAAAAGTCGGCTCCATAACCAGGGTTACCCTTGATGATTTGCGATGCACATTCAGCAACATCACCACCGGCACATAAAGCCTTTGGAGAGTTGGAGGTTAAAATCACCATGTTGCTTGAAGTGGACTTTGCGTACTCAGCCAATCTAGGGGCTATCAAGGAAACCATTTCGGTATTCAACGAGTTCAACTTGTTGAGTCTGTTCAAGTGAATCAATCTAGCATTGTCCTTGTTGGAGAATTGAACTACAGCTTCAGCGTGTGCAGTGGATGACATTCTTATCGATTGGCGTGCTAGCTGTGAAATTTGAGGTTTGATTGTTCTCAACATTGTGGAAAAGGGGCGCCTGGCTGGGTTGGACTTTATATACAAGTGGAATATGCAATTGAGGGGTCACCTTCTTTGAGGAGAAGATTTCCACGGAAGATTTTTCGTTTTTCTTGTGAAAATGCACGACTGGGGAATGGCTATGGAGAGATACAAGATACAAGATATAAGATAAAAGATGGAAAGAAGGAAGGGAATATATAATAGAATACAGTTCATAGTTAGAACTTAGAATGGTAGATTAATATATGTAGGTGTATGATCTTCCAAGAAACTCAGCAATACAAGAGAAAATTAAAGTGGTTCTGAAATTGAGATAAATTGCAGCTCCACATTCCTCTATAAATAAGCCATTAAATATTTAAATGTTTAAAAATGGTTTTCTTCATTTGTATCGTCCTGACAGTATCAAATCTTGTACTTCATACTGGTCTTTTTTAGACCAAGATTTTGTACCAAGATCTCGTTATGTAGTTTTCTAATATGAAGTATTTTACACTGTACTTGAAGGACCTATGTTTGTTAAAGTTCTCAAACCAGTTGTATGCCTATAGAACCCCATCTCGGAATTGAAATTATTCAAGATTAGTTCAATTTTGCTCTTATATTTGAAGATTTTCCACAAAGTGTATATTTTGCAGCCATCAAGAATGACATCAAACCCTTGAAAATCATCACAGGGAAACCATGAGGTATGATAAATAAAGAGTACTATAATGCAGCCAGTTATCTTTGGACCGGAAATCAATCTCAAACAAGTATAGTCGTTTAAAGATTTTGTTTCATATAGATATTACTTGATATTTACTTGATCTTAATTCATTACTTTACACTCAACCACTTTACACTCAACCACTTTATACTCAACCACTTTATACTCAAACTTCGTGCGCAATCACTTCATACGCAATCTCTTCTATCTACCAATACTCTATTTCTTGATATATACACTTCTTTAATCTTGAGAATTTCAGATGTAAACAAATACGATAACAAAGAATACAAGGATATCAAAACGATAAGAGAAGATAGAAAAGGATAACACATAGCAAACTAATACTACTCCCCATGAAAACCTTCCGAGTGCCTAAATCCGCATTCGATTCCACAGAGTTGCTTTTGCGAACCCTTTATGAGCACCTACAGACCCTACCCTCGTTCCAAGGGGAACTCGTCTACAAACTCCTCTTTAAAGGCCTAGGATACAACAATAAGATCGCCTCAAGCCACTTTCTCTCCAATAAACGGAAAATCGAAAACTTTAAAACGTTTGCGGAGCTCAGGGAGTGGCTTCTTGGGCTAGACAGTACTCCGGAGGAGATGCATGAGCGGTATAAGGAGGAGTTTGTACGCATGCTGTTATTCCCTGGTAAATGCACCGACTACGAAACCAGTGTACAGTTGATGGAGGCGTTTGACCAGTGTCCGTATCTCCAGCTCTACTTCCCGCAGTCCTTGGACTGTCTTATTGATAGACCGGATGATAAGCTGGTTATTGCAAATATCCTCATCAAGTTGGCAGAAGACTTAACGTATGATGAGTTCTTAGTGAGGTTTTCCACAATATGGTGGCTTGTATGTCCGCTAGACAAACCCCTGGCCGATCCAGGCCCCATTTTCCAAATGATTCCGTCCTGGAACGACCAACCGCTGGACTATCTATTTGTTTCCGAAAAATCCCTTCAGGTTTTCTTATATCAGATGGATATTTCAAAGGTATATTCGGTCAAGGGAGTCCTCTCCACTTGCGAACACTGCTATATCTCCGAGGATTTGGCCAAGAAAGCGAAACTAGTCCCGAAAGATTCAACCGAAACTTTGGCTTATACAATGGGAGGATTCTCCCGAGTATCCGTTCCTAGCCGTATAGTCAAGGCCACCTTTGGTACCAACGGTTCCCAGGGCCGTTTTACGCACGAGTTCCGCGTGGTTTCCCACAATTTCCCATTTAATATGGTATTGGGAAAAGACTTGTTAGGGCAGAAGGTGGTAGATTTGATCTATGGGAATAGCTAGTGTTAGAAGAATGAACTGGAGCTTGTAATTCCTCATTTCTAATAAGACATTCTTCATGAGCCAGACCTTCAATTTGATAACCATCATACTTTAACTCTAATTTTCATATTCCATTTTTACTGTAAAACCCCCCAAGTTTCAAACCCCAAAATCAAAAAACCCCTTAAACCCCCAAATTTTATTAGAAATGCCCTAAAAATAGCATTTATTATCTAGACTAGCTATTAGTTCATCAAATAATATTTACATCTTCAAATATCGTAGTTTCACAAGAGACTTACGACATGTGAAATTTACATCCCCAGGTGGCAATAGATATATTCTATATTCGAGAAAACAATATGCTCCTTTGAATTTGTACACTACAGAATTCAAAGTACACTGGTTCTACTAACTAGAGAACGTGGAGCGCAACAGAAGGAATAATTCATGACAATACCGGGAGTCAATTGTACTATTATATTTTGCCTTTATAAAGCTGTATGTAAATGGTTTAGTCATATATGTCCCAGATACTGTCAGGTGCGCCATATTTTATCAAATTGGTATTCGAAGTCACACTTTGATTCTAAGAGTTTGCCACATTTCTGTATCTAACTGACTCTTGTCTGTCCGGGATATTACTAATTATATTAAGAGAACACTAAAATTTTAGAGTGGCAGGTCATACTTTATCAATTTTGTATAACCCTGCTCTAGTACGTAGTCTACAACAGGTGACCATTTTCTCCTTCGAATAACCAAGACGCTACAAAAATCTACCCCTTCTACTCCTACCTTCCCTCTTCACAAGCATTCCATTGCACGGAAGACCATTTAATCAGTAAATACGGTAGTTCTATGTTACTATCATAGAATATAGACTATACTTTCCCTCTTAGTAACAGTATGATGCTAATCTCATACTAACTCCTTGTAACTAGCCAGAAACGAGGGAGAAGGCCTGAATTGGGCCAGAAACGTAACATACTAAGACATCTAGTGATATCTTCTTGTAACATCTTCTTGTAACTTCTTGTAACTATTTGAATAATGCTGTTTTCCAGCTATATTTAACATTCTTGAATATTTTTGATAAATATTGAGAAAAAGATCAAACTACAAAACTATCACACAAAGTCTCCGCTATTTCTATAATTTAACCCTAATATTCTATCAAAGAATATTGATTTATTAACACACACTCCTCTCTTTCATCTTCATCCAAATTTCCTATTTCTTCAAGTTTAGGCAATTGGAATTGGAAAAAATTCCCAGATTGATAACTTGCAAGAAACACCATTTGGTTGTAGAAGCCGATTTCTACCCTTGCATGGTCTCCATCTTTTCCTGGTAGTTTTATAAATGCAAACGATCTTCTAGGTGGCTCCCAGATCAAGTTTTCAAAATAGTCCTTGTAAGGTAGTTTTTTAACAATAGACTTGGTATATTGATTATTGATCAATTTACTTGTTTTCTTGAAATTCTTGAAATTGAAATACCCAGAGGGTGCAGTTTCCTTTTGCTCTTCTTCAACCAATAGACTCGACAAGTTCTCATTCAAGTCTTGTGAAGATGATCTACTTTCTGTATCACTTAGGTCATCAATCTGGCTGCCCCCTGAAAGATTGAAGAAATGAATGGTATTGTTTTCTGAAGCACATCCCAATATATTGCCCTCCTCATTAAAGCTCAAGGCATTGATTTTGGCCGGGTTATGTCCACGACGGAAACTCGATACAAGAGTCAAGACTAAATCTTTAGAGTCTGTTTCATTTTCAGTTTCTGTTTCATTCCAATGGAACACACGTATAATTGTTCCCTTGACAGAAGCAGTTGCTATTAATGGATTGCTCCCATGGATTTTAATTTTGGTCACGACAGAATCATGAGCCTTGAATATTATTTTCGGAACCAAGTTGATTGTGTCGTAAACCAACACCCAACCTCCGTCTTTCTTCAAGTCTTGAAGAGAAATTGTCTTCTTCTTGTTAAATGCCTTTGACTTTGATGTCAAGTGGATTAACGAGAGAGGGATAGAAGAGGGCTCGACAAACACGTCACTCTTGCCGACAGAATTTATCGGCACAACCAATAAGGAATTGTCACTTAGATTCAAATCCCCCACAAATTGGTTGCTTTCAACCATCTCCAAAGTCTTGATTAAACGAACACATCCCATATCGTAGATGTAGATTTTACCCATCTTCAAAAAGACAATTAGCCTCTTTCTGTTTAGCCTGATGTCTACTATATGGGAAGGGAAAGTGAGTTCACAAATCTTCATGTTTTGCTTTGAATTGTAGATTTTAAGGAGGCGGTTCCCAACAGACTGGTCATCGTGTTGAGGGATGATGATCACCAAAGATGTCGAAAACAACATTCGAGCGTAGGCCGTGGGTGAGTCCGTGTACAGCGAGCTCATGGATGCCTTCAACAGCAACGAATTGACCAGATTCGAACGCTTATCCCTGGTGGAGTCGTTGTCGTCGATGCTTCTCGAAAAGGAGCGTCTCAGTTGACTCGACCGTGACGAGTAAAACTCCCCGAACGGCTCACAGTTAAAGATCTTGTGGTATTTGTCCGTAGATAGAGTTATACATGAGCTGTCCTGATTAAAGGCAAGGTCGTTAATGCCCATACTTATGACTAATTAAATA
Source organism: Aciculoconidium aculeatum (assembly GCA_030579395.1). NCBI lineage: Eukaryota > Fungi > Ascomycota > Pichiomycetes > Serinales > Debaryomycetaceae > Aciculoconidium > Aciculoconidium aculeatum. Next base: position 379,021 of record JAKTQU010000005.1, read on the forward strand.
ATTTGTGGGGAGAAGGATAAAAAAGCTCTACGAGTTTTCAACTAGTGCGATAGGTGATGGGAGAGATAAGAGGGCCAATATGGAGAGATAAGAGGCTAAGGGGAGAGATAAGAGAGTAGGACTAGTAGATTATGATTATTAGTATTTGATGGTAAGACCTGTTGATGGACATGAGCAACCCGCTATAACTCAATGGAACTTACAAAAATCACTTATTTCAATCTATTTCATTCAAGCTCCATGATATATTACACTTAAATATGCAACAACTATTACCCTACTCATCAACTTCCTCTAATGTAACTCTACGTTTGGTAGCAGAACCAGAAGAGGTAGCGGAACCAGAAGCGGAACTAGCTGGTGTAACTTCACTAGATGAACCAGAACCAGCAGAAGCAACTGCACTAACCTCTTTCAGACTCTTCTTTCCCTTCTTTCCCTTCTTGGTTTCCCATGCATAAAGTGGTTTGAAACTCTCTATGACTCCACAGTCTTCAAATAAGTTGGGGAACAACCAGAATGGTTGAGGGAACGCCACCAAGGAAATGATGTAGATAATCAATCTTAAGATAGCAATGGCAAAGAACAACCCAATCAAGCCCAACATACCCATGGAGAGGTACCATACCCCTCTTCTCATGAAAACAGGCCATAATGGGAATAAGATGATAGCAAACACACCAACCACAGCCAACAAACTGTACAACAAAATAAAAGGGTTTGGCTTATTGTAGAGCCACACAAAGTAAGCATCTGGTATTAAGTTAGCCTTCTCGGCCCTCTTCAAAGTGGGGTGGGTCTTGTTTGGTTTCCAGCCTCTAATGGCCTTGATTTCGGCATAGTGCAACTTATCAACAGGCAAGATCATTTGATTCTGGATCAATTGAATACAAGCTCTTTGAGCATCGGTCACATCGGAAATCACAGGCAACCCGTTCTTTGGATCGGCCTGGGCCGTCTTGTACTCGTCACTGGTTAACGCCCGGATGAGTCTCTTGAGTCTAAAGAAAGACAGTTCCTCCTTATTCTCAAACAATCCCGTTCTTTCCTTGAGGATCTTGTTTCCCTTGAGGAAATTAGCAAGATTGATAGCCAAGGGTGATCTGGTTTGCGATACGGGAACTTCCATTGTGTGTCTTTACTTTAGTTCAACTGCAAATTGAAAATCTAACGTGTTCTCTTTTTTTTTTCACAGGAATTAAAGTAGATTATATAGAGAGGAATTTGATAGAGGGAAGTGCAAAACGGTTGAATTCTGAGTGACAAAAGAGAGACGGGGTAGGATGAAAGAAGAATGCTATGTAGCTGGATAATGATATGCTAGGGTTAGTAGGGTTTTATAGTTTCCAGTGTATGGTTTGTGTGTTTGTGTCTGCGCAAGGGGTACACGGTTACACGTGCTAAAATACAGATAAACAGCTAAAGAAACAGTCATATAAAGAAACTCCACAATGGAACGGCATAGCAAAAATAAAATAATGGAATTTGTCCATTTTTCGCAGCAATCATTTTGGCATATCATAATTCTACGCATCTTCTACTCACTGAGCCTATCTCATTCAATCTATACACTCCCTATGCAAACTAATATACACAACGCTGACCATCTTACAAATCAGTGTTATCCAAGAAGAAGTAGTTACCACTGGACTTTTGTTCCTTGTCCATTTGAGAATCCAACTTGTTAATTCTTGGTCTAAAAGAGTTTGGATCTCTTCTGAAGGTAACGTTCAAGTTCTTCAAGAATCTGTTACAACCAGTCAATAAAGATTCTGGCGACTTGGCAAGGGCATCCAAAGATGGGGTACCTTCAAACACAATGACTCTATCAGCCAAGTAAGTGGCCATGATGAAATCGTGCTCAACAATAAAGGCAGTCTTCTTGGAGTGTAAAATAAATCTTCTGATAACCTTGGAACAGATAATACGTTGTTCCGAATCCAAGTAAGCAGATGGTTCATCAATCAAGTAGATGTCTGCTGGCATACCCAAGGCCAAAACAATAGCAACTCTTTGCAATTCACCACCAGACAAGGTTTGCACTTCTTGGTCAATGATGTTGTCAATCTTCAATGGCTTGACAACATCAGATTGAAACTGTGGATGTAAGAAAGAAGCTCTGATCTTCTTGAAAAACAATTGTCTGACGGTACCAGGGAACTTTGGAGCAATCTTTTGTGGCTTCATGGAAACATTCAACTTTGGAATTTGTTTTCCGTTATCTGGAGAAATGGCACCAGCGAGCAATTTACAGAAGGTGGTCTTACCAGTACCGTTTTCACCCATCATAACCAAGATTTCCGAGTCGGTAAAGTCACCAGCTTCCACACGCAAGTGGAAATCACCCTGTGTCTTTTCCATAGATGGGTAGGTCAAGGCGTTGGTCTTGTCCAAAATCAAGCCTTCAGCGGAATCAGCCAATCTAAATTGCAAGGATTCGGTTCTGAATCTCATGTTTTCAGTAGGAATGTTACCATCCAAGAAAATGTTGATACCTTCTCTAACAGAAGATGGCAAGGTGACCACACCATAGACGGATGGAGCACCGTATAAAATACAAACGAAATCGGACAAGTAATCCAACACAGATAAATCGTGCTCGACACAGATGATATAAGTGGTTGGGCCCAACAAGGATCTGATGATTTCAGCAGCTCTCAATCTTTGCTTGACATCCAAGTACGAGGATGGTTCATCAAACATATACACGTTGGCGGCCTGGACACAGGTCATACCGAGGGCAAATCTTTGCAATTCACCACCAGACAAGTTGGCAACTTCTCTTCCCAAGACATGCTTCAATTCCAAAACCTTGAGAACATAGTCCCAGTCTTCTGGTCTTTCACATTTACTCTTTAAAATGGCACCAACTTCCTTGATAGGGGCCTTGGCAAGCGCACGAGGAATGTTGTCAACATATTGTGGTTTGATGATGGCCTTGATGTCGTCTTCCAAAACCTTGGTGAAATAGTTTTGCAATTCGGAACCTCTAAAGTATCTCAAGATTTCTTCCCAGTCTGGAGGATCGTCGTATCTTCCCAAGTTAGGCTTTTGCTTACCAGCCAAGATCTTCAAGGCAGTGGACTTACCGATACCGTTGGTACCAACCAACCCCAAGACCTGGCCTGGTCTAGGAGTGGGCAATCTGTGTAACTTGAACGAGTTGGCAGAGTATCTGTGAGTGGTTTCACCTTCCAAGTTGGTTGGCAAGTTGATAATGTTGATAGCATCAAAGGGACATTTCTTCACACAAATACCACAACCGATACACAAGTTTTCGGAAATGAAGGCAATCTTGGAGGTTGGACCAACTTCAATACATAATTTTCCCGTTTTGACAACAGGACACCCTTTACGACATTCCTGTCTACACTTCTTAGGCTTACACTTGTCGGTGGAGACAATGGCAATTCTAGTGTTTTTCAGCGATGGAGCAGCAGCAGACTTGTTCTTGTTCATTAGGCAGTTGACTGGAAACGTTTCACTGTTAAAAGAGCATCGAAATTTTTTTTTTTCATACTTGTGTATTTTGTGTCATTTACAGAGTCTGGAAAATACGTACTCTCCAAATGTGCAGGGTAAATGTGGGTATGCGTTATTTCCTGGCGTGGCAAGTTGGGTTTGTTACTAAGCGAGGGTTTTGATTGGTGGTGGAGAGAGTAGAGGCAAAGATTAACAAGAAATGTGTGTAAGGAATGTGTGTAACGTGTAACAGTGCAAGTTAGACAAAAGTGAGCATGAGCATGATAGCATAATAAGTTAGCATAATAAGCTAGCATAGCTAGCATAGCTAGCATAAGTTTGCAAAGTAAAACCGAGTGGATCAGATTTTTTTCAGGCGTGTCAATACTTTGACCAGGCAATGTAACAAACCATTACATCTACAATCCTTATACGTAAAGAAAGTTTTTAAATGTATCACTAAACCCCCTAAATAATTTTGATTGGTATTGGAATTCGTGCGGTCCATGGGGTAATATTCAATGCTCATTCCCAAAACTAACTATGTGATCATGTCAATCACCATCCACTAGAACAATTCATCTCTGCTTAGCCTCAACTTTCCCACGATTTAGCATAGAATCTTTATCTATTGGGTTTTCCTGTATGGTCCAAACTCTTCTATTTCCACGTGACAATTGCATCAGATTGCCCGAAAAAAAAAACACAACAACAAATCGCCCACTTTTTTTTTTTTAAAGTTCACACCTCTTTTTGTTCATGTCCAGGTTAGTAAATCAATCTATTAGACATACTTGCTGTACGGTCAAACTGAATACGATAAGATGAATCTTTTGTCTGGATGATTATCTGCTTTGTTTGGTTGGATTGACGACTATGGTAGAATCTAGCAGTAGATTCATGGCCACCCTGTGGCTCTGGTGGTTGCAATACAGTTGAGTGTATGCCTGATATGGTTTCATGTTTGTCGACGTGTTTCCGTACTTCTAACAAGTTCTAGTTTAGTTTATTCGTTGTGCTTTGATGAATTTAACCACACTGCTTTCTACAACCGTTTGATGCAAACCGTATGGGGTTACATGGTATTCCGAAAAAAGTATTCGGCTGCAAAATTTGGCTGCAAAAGGCTGTTTCTGATATTTTGATGCTGGTGAAAGAGCCGATAGTGCTTGCAAAGGACTATCAGGGTCCCGCTTTAGCATGCAAAGAATCTCCTATAATGAGAAGCATTTGCTTTTGATGATGGAGGGATCCAGTTTTCCTGGCGGGGACTCTTCTATGCCTGTTGAATTTTCAATTTCCGGTGTAAATATAAATGCTTTGGTGAGCACTTGTATCCACACAAGCTTGAAGATTCAACAGACATGGATGTTTTATTTGTATAGAATAATACCTTGATGAAATGCTTAATTCTCGTTTATATCGTTGAAATTAGCGCACTCTTTAATAAAAAAAGTACCATGCTATAGAAACTTATAAATATTCCTAATTTCCCACTTAGTTATTCCCTCTTTCTCACCCAAACATTGAATATAGTGAAACGTCGACGGCGTTTTTTTTGTCGGATTTTTTTTAATACAATAAAATTTTTCTTCCAAACACTACACTTCTAACACACACCTAACCTAATCAAAAAGAGATCTGTGTCTACAACGATAAGGGTACAGTATAAAATTTTATCAGTGTTAAACAGGTTTGAATCATTTTGTTTCAAAGTGTTATATTATTACAAACGGGTAATAAACAAACACCAAAAAAGAAAAATATAGACACGCAGATAAAGGTGTTTTAGAAATCCAGTGATCTTCCCCAAGAGAACCAAACCAAAGGGTCACTCAACTAAACACTCCACGGCTATCCTGCAACAGTTCTAAATGGTGAAGCAGTTGATTCCCGAAGAGGCTTCCCTCAACCCAGAATTGTATGGGTTGAGAAGGCTGGGTAGAGAAAGACGTGCTGCAGCATTGGTTGATAGTGATAGTGAGGGCGAGGAAGCTGAGCACAGCGTGAAGAGAAGAAAGAAGCAGGTAATATATGATGAGTATGACGAGGATGAAGATGACGAGGATGAAGATGACGACATGGCTGACGAGGAGGAGGACTATGAAGATGACTTTGTCAAGAAGCCTAAACCCAAGCATAACAAAAAGAAAGCTTCCAAGAAGTCTGCGACTTCCAAGCATATCACTATTCCCCAGGAGTTGAGATTTTCTTCCAGAAACAGCAAACTGATAAACTATGCTGTTGACACCAACAATGATGAGGATTTATTGGAAAGTGAAAACGAAGAAGAAGGCGACTACTACTACTACCAACAAGCTGAACAAGAGGAAGAACATGGAATAGACCTTGTATTGGACCATAAATTGATCGAAAGCGACGATATCGACGCGACTACCGCGTACTTGGCGCCCAAGAAGAACTACCTCTTCAAGGTCAAATGGACGGATTCCTCCCATTTGCATAACACCTGGCAGTCCTGGCCCTCTCTCAAGGACTCCAAGGGGTTCAGAAAAATTGATAACTACATCAAACAGTTTATCATACTTGACCACGAAATAAGATCCGATAGCATGACCACCAAGGAAGACATAGAGGCCATGGACATTGAACGCGAAAGAAGACGCGACGAACAGGATGAATACACACACGTGGAAAGAATCGTGGACAGCGAAAGAGTCGAGGTGGATGGCGAATCCAAATTGCAGTACTACTGTAAATGGAAGAGACTCTACTATGACGAATGTTCCTGGGAAGATGCAGAAGAAATCGCCTCTATTGCCCCGGAACAAGTTGCCAGGTTCCAATCCCGTGTAAAGCTGAAGATATTACCCAACTTGAGTGCCAACTATCCTGTTTCCGGTAGACCAAGGTTTGAAAAGTTGGTCAAGCAGCCAGTTTTCATCAAGAATGGGGAATTGAGAGATTTCCAATTGACTGGGTTAAACTGGATGGCGTTTCTTTGGTCACGGAATGAAAACGGGATCTTGGCAGATGAAATGGGTCTCGGTAAAACCGTCCAAACCGTTGCCTTTTTATCCTGGTTAATCTACGCCAGAAGACAAAACGGCCCACACTTGGTGGTTGTACCTTTATCGACGATTCCTGCCTGGCAAGAAACGTTTGAAAAATGGGCGCCTGATGTGAATTGTGTTTATTACTTGGGAAATACCGAAGCCAGAAAGACCATTAGAGATTATGAGTGGTATAATTCCAATGGTAAGCCTAAATTCAATATTGTGTTGACTACATACGAGTACATTTTGAAGGATCGTCTGGAGTTGGGGTCTATTAAATGGCAGTTTTTGGCCGTGGATGAGGCCCATAGATTGAAGAATGCCGAGTCTTCGTTGTATGAATCCTTGAAGCTGTTTAAGGTGAGTAACAGATTGCTTATCACTGGTACTCCCTTGCAAAACAATATCAAGGAATTGGCTGCTCTTTGTAACTTCTTGATGCCTGGAAAATTCACCATAGATCAAGAAATCGATTTTGAAAGAACAGACAATGTGCAAGAAGAGTTTATCAAGGACTTGCAAAAGAAGATTCAACCGTTTATTTTAAGAAGATTAAAGAAGGATGTTGAAAAATCCTTACCTTCGAAAACCGAACGTATCTTGAGAGTGGAATTGTCTGATATGCAGACAGACTACTACAAGAACATCATCACCAAGAACTACTCAGCTTTGAATGCAGGCAACAACGGGTCCCAGATCTCTTTACTTAACGTGATGAGTGAATTGAAAAAGGCCTCGAACCATCCGTATCTTTTCGATGGTGCTGAAGAGCGTGTTTTAAGCAAGGCCGGGTCAAGTTCTCGTGATAATATACTTAGAGGGATGATCATGTCCTCGGGTAAAATGGTGTTGTTGGAACAGTTATTAACTAGACTTAAGAAGGAAGGTCACAGAGTGTTGATTTTCTCGCAAATGGTGCGTATTCTTGATATTTTGGGTGACTATTTATCCATCAAGGGATACCAGTTCCAGAGATTGGATGGTGGTGTTCCTTCTCTGCAAAGAAGAATCTCAATTGACCATTTCAATGAACCAGGGTCCAAGGATTTCGTGTTTTTGCTTTCCACCAGAGCTGGTGGGTTGGGTATCAACTTGATGACAGCAGACACTGTTATTATTTTTGACTCTGATTGGAACCCTCAAGCAGATTTGCAAGCCATGGCCAGAGCACATAGAATTGGGCAGAAAAACCATGTCAGTGTGTATAGATTTGTCAGTAAGGACACTGTTGAAGAGCAGATTTTGGAAAGAGCTAGGAAGAAGATGATTTTGGAGTATGCCATTATTTCTTTAGGGATCATTGATCCCAGCAAGAAAACCAAGACGGATCCTTCAGCCAGTGAGTTGTCGCAGATCTTAAAGTTTGGTGCTGGGAATATGTTCAAAGCCAATGAGAACCAAAAGAAGTTGGAAGATTTGAATTTGGACGAAGTGTTGAACCATGCGGAAGACCATGTGACCACGCCTGATTTGGGAGAATCCAATTTAGGATCCGAAGAGTTTTTGAAACAGTTTGAAGTGACGGATTATAAGGCTGATGTTGAATGGGATGACATTATTCCTCAGGAAGAGTTATCCAAGTTGAAGGAGGAGGAGAAGAAAAGAGCAGATGAGGAGTACTTGCAGGAGCAAATCGCCATGTCGAGAAGAAAAGTCATCAAGAGAGAAAACATGGATGATCAGTATGATGATGACGATGGATTTGATGACTACAAGGAGTCTGGCAGGAAATCCAACAATACACATTACCAGCTTTCCGAGAAGGAAGTTAGAGGTATTTATAGATCCATTTTGAGGTTGGGTGATTTGTCTGGAAAATGGGAGCAACTAGTTGAAGAAGGTAGCATTTCCAACAAGAACCCGGTCTTGATCAAGCATGCATATCAGGAAATCATTGATACATCGAGACAACTAGTTCGAGAAGAGGAACAACGTCGTTCCAAGGCGCTTGCTGAGTTGGAAAAGAAGGCAATGGAAAATAAGGGCGACGGCACCTCCACAGCTCTTTGGTTGGCCAAAAAGAAGGAAAAGAAGGCGGTTTTGTTTGAGTACCAGGGAGTAAAAAACATCAATGCGGAGTTGGTTCTTTCCAGACCTTTAGACATGAAGTTACTTGAGAGCATGATACCGAAGGACACTCCTACTATGTTTGAGTTGCCCAAACATCCCAAACTGGTGACTGCATGGTCGTGTGAATGGACACCAAGGGACGATTCTATGCTTTTGGTTGGGGTTTACAAGTTTGGGTACGGTTCATGGACTCAAATCAGAGATGATCCGGTATTAGGGCTTCAGAATAAGTTATATTTGGAAGCTGTTGGAGGAAAGGAAGACGCCAAGACCAAGAAAGTGCCTGGGTCTGTACATCTCGGTAGAAGAGTGGACTACTTGTTCACCTTGTTGAACGAAGAAGACGAAGGAGGAGCTAAAAGAAAGATTATGAGAAAGAAGGTGGATTCGCCCGCACCAAGAAAGAACGGGAAGTCGCAATCTCCAGAGCTCAAGAAGAGGAAACCGGCCAAACAAGTTTTGAGCAAGCCGGTGATCAAGAAGCCGTTAAAGTCTGCATCTTCCAAGTCTACATCTTCCGGGTCTTCTACATCTGCCTCAACCGCACCAACATCAAATGGTACGTACAAGGAGGAGGAAAACGAATTGGAGTACGATTCGATGGATGAATCCGACTGTAAGGGCCGGTTGAAGCCCGTTTCCAAGTCGCTTATGAAGTTGCATCGTGGTAATAAGGGAATGGAGAAGCAGGAATGGGCCAATACGCTCCGCACGGAGTTGGTTGTGATTGGAGACTTTATCTCGCAGCTGTCGCCACAGGAGAAGCTTCGAAAGCACTTGTGGCTGTATGCCAGTTTGTACTGGCCTGCAAAGGTTCCTAGTAAGAAGATCAACGACATGTACCAGAGAATCAAGGAGAAGAAGTAATGTATAATAGGTATAATATAATAGTAATGTATTAAGTGTAGACTAGAACGAGCGGAGCGAGTTCTAGGACCAACTATGAGAAACTACGAGTAGTTTTAAGACCAACTATGAGAAACTACGAGCAGTTTTAAGACCAACTATGAGAAACTACGAGTAGTTTTAAGAATTACGACCAACTACGAGTAGTTCTAGGACCAACTACTCGCAACTACTCGCTTCGCTCGTAGTTCGCTCGTAGTTCGCTCATAGTTACTCGGCTTTGTGAACCAGTAACATCTTTTTTCGCTGTACCCCTGTCGTTGATTGTGCTGGTGGAACTACGAGATGCAGATAATGATAGCATAACATGAATACATAACATGAATAGCATAACATGAATAACACAACACAACACTACGACTAGAACACAATAAACCACCCATCTAACAAACCCATAAACAAACCCATAAACAAACCCATAAACAAACCTATATACAAACCATCTTATCACTCTTTACACTCCTCCACTTAACACACTCTACCTCATCTCTTCCTCTTCCCTTACAAAACCCAAACTTCACCTTATCAGACGCATCACATCTCAGTGAAAATTTTTCTTTATAAATCTCAGCGCCTGGCAGAGAAAAAAAACTTCCAACCACTTTTGTCCACCAACCCCAATCAATACCTATTGATAGTTTCATATCCTTTCGGATTATAACCAAACTAAAAAAAAAAAGTATCTCATCCCACTAGATACAACTATATATCATTCCCCCCTTCGATATATATATAGTACTAGCCATAAAAAACCCTAAAAAAAATTAGAAAAACCCATTTAAAAACTAAAAAAAATGTCTGCCGCTGAAGCCCAAGTCCAAGAATCCTTGGAAAAGTTAATCATCAACGAGGATGCTGCTGCTCCAGTTGAAGCCACTGAAGCTGGTAACGCTGAAGAAGCTGCTGAAACCAGCTCGGCTGTCGCTGACAACTCGGCCTCTCTTTATGTCGGTGAATTGAACACCAACATTAACGAAGCCACTCTTTACGAGATCTTTGCCCCAATCGGCCAAGTTTCCTCCATCAGAGTTTGCCGTGACGCTGTCTCCAAGAAGTCTCTTGGTTACGCCTATGTCAACTTTCACAAGTTGGATGATGGTGAACGTGCCATGGAAGAGTTGAACTACTCTCTCATTGATGGCCGTCCATGCCGTATCATGTGGTCTCAAAGAGACCCTTCCTTGAGAAGAAACGGCGACGGTAACATCTACATCAAGAACTTGCACCCAGCCATTGACAACAAGGCCTTGCACGACACCTTTTCCGCTTTCGGTAAGATCTTGTCCTGTAAGGTTGCCACCGATGAAACCGGTGCTTCCAAGTGCTTTGGTTTCGTCCACTACGAAACCGCCGAAGCTGCTGAAGCTGCTGTTGAAAACGTCAACGGTATGTTGTTGAACGACTTGGAAGTTTACGTTGGTAAGCACATTTCCAAGCAAGACCGTGAATCCAAGTACGAGGAAATGAAGGCCAACTTTACCAACATTTACGCCAAGAACATCCCATTGGACTTCCCAGAAGTTGAGTTTGAAAAGTTGTTTGCCGCTTATGGTGTCATCACCAGCGTCTACTTGGAAAAGGATGCTGAAGGCAAGTCCCGTGGTTTCGGTTTCGTCAACTTTGAATCCCACGAAGCCGCTGTCAAGGCTGTTGATGAATTGAACGACAAGGAAATCAGCGGTCAAAAGATTTACGTTGGTCGTGCTCAAAAGAAGAGAGAAAGAATGGAAGAATTGAAGAAGAAGTTTGAATCCGCCCGTTTGGAAAAGATCTCCAAGTACCAGGGTGTCAACTTGTTTGTCAAGAACTTGGACGACTCTGTCGACTCTGAAGGCTTGGAAGAAGAATTCAAGCCTTTTGGTACCATCACCTCTGCCAAGGTTATGGTTGATGAAACCGGTAAGTCCAAGGGTTTTGGTTTCGTTTGTTTCTCCTCTCCAGAGGAAGCCACCAAGGCCATCACCGAAATGAACCAACGTATGTTCCAAGGTAAGCCATTGTACGTTGCTCTTGCCCAACGTAAGGATGTTAGACGCTCCCAATTGTCTCAACAAATCCAGGCCCGTAACCAAATGAGAATGCAAAACGCTGCTGCCACCGGCGGTATCCCAGGCCAATTCATGCCTCCAATGTTTTTCGGCCAACAGGGCTTTTTCCCACCTAACGGTGCCCGTGGTCAACCACAATTCCCTCCAAACCCTCAAATGATGATGGGCAGAAACCCACGTGAACAATGGCCAAGACCAACCGGTCCAAACGGCCAACCAATTGTTTACGGAATGCCTCCAGGAGCCTACCCAGACTTCCAAGGCCAAGCCATGCGTCAACAAAGAGGTGGATACTACCCAAGAGGCCCACAAGGCGGCCCAGTCCAAGGCCAACCTCCAAAGAGACCAACCAAGGACTTGGCTGAAGCCATTGCTAATGTTCCAGAAGAGCAACAAAAGAGAATTTTGGGTGAAGAATTGTACCCAAAGATTGTTGCCACTGGTCAAGCCCAAGAACCTGAAGCTGCTGGTAAGATCACCGGTATGATGTTGGACTTGGACAATGAAGACATCTTGGCTTTGTTGGCTGACGATGCTTTGTTTGAGTCTCACTTTGCTGATGCTTTGAGTGCTTTTGAAGACTACAAGAAGTCTGAACAAGCTTAAACTACACACTGTTTGTAATATTTTTTTTTATTTAGTTGACGGGTGTGTAAGACTGGCAATTGAGTCGATAAAGGTATTCTTTGTATCACGGTCTTTATTGTTCTCGTTGCAAGTATTGTACCATAATAAGTTGTATTACGTTTTTTTATGATTTCGAATATGGTTAGTGATATATGAATAAACTATTAAAAAATGTATAGCCGTTGTAGTGCTAGGAGTGTAGTATTGTAGTGATTTTGTATTTTATGGAATTTTACTCCAATTATTTTATATTTGTATTTTTCTTGTGGCTGCAAAAAATGTACAAAATATAAAGAAATTACAAAACATGATTACAAAACATGATTACAAAATATGATTACAAAAAGATAAATGGCACAATGATTGCAAAGATTGCAAAGATGATTGCACAATGCAAAGTATTTAATAGATCTTATAAATTAAAGAGATAATACATTGAATAGAGAAATTTCGATTTCAATGGAATGTAGATTTGTCAGTATAACTAGGAATAAGGTAAAAGGAATATGTATGGAGGGTATCTGAGTACTACCATTCTAATGGACTCATCTCAAGACCTGGCTCTTTTTGCGTGTTTCCTGGCAACCTTCATAAACTCAAAGTTGTCTTCACCGCTTAAAGGAGCCAAAGAATAGAACGATTCCAGCTCTCATTTTGGAGAGTATTCTATCTGGTTGATGTTGGAGTACTTTGAATTTGAAGATGGTGAGAGAAGCCACGTCGAAATTGGAAACTCCAATGGACTTGGCCAAGCCCGTTTACTAGTAACAATAGGATGTGGAAAATGGGCTCACTACTTTTAAGAAATCCGCATAGCACGAAAACCCAAATAGGAAGTTGGTGGCTGCGAATATGATATACGATATTATGACAAAGTGTTAGTATGCTCCACAGGATGATACCATACACTAATGGGATAATGAAATAAAAGGAAAGTAGATAATAAGATGAAGATAATAAGATCATAAGATATTTACAATATCATAAGATAACTCAGAGACTCACAGATAAACTCAGATAACGACTCACAGCTAAACTAAAAGATAAACTCGCTTCGTTCGTTTATCTTGTTCGTTTGCCGCAAGTATGGACAGAGTTCAAATGGAGAAAAACAGGTTTATTAAAAAACAGATATAGTAATTCGTTTTAGAAAGAGTCTCTACATCTCAATTTGCACCCAATTTAATATACCTTGGATTTGGAAATTGACCTAATTCAACCCTTTGTACTCGACAGTACTAGAGTCCTCCCAGACCTTACAACATGCTCATCCAATGGAATGTGAGTAATACGAAAAATCTCAATTCACATACCATTAACTATTTTTCTTGTTAAAATTTCTCATTTTTTGATTTAATATGCTTTATCAATAATATGATGGTAACCTTGTGCATCCAATCAAGCATGATACTTTGATTATAGAGGCTCCGGATGTTATTCTTAGTAACTAGAATCCAAAGAGTTCTAACAAGTTCCAGTCGAAGCTCGTTATTCAAGGCATGGCTTGTAGGCTAGTGTCAAGACCAGGAATGATAATTCTAAAATACGATATTGTATTTTATAATCGATGAGAAAGCATAGGCAAGAAAACGAAGCGGTTTGTAGAATGTAGGTTGTGCTGTATGGGTAGCTAAGGGAAGCAGCTCCAGGGTTCAGGGTTCTAGGGTTTTCCTAGGGAAGCAAGAGAGAAATAGAGAGAAGTGAAGAGAAATAGGAGAAAAGAGAAATAGAGAGAAATAAGAGAAAAGAGTAAAGAAATAAGAGACGAGAAGAGAGGAAAATGGAAAGAACTTTCTACTATTGATTATTCCTCTAAACATGTACACTTGTAGTGTATGTTAATCTGCCATATAAATACAATAATAGTTTCTTGATTAAGTAACCAAAGTGACATCGTTAATTGCACCCAAAATGAGAATACGAAAAACGAAGAAATGAACAATAGAATAGCAATTCAAAAATAACAATCCATATTCAATAGTAGAGTTGTAATTAATAGAAACGAGAATGTAGAACGTGTATATATGTATACATGTATATATGTTCACATGTATACATGTAATAGAATGTAATAGAATGCAATATAAATGCTATAAACTACACTATATAACCAAAAACCACACTACAAACACTAACCACTACACTAAAAGCTACACTATAAATACTAAAAACTACACAATACACTCCAATTAACTCAATAGCAATCCACTCCAATCCACTCCACTCCACTCAATCCACTCCACTCCACTCCACTCAATAGCAATCCAGCAAACCCAGTAAACCTCCCTTTCTGTTGCACTTGTGGCCTTTTGTTCCTACATATAACATTCTTATCCAACATAAATTGCTACGGATCAGACGAGTCGTTGATAACCAAGTACCATGCCAGCGCTAGATGAATTGTTTGCGAGTGCATCCAGCGAGAAGGTGATCTCACCCAGCGACTTTGCAGACAACGAGAAGCTCCAGCTCTCTGGACGTGTGCTCAATGTGATGACTCTGTTGCCAACACAGATCTACAAGAACTACTCCAAACAAGGAAGTTCGTGGCAGGTGGAGGCTGTCCGAGGCAACTCGGCCTTGTACCTGTCGCACTTCTTCATGCAAGAACATACCGACTGGGAAACCCATTTGATTGCCTGGACCGGCGAGTTGGTTAGCAAGAGCACCACCGTGGTTGACGCTGCCAGCGACAACATCCAGGACGACCCGCTCTACTTGGACGAAAACGAGAAGGCTCGCTTGGACGAGCGGATCCGCGAGGGATGTAAGTCCCAGAATGTCCATCCTGTATGGTTATTACGCCGGGAACAGCAGCGCTGGCGACGCTACGCTGAAAAGGTGCTCTGGCCGGTATTCCATTATATCCAGGGCCAGCCCTCAGACGGAAGAGCCGAGGCAGATGCGTGGCACGACTATGTCAAGTTTAACGAGGTGTACTTTAACAAGATCAAGGCGATTTATAAACCAGGAGATGTGATTTGGATCCACGACTACTACTTGCTCTTGTTGCCGCAGTTGTTACGTATGGAGTTCCCCGATGCGTACATTGGGCTCTACATGCACGCGCCGTTCCCCTCGTCGGAGTACTTTCGGTGTTTGCTGAAGAGAACGCAGTTGTTGGATGGAATGCTTGGGGCTGATACTATTGGGTTCCAGTCGGAATCGTTCCAACGTCACTTCTTGTCGTGCTGTGCACGTGTATTAGGCTGTGAGGTGAGCCAGAACCAGGTGTCTGCGTACGGCTCGGAGATTAACGTGTGCACTTTGCCCATTGGAATCGACACCAAACGGATTGAACACGACTTGTTTCTCCCTCACATTGACGAGAAGGTTGCGGCGCTTCATGAAATTTACTCAGACAAAAGGATAATTGTAGGCAGGGACAGACTCGATAGTGTGCGTGGAGTAGTGCAGAAACTCCAGGCGTTTGAGATGTTTCTACAAATGTACCCCCAATGGCGCGATAAGATTGTTTTAATCCAGGTTTCCAGTCCTGGCTACGGACAAGGTGCTACCGAAAAGAAGGTTACGGAATTGGTAAACCAGATCAACAGCCGTTACGGAAACTTACACCTGACACCAGTAGTACATTACCAACGTAGAATCGCCAAGGACGAGTACTTGGCGTTGCTCCGTGTAGCCGACCTCGCGTTGATCACGTCGGTTCGAGACGGAATGAACACCACGTCGCTTGAGTTTGTCATGGCGCAGAAACACGCACACTCGCCGTTGATTTTATCTGAGTTTACAGGAACTGCTTCGGTGTTGAATGAGGCGATTTTGGTTAATCCCTGGGATTCAGTGGGTATAGCGAAAACCATCAACGACACGTTGACCATGTCTGGACATGACAAGAAGATGTTACAGGAGAAGTTGTACCGTCGTGTTACTTCAAATACAGTGCAATCCTGGTCCCTGAAGTTTATCTCACGGGTATTACAACATACACATGAATCGCATTATACACCCGCGTTGAACCGTCCGTTACTCTTGAGTAACTATAAATCCGCTAGTAGACGCCTATTCCTCTTTGATTACGATGGAACGTTGACTCCGATAGTAAGAGACCCTGCTGCTGCTATTCCTTCCTCCCGTCTTAATGATATCTTGGATACGTTATGTGCAGACCCAAAGAACCAGATCTGGGTGATTTCCGGCCGTGACCAGGTATTTCTCGATAAATGGCTCGGGGCAAAGAACATCGGGTTATCTGCAGAACACGGGTGTTTTATGCGAGACGTGGGATCAAAGGAGTGGGTCAATCTCGCTGCGTCCTTTGATATGTCGTGGCAAAAAGCAGTAGAGGATGTGTTTAGTGCGTTTACTGAGAAAACGCCTGGTTCTAGTATTGAGCGTAAGAAGGTGGCATTAACCTGGCATTACCGTAGATCGGACCCGGACTTGGGAGCGTACCAGGCGGAAAGATGTCTTGAGGAATTGCGCAGAACTGTAGCTGCTGACTACGACGTGGAGGTTATGTCTGGAAAAGCCAATATCGAGGTGAGACCTAAGTTTGTGAATAAAGGAGAAATTGTAAAGAGATTGGTTTTGGCGAAACACGGAGCGAAACAGGACCCTTCGCCTACTCCTGCTTCGGAAATTGTTCCAATAAACGAGTTACCCGACTTTATGTTATGTTTAGGTGACGATTTAACCGATGAGGATATGTTCCGGTCTCTCCAGGAGATAGAGGCTAAATGGATAGCCACAAATAAACCGGAAAATAAGTACGGGCTGCATGGGGTTTATCCGGTAGCTGTGGGCCCTGCATCGAAGAAAACGGTGGCCACGGCGCATTTGAATGAACCTTCGCAGGTTTTGGAAACGTTGGGGTTGTTGGCGGGCCAGGTTTCGCTTTTCGAGAGCGCGGGAAGTGTGGATTTGGATGATAGGGGGCATGTGGCGGATAGTGAGAGTTCGAAGAGGTCGAAGAGTGCGATTAGGGCGGCGAATAAGAGGGAATGTTGAACACCGAAGGTGTGAAACATTTCCGTGAACAAACCGAAGGTTTGTGAATTGTTCTTTACAAACCGAAGGTTTGTAAATCTGATCTTTAATTAACAAACCGAAGGTTTGTTAATTGATTTTTATAAACCTAAGGAGTTTTACAAACCGAAGGTTTGTAAATCTGATCTTTAATTAACAAACCTTCGGTTTGTTAATTGATTTTTATAAACCTAAGGAGTTTTACAAACCTTCGGTTTGAAACTGATGTAATTAACAAACCTTCGGTTTGTTAATTGATTTTTACAATCCAAGTATAAAACCGAATTAGACAGAGTTGTGTAGTTGGTTTAATTTGATATTAGACAGATTATTGTATAATTGGTTTATGAACTGATATTTAGCACTTGCTATTGAATAGAATGTATTCCATAGCACGAAGCGTGGGTATGTAGTACATAGTAGATTCTGACAATTGATTTTCCCTTTGAATACTTTTAAATAGAAATCTGAATTTATTTAATATTTGTTAATTTCATAGCGAATATAACTAATGGACCTAAAATAGGACTATTATATTCTCTCGCTATTTCTTACTATGTTAGACTTTAGTACGTGGTTAGAAGATATGGATATATTTGATCTCGGGAATTATCTATTATTTATGGTTTTCTAGTAACTAGTAGGATTCATAATATAGTCGTATTAAGAGCGGTGAAATTAGCAAATACCAGAATTCCAGAGTACCGCCTAAATTTATCACTAATACCAGTAATGCTAATTACCAGTAATTTACCAACATTGGATCATAAGTATGTCAACAAATAAGGAACATTAACATTTAGATACTCATAAAAAAAGCAGCATAAATTTTGCAGCCACAAAGTAAATTGCCAGTAACTTTTGGAAATTCTTACAAGAATCAAAATGACTAAAATGAATTCCTCCAGTTTCTTAGAGTAACTATATAATGATGAACATTACGTGTGCATCCAAGTATGATGTAGAGTAATAATTGTAGAGTAACAGTAATTGTAGAGTACTAATTGTAGAGTACTAATTGTAGAGTACTAATTGTAGAGTTGATATTAAATTGGCATTGAATAATTTATAAAGCTAATAAAAGGGCGAGGTCATCTGTATATACAACAACTTGAATCACTAAGTAAACAAATTGTAAATTCGAAATGCATCTAGGTTTAATTCGGAAAATCTTTTTGCTGTGCTCGTAATTTGGTTCCTCGGCTTGTAGAAGATCCGTGGATGAAGAGAGAATAAGAAGAGAAGAGAAGAGTAAGAACATGAGAAGAGAAGAGAGAGTAAGAACATGAGAACAGTATAAGGAACTCAGAAACAGAGATTAACCATAATTATAAATCGGATAAAATAACCGAGAAATAGTATAATAAAATATCAAGATACAAGTAGATAACAGATACAAGTAGATAACAGATACTAAGACTAGAGCAAAGAAATAGACTAGTCACTAGAAAGTATACTAGAGAGTATACTAGAAATTACACTAGAATACGAATTACTCTTCTCTCCCTCTCTTCTCTTCTACCTTCTACTCTCTTCTACTCTTCCTTATGACACAAAGCCACATCCTCGGTTTAAATCAAAATGGAATAAATTGAATAAATTAAACCAACTTGAAATACTTTCAAATAACTCATCAACCTGTTAAAGATCGGTTTAGAAAAGTAGTCAGAGGAAATATTAGATCGAAGATTCCGATCAAAAGGAAGAACTAACTCACTAAATTTACTTACAACTCACTCACAACTCGCTTCGCTCGTTGTTCGCTATGGGACTTCTCAACTGGGGCTTTAGAGCCAACATCAAGGTCCATACATCCAACCAAACCACGCAAATCACCGAAAACACCACTTTAACCCAATTCATCACTCAAAACGTGCCTATCGTAGACCCTTCAAAAAAACTATGGTTGCATCCTTTGCTCTTCAACGGAACTCTTCAAACCATGTACTACACGATGAGCAACACTTCTGGGAAATTCTTGATCCATTACGGCCGTGAGACCTTTAAATACCAGGACGGAGGAAGTTGTTCTTTAGACTGGGTCGTTAAGCCTGAACCAGAAGATGTATTTAGTAAACTCTACAAAGAAACTTTACCTGAAAATTCGCCCAGGTTGCACCCAAGAACGAGATTTTTCACTGCCGAGGAATTGAACACTTTGAAAAACAACCAAAAGGATTCGCCTATTATAGTAGTTATACACGGATTAGCAGGCGGTTCTCATGAACCTTTGATCAGAAACTTGGCTGAATACGTTAAGGATAGAACCGACCACTGGGACTTGGTGGTTGTGAATTCACGTGGATGTTGTAGAACCAAGGTTACCAGTGGAAAGTTGTTTAGTGCGTTTTCCACAGGCGATGTCAAGGAAGTAGTGCTCGAATTGAAGAAAAGGTACCCTAATAGACCTTTATATGCCGTTGGGTTTTCCTTTGGTGCAGCCTTATTATCCAATTACCTCGGAGAAACTGGTGAAAACAGCAATATAAAGGCTGCTTGTCTTGTAGGATGTCCCTGGGACTTGGTTGACTCGGCGCATCACATCTTGACTTCGTATTCCGGTACGTATTTGTTTAGTCCTGCATTATCGCAGTTTTTGGCTAAATTGGTTAAAAGTAATTTTAAGGAGTTGAACTATTTCAACCCGGAATTTTTTAATAAGGAGATTTTGGATCTTGCGTTTAAGGCAAAGAGACTTAACCAGTTTGACGATCTTTTTACTAGTAAGTCTTTAGGACTTAAGGATGCGTTTGCTTATTATGAAAAAGCTTCTCCTATAAATACGATTCACCAGATCGCTACTCCTACGCTTGCTATTAATTCCACTGATGATCCTACTATTGGATGTAAGTTGCCTATCAAGCAGGTTGTTGAGAATCCGTATTTGGCATTGGTTGAGACGGATTTGGGAGGGCATTTGGGGTATGTTCAGCCGAGTGGGGAGTTTTGGTGTGTGGAGGTTGTAGAGGAGTTTTTTAAGAATTTTGAAAAACAGGAATGAGCACAGGAATGAGCGAAGCGAATTCCTGTGTGAAATTTCGGTTTTTCGAGATTTTCGAGATTTTCATGATTTTCGTTATTTCGTTATTTTGAGATTTTGAGATTTTGAGATTTTCGAGATTTCGTTATTTCGAGATTTTCATGATTTCATTAATTTCGTAATCTCGTTATTTCGTTATTTCGAGATTTTCGTTATTTCGTATCTCGTTATTTCGCATTTCATTACTTCATATCGTTTCCCTAGTTTCCAGTATTAGAGATATTGGATTCGAAGAGGAAATGAATATTAGAATTTAGAAGATAGAATTTAGAATTAGAATTTAGAAGATAGAATTAGAATTTAGAATTTAGAATAGATAGAAAAGATAATTTGTAATTTATATTTCGAAAGAATCTTTAACCTGTTTATTAGCTACTCTGTCCACTTAAAAGCTCTGAATTTCAACAAAATAGAAAATACAGCTTAACCAATGTGGCTGCAAAAAAGAGATAGAAGGAAATATATAAAGAGAAATGAGGTTTAAAGTGAGCTAGATATTATTACTCCAGTTTTTTTAACCACTGTTTTTTAACGATTTTTATTAACCGTTTTCATTAACCATTTTTTAACCACTTTCAAATCTTAATTGGCTGCGAAAAATAAAATACCGGAAAAAAACATAAAAACATATAACCTGAAAAAAAACGTATAACCTGAAAAAAACATATAAAAACACATAAAAACACATAAAAACATATAACCTGGAAATAAAATACCTGAAACATACCTGAAAATCAGAGAAGAAGAAATATTTAGTGAACTCCTGAAACCAGGCCATCAATAGTGTATAAATGTGAAAAGTACTTGATTCTTCGGTCTTCAGTCCATACAATTATATACCTTAAATTTACATCTATGTGTTAAATCTATGTCTTTCTTTATTAATAGTTATGTCAGTCTTTCTTCTTCTTCTCTTAATCTCCCCTATCTTGCCCCAAAACTTCTTGTCCGGGTAACTAAAATATGGAAAAAAGTATAAAAGGAAGAAAAAGCGCTGAAAAATTATTAAAACAACCAACCATTTCTTTGGAACAAGTAAGTTCGTTTCTGTAATAATATCGTGATGAGAAAATTCGCCATAATTGAATCTTCATATGTGAATGAAACAAATTAACCAAGATCTACGCTGACCTATTATTATCTTTACTACGAATAATACTAACTTTACTAGCTGATCGTAAAATTGTAAGGTCTTTTTGCAAGATCAAGCTTGCTGAGAATTGCTGGAAACAGTGGTTTGAAGTTGGTTTGGTTTTGCATTTTTGTTTATAGAGTTGTGGTTATGAGCGTTGGTAAGTTCGGGACTTTATATGTTGAAGTTAGGGCCTTTTTGTTTTCCGTTGAATTTCGGGCCTTTTCGTTTTACGTTGATTTTCGGGCCTTTTTCTTACTCTATTGCAGTTCGGGCCTTTTCTCTTACTCTATTGCAGTTCGGGCCTTTCTTTTACTCTATTGTAGTTCGGGTCTTTTTTCTATTGAAGTCAGATTAGTCTTTTACTTAGTGGATTATACTTATTTAAAGGTTTATCTTATTTAATGGTTTAAAAATGCTTATTTAAGTTGTTATACTTATTTAAGTTGTCATACTTATTTAATGCTTACTGAAATTACTTCTCTTAAGTCTATATGTTTATTATAAGATAAACACTTCAATCTACAAATTTCAAAGAGGTTCTCTCACGGAAGACGTTGAAGACTTCTCGTTTACTTGTAGTAGAATATCAAATAACTCAGAGAATTGCAGATAGTCAAATCAATGGCTGAATCAAAGGTCCGAAAAAGATCCTAAGTGCAATAATAAGGTCAAAAGATCCAAAGTGCAATAGTATAATTAAAAGATCCTAAGTGCAATAATATACTTAAAAGATCCAATATTATAGAGATATCAGATAATAAGATAAAACAACCTCACAAACCTTCGGTCGTTTACTCGTATAGCCTCACAAACCTTCGGTTTGCTCGGCGTACAACCCCGGATACCCCTCCCTAAGAACCTCCCCCCATATCCTCACGCCCTCTCTTATCTCCTCTTCCTCCAAAAAACTAATGGAAACACGAACCGCCGACTTTCCCCAGTACTGCGGATTCCCAAGCACATCAAAGTGGTTTCCGTCTGCCAAAATCACGCCTTTCTTAGCGAGAAGGTCTACTACATCTGAATGGTTAAATCCATCAGCCTCGATCTTAATCCATACAAAGTATCCTCCTTCACCCCCGTAATACCTGGTTCTCTTAGGAAGGTACTTGTGTATGGATTCCACCAAAGCATCCACGCGTTGCTTATACACCTTATTAAAGTTCTTTA
The DNA here is from genome assembly GCA_030579395.1 of Aciculoconidium aculeatum. Taxonomy (NCBI): domain Eukaryota; kingdom Fungi; phylum Ascomycota; class Pichiomycetes; order Serinales; family Debaryomycetaceae; genus Aciculoconidium; species Aciculoconidium aculeatum. The sequence goes on from JAKTQU010000005.1 coordinate 401,485, forward strand.
TAATATCTTTCAAATCCCCGTTATCAATTAAATACGCCACAACTAGGGAATTCAACTGGCTGGGACAACTTCCGGACTTGTTTGCCCCCGAAATCGCAAGCTGGTCTACTAATAAACGCGAAGCGGATTCCTGCCAGCCCACACGGAGTCCTGGAGCGATGATTTTCAGAAACGTGGCGTTGGAAATTGAGTTCCCGTATTTTTTCGCAGCCAACGAATTTTGGTCCAAATAATTGAGCCGAGGAATCGGAGCCGAGCCGGTGTAATTAAGAAGTTCATAAACGTCGTCGGAAATAAGCAACACGTCGTAGATCCGAGCCAACTCGAGCATTTTAAGTCGCGTTTTAAGTGAATACGTCACTCCTCCAGGGTTGGAATACGTGGGAACCATATACAAGATAAACCTGTATATTTTACGTTCTCCTCGTAAAGGGTCGTGCACGATGTTAATTTCGGTTTCCGCAGAACTGGGCTCGAGATTTTCACTGTATTTTTTTAATACGAGTTCGAAACTTGCCAAGTCGATTTCGTATTCTTCTCCTGGAGTTTCATTTATCGCTGTTAATTTGTTTTCAAAACCGAAATCTACAAAAACACTGTTTACTAAGAAGTACGTGGGCGAAACTATAAAGATACGTTTGGTGAGTTCAAGAGTTGAGGCGGAAGCTAAAATGTTGGAAATCCCGTAGGAAGCGCCTCCAGTGAGGAGGATGTTGTTTGGGTCGCTGGAGATTCCGGAAAAGGTTTGGTTGTTCCAGGTGCTTATGGACTTTCTGACGTCGTAGTTTCCGTTGTTGGTTCCGTAGGTGAGGGGATTTTGGTTGTTGGGGTCGTTTTCGTAGGAAGTGTAGTTTTGGGAGAGGACATGGGAGAAGGCGGTGGTGATTTGGTGGTTGGGAGTGAGGGTGTTGGAGGGGTGGCCTTTGAAGAAGTTGATCATGACAAGAACAAGATATGAGCGAAGCGAATATCTTGTGAATTGTAGATATGAGCGGAGCGAATATCTAGTGAATTATTTAAATAGCGTAGATATGAGCGTAGCGAATATCTTGTGAATTCCTTTTATTTAAAATGCGTAGATATGAGCGTAGCGAATATCTTGCGAATATTTTTAGATAGCGAATATTTGTATTTTAGATAGCGAATATGCGAATATCTTGTGAATATCTAGTGAATATTTGAAATTTAGATAGCGAAAATCTAGTGAATATTTTTAGATAGCGAAAATCTAGTGAATATTTTTAGATAGCGAAAATCTAGTGAATATTTGAAATTTAGATTGAAAATATCTTGCGAATATTTGTATTTTAGATAGGAATATCTAGTGAATTCCTTTTATGTTGATAGCAAGATATTAGTGAATATGAATATCTTGTATATATTTGTATTTCTTATGAATATCTTGTGAATATCTTATGAATATCTTGTGAATCCTTTTATTTTAGATGCGAATCTTGCGAATATTTTGCGAATATTTGAATTTTATTTTGTAAGATATGAGTGAATATATGAGTGAATATCTAGTGAATATCTTGTCTTATCTTAGTAATATCAATATCTAGTGAATACCTTTTATTTTATGATAAGCGAATTAACAATTGATCTTATGATTTTAATATTTGATGATTTTAATATTTTAATATTTGATGATTTTTAATTCTTTGGATCTTGAAATTTCTAAATCTTTGAATCTTATCTTGAATTGCTGATCTTTATATTTATCTCTTTAATTGATTTCTTTATTCAATTGATTTCTTTAAGTGATTTCTTTCTCTTTATCAATATATTTCTTCTCAATCTCTTGATTAGTTATCTATATTCTTCCTCAATTCCTTTTATACTTAGTGTGGAGTTAATGGCGAGATGTGGCTGATTATCGCTGATAAGGTGTCACGTGAATCAAATATAGCGATGAGTGTGGATATGAAGAATCTTGGTTATTGAGTATATACAAAGTAGATATGAAGTAGATATGAAGATCTAAGTATCTCGGTTAGATATTAATAGGAATATCTTAGTTACATCTGACTATCTTATCTGACTATCTTAGACGTGAATAACTATCTGGTTTTTATTATTGCAGTTAGGGCCTTTTACCTGATATGAGTATTGAATATCTCATAAATATTTAGATATGAGTATTTTGAGTTAAATGTATATAAGATTTCTAACTAGTTAATAAAGATGTCTGACTAGTTAAGAAAGTCGCAAGGTATAGCTGGTCAACGTATTTATATCGCAAATAAACTAACCAATAGATGAGATTACAAATAGCCTTGTAACAGTATATTAAATAGTGAATATCTTAAATATTTAACACTGAATATCTTGTATTTTATCTTTCTACTTTTTCGAGTATTTTTCTTGAGTCTCTAATTTATCTATCTCACTTATTTATATTTATCTTATTTATATTCATCTCATTCACCTCTGATCTTCATTTCTAGACAATCTTAATATTTTCCTGATTTAATATCTTGATCTTTAAACATGATAGTCCAGTCAATCTTATTCATTTTACATTTTACATGCTATTTCTCCTGGTTTTACTTGGTAAATACGTGCTCCATTTGAGGCCTCATTATAATTATTTTATTTTGAAAATGGCTGCAAAAAATCTGAGATGAAAATCTGAAATGCTGAAAATCACTGAAAAATAGAAATTTAAGTGAATCTACACATTTTCTGAATCTTCTCTATTTCTCGTTTAGCTCTCCTAAAATATGATAAACAGTTTATGGTTTATAGAGAATGCATATTATCATGAATTGTACAATTTTGGTGTAAAAGTAGATAACAGATTTTTTCCTCTAGAATTTGCCACTAGTACATCACCCTGGAACAAATAATACAATGTATTTAAACTCGCACTAGTTGTGGTCTTTCCTCTAATCTCTGTTTAGAACTTAATTCCTGTCATTCTTATCATATATATTACATATTAAATACCCTATGCACCTCTAAGACAGGAAGATCATGCAGGAAGAACATGCAGAGAGAACATTATAGAGAGAGTAGAGCTAGAGAGATATTGTAGTTAAAAAGACTTTACTGAAATTTTTTGACGGTAAATAAAAAAAAATGGTGCAAGCTATGGCTGCAAATTTTTAATCTACAGACATTAAAACAATCATTAACAATTTAACAAAACTGAAAATATGGTGTTGTCAGCCATGATACGATTTCTTGAAAGTGATAATTGGTATGTAGATACTTTAACTTGGAAAGTTGGCTACCTTGCTTATTCTTCTTTCTGAGAATTTCCAGAAAAAGGTGGATTATTTTTTTGCAGCTTTTGATTTTTTTATACTCGTATCAACACAGAAAGGAATTATGAGGAAAAAATGAAATAACAGAAAACGATCAGATAACCCACAATTTAAAGTTCTCTGTATCATTACAAAAATCTCCCTCTGTTCTTCTATTCAAACATACATTTCTTTATAATCCAAGCTTACCTAAATCTCCCGTATTATATGTGATTCCATGGTTACTTTTTTACCAAATGAAAACTTCTTTAGAGATAATGCTAGTGATCTGAATATTTAATCATTTCCATATGTTTTTAGTATTTGTAAATTTTTTTGCAGCCATTTGCATGCATTTAATTTTTTACATGCAATTGGAAAAACTAGTAGAGCAGATATTAAACTAAACTCGTTGGAAATTGATTATAAAAATTGAGACTGAAAAATTGACGAATGATTTTCGGTTTATGGAGAATTTACATCCTAGGTATGAATAGAGCTACTCGCTACGCTCGTAGCTCTTCTTTCATTGGCTCTTCTTATGCTCTTCTTTCATAAACTACTCTTACTACTCTTTCACTTGAATAATGATTCTGAAGTAAAAAGACTGTATTCCGGTGATATGTGTTTGGTTGTCTTGTTATTTCGTTCGATATTTATTGTCTCGCTATTTATTGTCTCGCTATTTCGATATTTATTTCTCTCGTTATTTTCTCACTATTTCTCTCTTTATTTCTCTCTTTATTTTTTTCACTACTTCTCTCTGTATTTCTCTCGCTATTTTCTCTCTATTTTCTCGTTATTTCTCTCTATCTTTCTCTCTGTATTTCTCTCGTTATTTTCTCACTACTTTTCTCTATTTTTAACTATTTCTCTCGTTATTTTCTCGCTATTTTCTCTCTATTTTCTCGTTATTTCTTTCTCTCTTTTTTTTCTCTCGCTATTTTTCTTTCTCTATTTTCTCTCTATTTCTCTCACTATTTTCTCTCTTTATTTCTCTCGTTATTTTTTTCTCTACTTCCTCACTATTTCTCTCTCTATTTCTCTTTCATTTTTCTCGCTATTTTTCTCACTATTTTCTCGTTATTTCTCTCTATCTTTCTCTCTTTTTTTTCTCTCGCTATTTCTCTCGTTATTTTTCTTTCTCTATTTTTTTCTCTATTTTACTCGTTATTTTTCTCGCTGTTTTTTTCTGTCTCTTTCTCACTATCTCTCTCTTTTTTTCTCACTACTTCCCTCACTATTTCTCGCCACTTCTCTATTTTCTCTCTCTTATTCACATGACCACCCCCTCGTGACCTTGCACCCACCAATCAAACTTTTTTAAAAATCAGCAAAAAATTATCAAGCCATACAAAGATGATTTCAGCTTCAGGAATCTTGTTCAGTACGTTTCTCGGAGCAGCCACTAGAAGATTGCAAGTGCAGCTTGTTGGAAAGACTTATGCCAGATCCTTCGACCGAGTCCCAGGCTACCTTTTAAGCATTGGCTTCTTCCTTGGAAGTTACTATGTGTTTGACCAATACACCGAAAGCAACAGAAAGTTGTTGGAAAGAAGATTGATTGTGTTGCGTGAACAAAGAGCCAAGAAGGCCATTTTCCACGAGTTTGAAGATGAACCAGAACACAGAATGACGGCTGATAAAAGAGGCAGATTCTTTGCTTTATGGGATAAGTTTGGTGCTGCTTATAAGTAAAAGAGGAAGAAATAATTATGAGAATATGAGAATTGTCTATTTTACTTTTTAACTCTTTATTCCTACATTTCCGGAGTGTCCTGGAATGGACTACAAGTCGATACATTGGAGAAATAATACATATATAAATTAGGAAAGGTGTAGTAATGTAACAGAGGCTGGGAGTGATATGAAGGGAATGGAGCAGGTAATTGTGGATTTAGTGGATAAATTTAGTGGATAAAATTTAGTGGATTTAAAATGGAAAGTGAGTTTAAAATGAAAATTGAGTTTATTTAAATTTAGTGGATTTTAAATGAAAATTGAGTATTTAAATTTAGTGGATTAAAATGGAAATTTAAATGAAAATTCAATTTATTTCAAATTCACTGAATTTTAAATGAAAATTTAAATTCTCTGGATTTTCACTGGATTTCAAATAAATAAAAATTCAGTTTATTTTTAATTCTCAGGATTAAGTCACTGGATTTAAATTGAATTTCCAATTTAAATTCAAATCATTGGATTTAAAAGTTTATTCAAATTCACCAGATTTAAAATGAAAATTGTGTTTTCAATTTAAATTCAAATTCACTGGATTTCAAAGAAAAATTCAGTTTATTTAAAATGGAAATTGAGTTTTGTTTAAATGAAAAATTTAAATTCTCTGGATTTAAAATGAAATTGAATTTATTTAAATTAATTTAAAATTCAGTTTTTAAAATGAAAATTCTCTAGATTTAAATTAACTGGATTTTAGATAAAAATTCAATTTAAATTCAAATTCACTTCATTTTAATCCATTTTAAATTCAGTTTTTTTATCCATTTTCAAATTCAGTATTTTAATTCATTTTAAATTCAGTTTATTTTAAATCCATTTTAGATAAAAATTCAATTTATTTAAATTCACAGATTTAAAATTAGTTTTTGAATTTAAATTTAAATTCACTGGATTTAAAATGAAAATTTAAAATAAATCTCAATTTCAGATTAATCCATTCAAAATCACTTTCATTTTAAATTCACATTTAAATTCACTTTATTTTAAATTCACTCCATTTAAAATCACTCCATTTTAAATAGTTCACTTTAAATCCAGTTTATTTCAAATGGAGAATTTTAAATCCACTTTATTTTAAATTCACTTCACTTTAAATCCAGTTTATTTTAAATTCAGTTTATTTTCATTTAAATTCACTTTCATTTTAAATTAATCCATTTAAATTCGCTTTATTTTAAATTAATCTCAATTTTAAATTCAGATTTTTAATGAAAATTCAATTTAAATTCAAATTCACCAGATTTTAAATTAGTTTTCAAATTTAAATTCAAATTCAGTTTATTTGAAGTCACTGGATTTAAAATGAAATATTTAAAATTTTCATTTTAAATTAATCTCAATTTCAATTTATTTCAAATTAACTGGATTAAAAATTTTAAATTCACTTCTTATAAATTCACTTCCATTAAAATCACTCCATTTAAAATCACTTTCATTTTAAATTCAGTTTATTTTCATTTTAAATCCAGTTTTTAAATTTCATTTTAAATCCAGTTTTTAAATTTCATTTTAAATGCAGTTTTTAAATTTCATTTTAAATGCAGTTTTCAATTAATTTCAATTTCAGATTTTTATCCATTTTAAATTAATCTCAATTTTAATCAAGTTTTTTAATGAAAATTCAGTTTACTTTCATTTTAAATTCACTCCATTTTAAATTCACTTCATTTTAAATTCAGTTTACTTTCATTTTAAATTCACTTTAAATTCAGTTTTTTATCCATTTGAAATTCACTTCATTTTAAAGTAATCTCAATTTCATTTTAATCTCAATTTTAAATTAATCTCAATCTCAATTTCAGTTTTTAATCTATTTTAAATTCACTTTTTCACTTTCATTTAAAATTAATCTCAATTTAAATCATTTAAATCCACTCAAATCCTCCCACTTAATTAATCTCCTCCACCTCCTTTGCCTTAAAAAAAACACCTTCAATTTCCTGAACATCGTCATCTTCCACTTCGCTATCAAATTCCTCCTCAACTTCACTTTTGGGATCTTCTCCGTTATAATCTTCGTCTTCGGAGTCAGAAAGATCAGTACTTTTATTTTCTTTAACTTCTTTATTTTCCGTTTTTTCCGATTCCTTTTTTTCTCTCTTTTCTTCCGAAAACGAATTATCGACCAAATTCTGACTTTTCAAAAAATCATCAATAATTCCAAAGTACCTATGATCAATAATACTAAACTCCACGTCCTTTTCCTCGTTTCTACTAACAACAACAAAACTCACGTTAAACGTTTTACTCGTAATACTGTTATACGACGTGGAAACGACGTTTTTCACATCAAACAACAAAATGGGTTTTTTAAAGCCGAAAATGATAAAACTGGAAACTTCGTTCCTTAACAAAATCAAAACTCCATCTTTAGCGCCTTTATGACATTCTACCATTAAAAGAAAATGCCCTGGACGTTCTACCAGTACTGCATGGTCTGTGTTCATAGTATACACGTTTCCTCCACAAGGCAAGTAATTTGCCAAATCCACGCCACATAGTTTAAATTGACGTTGGTAATAATCAATGATTTTATCGTGGATTCCATTTAACGTGAGATCCTTTGAAATTGTATCGATATTCGCAGGAAGTTTCTTCAGTTTAATCATATTCTTTCTTATAACATCAAGATTTAACTGACATATGATTGGATCCCTATCGCTATACTCTTCATGAAGCCAGATACATAACATGACTATATTCTTCTTTGTAGGAGTCACTGAATTCGATAAAATAGGAACTAAACAGCAGAGTTTCACCACCTTGGCTAGTTCTATAACCGAAAGTTCCGCTGTGTTTGAATTTACTATGGAAATTATAGGAATGGGAACGTTATGTTTTTCCACTAAATGAAAAGTCAAGTTCATTTTCTTTCGAATTGGAGATTGAAAAGAGACTTGTGGAATTTCAAAAATAATCGTTTCCTCTTTTATTTCGGAATTATTAAGTTGAATAAATCCCGGTTTCGTATAATCTGTGATGGAATTGAGGATTCCTTTTTCCACGGCTTGTTTTTTACGAGGCGATTCGGTGAGAAAAGCGTAGAGTTTGTTAAGCGGGGAAACGAAGTTTGGGTGCGTTTCGAGGAGTTGGGAAAGTTCGGATTGGAGGTCGGGGGGGAGCGTGTGGAGGAAGGACATGGCGGAAATGAGGAGCGAGTTGTGAGTGTAGTAAGGAGTTGGGAGTTATTAGTGTTTTTTGAGTTATTAGTGTTATTTAGTGTTTTTGGGTTTAATAACGTGAAATAACGAGTTATTAGTAAGTTATTGTTAGTTTTATAATAACGAGAAATAACGAATTATTAGTGAATATTCAATAATTAGTAATAACGAGTTATTAAGTTATTAAGTGGTTATATAATAACGTGAAATAACGTGAAATAACGTAGCGAGTTATTAAGTGGTTATTTAATATTGTAATAACGAGTTATTGAGTGTTATTAGTAAGTTATTATTGAGTTGTTGTTTATACAATAATGTAATAACGAGTTATTAGTGAATATTTAATAACGAGTTATTAAGTGGTTTTTGAGTTTTTAGTGAATATTCAATAATAAGAAATAACGAGTTATTGGTGAATATTCTTTGGAAAGATCTTGAATTTTTAGATAAAACTCTTTAATTTGTAGATAAAAATCTTTGGTCTTTTTTAGATAAAACTCTTTAATTTGTAGATAAAAATCTTTAGGTCTTTTTTATGAAGATCTTTAATTTGTAGATGAAAATCTTTAATTTTTGGAAAAGATTTTTAATGATTTTTAGGTAAAAAGGTCTTTGATTTTTAAAAAGACTATAAAAAACGTTTGGTCTTTTTATGAAGATTTTTAAAGATTTTTAATGAAAAGGTCTTTGGTGATTTTAAAAAGACGTTAATTTGTAGAAGAAAATCTTTGGTGATTTTTAAAAGTCTTTTGGTGATTTTTTAAAGTCTTTTCGTCTTTTTAGATAAAAATCTTTTGGTGATTTTTAAAGTCTTCAATTTTTCGATAAAGGTCCTTGAATTTTCGATAAAAAGGTGTTTGATTTTAGATGAATCTTTGGTGATTTTAGATAAAAAGGTCTTTGGTGAAATAAAGGTCTTTAATTTTTAGAAAGGTCTTTAATTTTTAAAAAGGTCTTGAATGATTTTTGGACTTTAATGATTTAGAAACACTTTAATTTTTAGGAAGATATTTTTGTCTTTTTATCTCTTCCTTTCGTAATTTTATAAAGACTTTCGTGATTTAGAAAGACTTTAATGATTTAGAAAGACTTTAGACTTTATAGACGTTAACACTTTCTCTTTCTTCTCACTCTGTTTCGAATACTTTATGAAGGAGATTTACGGATTCTTCAAAGATGTAACTATTTCCAATTGACGTAATAAGAAATGAAGTATCGAATGAATAGTATATCAAATAGTAGTGAATTATATCTGAATACTAAATAGGATTTTAGTGAATGGATAAATGGAAATGAAAATTGATAAACTGGAAATGAAAAGTATTGTATGGAAATGGAAATAGATAACTTGTATGGAAATAGAAATTGGATTTAGTATTTACAAACTCTCAAGTTATAACAAGATGCCTTTCCTAGTCAACTTTCTATGAATACAAAATGAACAAGCAAAATAATAAGCAAAGTAATAAACAAAGAAAACTCAAAGTGCGTGGAAAAAGTGAAAAGGGATGAGAAGAAGAAGAAGAAGAAGAGAAGAAGAAGAAGGAAGTAATGAGGTTATTCATGTATTCTTATGAATATGCTCTTATTTAATCGTAGCTACATTGATCCAATGCTTTCCTTTTCCTTCTTTTCGTAACTTTTATCAATTTTTTGTATTTCTAAAGCTCAATAATTTGAGATTTTAAATGTAAAATATTTTTGTTGTCTCATTTAATTTATGAAGAAATCTTTCAAATAAATCGAAACACGAATGGAATACAAAGTTAGTGAACGTCAATTAACTGATGAGATTTAGCTTGAATTTAGCTTGAATATATTACGAGGATATTACTAAGAGGATTTGTTAGTAAGTGGAATGTAAAGTGTGTAAAGTTTTAGTGTATTATGTGTATTCTTTGTATTATGTGTATTCTTTGTATTCTTTGTATTCTTTGTATTCTAAGTTTTTTCCTATACGTTTTTTACTACTCTTGTTTTTTACTTCTCTTGTTTTTTACTATACGTTTTTTCTATATGTATTTTGTTTTTTCTATATGTATTCTGTATATGTTTTTTTCTATATGTATTTTACTATATATTCTATATATCTTCTATATATCTTCTAATCTCATTCTATATATATTATATATATTCTATATTCTCTATATCTTCTTTATATTCTCTATATTCTATATATCTTCTATATATTCTGTATCTTCTAGTCTCTTTTAGAGAAAAAAAAAGTATAAAGGTGCAAATCTGATCTTTTGATTTATCTAAATTGAATTTCAACTTAATTTGACTCTCAACATCTCTAAACAATTTCAATCAACATCTCTTGAATTTCGTGATTTCTTCTTCTTTTCTTTAATGGCTGCAAAAAATATACAAAAATATACAAAAATTACAAAATACCAGTAATAAAAAATGCCAATAATATGAAAATACCAATAATACAAAAATTACAAAAATATACAAAAATATACAAAAAAGTCCAAGTACTTTCCAAGTACTTCATAAAAATGCATACCAGTAAATTTAGATCATACTATGAATACTGGGAATACTTGTACTTCTTATATAATTTGAATATAAGAATTAAGAGAAAACAAAGAATAACCATGATCCGATTTTAGCTATTATTTCTGGATTAACTGTAATAAAAAACTGACATTTTAACTTTTCTATTTCAAGTTACTATTCAGTTTTCTATTTTCTTTATTTTCTCTTCATTATTTTCTCGATTTTCTCTTTCTCTATTTTCTTTATTTTCCATTTTCTCTTTCTCAATTTTCTTTATTCTTTCTCTTTATTATTTTCTCTTTATTCTCTATTTAATCGAAAATGAAGAAATCCCTTAACAACAAATTACTTTCAAGTATTTCTGGAAATATTCTGATCTTACTAATCGAGAAAGAACAACTGACTTCTAAAGCTGGATCTTATCTAGTTATAGTTAACAGATATACTATAACTAACTATACTCTAATAACTATAACTACTCTATCTATTAATAATCTACAAATATATAAAATAGTTAAATAAAAACTTCAAAAATGAAATTTCAAAAAATCAAAAATTTGTCTAAATTTCCAAATCAAAAATTCAAAAAATCAAAAATCAAAAATTCAAAAATCAAAATTTCCAAATCAAATCCAAATCAAACCAAATCCAAATCAACTCAAACTCCTGCTATGTTCCACCCACTCTAATTTCAATCATGTTATTCGAAGAAAACTCGCACATTCTTTCTCTTCTTCCTTCGTTAATAACCAACCTATATACGCTTCAAAACGTGGCCCCTAAACTTGAACGGGGTCTAAAGAAGTTCCATCCTGGTTTGGAAATCTCCGCAAAGGGCGAGTTCTTGGACCTCGACGAACTGAAGTGTTTGCTTTTATCGTTAACTTTTGGAAATGAGTTTTTAAGGTGTTTAGAAATGTTGAATGGGGTTTTTATGGAAAGTGATAAATTAGAAAATACTACTAGTAAATTAGAAAATACTACTAGTAAATTAGAAAATGATAAATCAGAAAAATTAAAAAGTACTAGTAAATTAAAAAGTACTAGTAAATTAGAAAGTACTAGTAAATTAGAAAATACTACTAGTAATTTAGAAAGTACTAGTATAAAAAGTACATCAGATTTTTCCAGTAAAGAAGTTTCTAGTAAATTCTCTAGCAAACTCGACCACGCCACTAGTAAAAGTCTTTTTGTCCAGGAATCCCCTGAATCCGAATACTACGAGTTTCTTTCTCTTTTGGAAGAATATACCGGGAAAACCATCAAAAACAATTCCTTCTGTGAAATCTCGAAAAAGACAAAAATTCCAAAAAATCTGGAAACTTTTCAAGTGGATTTGAAAAATTGGTTCTGTACTTGTGAAACGTACCATTCGTTTTATGTATCTCTGGAATTCACGTTTGATAGGAAGGTTAAGGTGGATAATTGGATCGGGAGGATCTTGATAGATTCAAAGAGTGGAGTGTTGAATCCGGTTCCGATATGTAGGCATATATTGAGTGTTTTGGTGGTGGTGGGGAATGAAAACTTAAGTATTAAACGAGCGGATCAAACGAGCGGAGCGAGTTTGATAGCGAGTTAAACGAGTGAAGCGAGTTTAATAAGAGTTAAACGAGCTTCGCTCGTTTAATATAGCTTGTTATATGACTCGTTATATGATTTAAATAAATAAAATTACCCCCTAAATTCGCAACCCCTTTTTCTTTTTTAGTTTTTTTTAGAATCTTTTTATTCTTTCATTTTAAAGCAAATAAAATATCAAAATTAAATGCATAAAATATAATTATATAAAGTAAGATGCGAATAATAGCCCAATCACTTAAATAACTTGACATTGAAATGACTTCTGACTTGTAGATGTATTTTATAAATGAAGCGTGAATATGTATTATGAGTATTGTATTATACTGGGTACTAGATATCAGGTATCAGAAGATAATAAGATAGAGATAATAAGATAATAAGATAGAGATAATAAGATAGAGATAATAAGATAATCAGGAAGACATGTGTTACGTGTTTTTTCAGTTAATGGAAATGTATCGTATATATGATATATCAAATAAGTATCATCTCAGTAAATAATTCTCACACTAATTTTTCATTTCTCTTATTTCTCATTTCTGTGATTTTTCTCATTTCTCAGATTTCAGTGATTTTTCTTATTTTTCATTTTTCATTTTTCAGATTTCTCAGATTTCTCAGATTTTTCTCATTTCTCCTATTTTATAACAATAACCATATCTATAATATCTCATACCATAAATATCAAACCAAGAAAATGCTAAATAAATAAATAAGCTAAATAACAAAATAGCTAAATAAGCTAAATATTAGAATAACTAAATATATCTAAATAACAATTAATAAACATCTAGTTACTAATAAATATATATCTACTCACTAGTTACGCTCTAATTCAACTAAAATATCAAAAATATCAAGCTAAAAGATTTGTATAATTATACTTAATATGAGTAAAAAAATACTCACTCTCATTTTTGAAAATTTGAAATATGTGAATTTATAAATGATTTTATAATATATATGATTTTATGAATATGTGATTTCATGAATACATGACTAACAATGACCTATACACTCCTTTACATCCATTGTATCACCAATTCAGATTTTTAGTGGAATATTGATTTTATGTGTAATCGGTATAAATAGAAAAATAGCGAGATAATAGATAATAGATAATAAATGGATAAACAGCTAATAAATAGATAATATCTAATATAATATGGAATAGATAATATTAACCAACTAATAAATACATAATATCTAACATATAAAATATACTAGCTAATATAATATACAATATCCAATATAATGTATAACATATCACCAAAAAAAACTCGCTAATAAATAGAAAATAAATATTTAATATAAGCTAATATACAGAAAATACTAGCAAATAAATATCCAATAAATATCTAATAAATATATAGAAAATACTAGGTAATATATAGAAAATAAAATACACTATCTAATAAATATCTAATAAATATAATATATCATATCTAATATAAAATATACTAGTAATATAACATATAACATATAACACCTCAAAAAACAAGCTAATAAATATCCAATATAATATAGAAAAAACAAGCTAATAAACATCCAATACACTATCTAATACACTAACTAATAGAACATAAATCATATAATAGCTAATATAATATACAATATACTATCTAATATAACATATAATATATAACATACTATCTAATATAATACACTAGAAAACATCACCAAAAAAAACCACCTAATAAAAAACTACCTAATAAAAAACCACCTAATAAACATCAATATACTAGCTAATAAATAGAAAATACTACCTAATAAATAGAAAAAAAACTAATATAATATACATAATATACATAATATAACATATACTAGCTAATATACTAGCTACTAGCTAATATACTAGCTAATATACTAGTTAATATACTAGCTTTTAGCTAGTATATTCATAAAGAGCTACCAAAAAACTCACGCGCTTCGCTTGTTCGTTTTTTTCGCTTGTTCGTTTTCTCGTTTTTTTTTTGTCGTGCACGCCCAATTCCCAGCAAAAACTTCACCAAAGCTTCCACGCCACCAGCAACGCCACTGATCATCATCTTCTTCATCATCCGAAGACAAGAACAGGCCTAATACATTCACAGGTTGTCACAGAAAACCAAAGACTAAGTACTACTAAAATACTAGTACCAATTTAGCCAATTTAGCCAATTTAGCCATAGCCAAATTTACAGCCAAATTAGCCAAATTTACAGCCAAACCAAAAATTACAAAAATTACAACCAAGCTAGTTCTAGCCATCCAACTCTAAACAACTCCTAGGCAAACAACTCTAAACAACTCCTAGGCGAACACCTCCAGCTACTCCAGCTACCTATGCACCCTTTCTAGTCTTTTTTATGTCATCCTCGTCAACCTCCACATCCTTGACGTCTGCCCCTTTGAATGCAGAAACCCCCCTCAAGCCTCGATTCCGGGGCGATGCTCAGACCTTTTCGCCCACGGAGCATCCCATGCTTCACCAGCACCTTCTAGCACAGCCTTATATCCCGCAGCAGTATGTGTACATGCCGTTTATGCATCCCATGTACCCTTCTCCGGATGTGATGTATCATAATCAACTTTTTATGATGCAGGCACAACAAGTGCCGCCGCATTTCCATCAAATGAACGCTGTGCCGATTTCTCGTAAACGTGGCAACCAATACGCGGCCAAAGTATCCAAAGCACATAACTTTATCCCCTCAGCGTTGAGCAGTGCTAGTAACTCGCCCGTGCCTAAACAAGCTTCCACTAATACTAATGATAACGACACTCACGACATTCACGACAAATCTAATAGACCAAATGCATATCCCATCTTTTTTAACTCTTCACAGCGAGAATGGACAAATAGGGTTTTTCCAAAAGCAAGTTTTCACTCCTTTGATTCGCCTCGCTTTGTGAAAATCAAAAGAGACCCGGTGCTTGTGAAAGACCATAACTTGAATTCCACGTTTAAAGAGGGAAAAGAAAAAAAGACTCAGAATACTCAGAATACTCCTCCTACTAATTGGGCCTCTGTTCTTCAAACAAACAAAGAACGGCCTTTTGATATGAAGAATGAATCCATTCAACCGCTAGGTATTCTTCTTCTTCGTATCATGTTTGATCCTAACTACTCTGTGCTAAAAGAGTTACCAGTATATGATCTTAAACCTAGGGGGTTAACAAACACAGGAAATATCTGTTATATGAATAGTATCTTACAAGTTTTGATATTTTGCCAGCCATTTAACAAGTTGATGAGGTTAATCAACGATAAAGCGGTGGGTAGTTTAAATGGAAAGACTCCGTTGTTAGATGCTTCTATTAAGTTTCTTAACGACTTTATAAAACCTCCTAAAGAAGGAGAATACTTTGATTCCAAAAACGCCTTATCTCCAGAAACCTTTTACATGAACTTGATATCCCATGAAAGGTTCCAGCATTTAAAATGGGGCCAGCAGGAAGATGCCGAGGAGTTCTTGGGGTATTATTTAGAAGGATTGAATGAGGAGTTTTTAGGAGCATTAAGGGGATTATCCAGTTCCAGTGTGGATTCATTGATTTCAGGATTTATCCAGGAAAACTTTGAACACGGAACTCAATTCAAAAACGAGGTGAGAAATTGTATGAGGATTCTAAAAAATGATAAAAAGAATGAAAACGAATGGAACGAAGTTTCTAATAAGAAAATAAGCATCAAACGAGCCGTGGAAATCGAACCAACGCCTATTAGTTTGATTTTCGGCGGGGAGTTCCGGAGCGTGGTTACCATTCCTAAAGGAAATAACAGTACCACTAGCATCACGATTGATCCTTTCCAGCGGATCCAGTTGGATATCAGTGAGAGTTCTTCTATCGAAGAAGCATTAAAGCATTTTAACCATATTGAAAGTATCAGTTTTAAGGAAAAAGACCAGGATAAGGAAATCAAGAAACAAACGTTTATTTCGAAATTGCCTTGTATTTTAATCATCCATCTAAAAAGATTCTCCTTTTTAAGCGAAAAGGAAATCGGAATCGAGAAACTCAGAAAGAAAATCGACTATTCCCACGAACTAACTATTCCCAAAGAAGTTTTAAGCGTCACTCTGGAGGATTACGAGTTATGTGGCGTTGTTTATCATCACGGGTCGAATGCTCAAGCTGGTCATTATACCAGTGATGTGAAGATAAACAAGGAATGGGCGAGAATAGATGATACCCAGGTGAGGGGGATACAAGAGGAGGAAGTGTTGGGGGGGGGTGAGAGTATAAAGAGCGCGTATATTTTGGTGTATGGGTTGAAGTGAGGCTGAAGAACGGAACGTTCTGAAGAGCATACGTTATGAAGAAGAAAGAATGTTAAAGAGTGTTTTAATGTTAATGTTTTTAATGTTAATATTAATGAGTATTAATGTTCTTAATGTTCTTAATGAATGTTTAAGAGTATTCTTAATGTTAATGTTAATGTTAATTTTAATATTCTTAAAGTTAATGTTAATATTAATGAATGTTATGTTACTGAATATTCTTAACTTTATGTTCTTGACCTTCCTAATGCTCTTTATGTTCTTAATGAATGTTAAGGTGAATGTTATGTTCTTAAATGTTCTTGAATGTTTTTGAATGTTTTTAATACTTTTAACGTTTTTAACGTTTTTGAATATTCTTGATATTCTTAATATTTTGAATATCTTGATTATAATTAATATTCTTGATATTTTTGATATTTTTAACATTTTTAACGTTCTTAATATTTTGAATGTTCTTAATATTTTAACGTTTTTAACATTCTTAATATTTTGAATACTTTTAATGTTCTTTATGTTTTTGAATATTAATGAATTTTAAAGTTCTTAAATGTTTTTGAATATTTCTCATGTTCTTAATGTTTTTAAATGTTTTTTAACAATCCCACGTTTTTAAGTCCAGAACAAAATACGGAAAAACGGAAGAAGCAAAATAAAAGATTTGATACTTTTGATATTTTGAGTATTTTCGATATTTTGAGTATTTTAAGTATTTTCGATATTTCGAGTATTTTTGAAATTTTAAGTATTTTTGAGTATTTTAAGTATTTTCGAGTATTTTAAGTATTTTTGATATTTTAATACTTTTAATACTTTTAATACTTTTAAGTATTTTCAAAATCTTCCCATCAAGAGTTTTCTTGCTCCGAGTTACAGCCACTTTATAAGGTGTAGTGTGAAATATGTACTATAAATAAAAAATAGTTTCAAAGGTGTAGAAGAAAAAAAAAAAGTATTTTTGAATATCAAGTAAATTTCAAATATCAAGTAAATTTCAAATATCAGTTTTAGTATTTTTTATCTTCATAAAAATAATAAATTTGTATAGTTTTAAATATCATTGAGTTAAAAATACAATTGGCTTGATATGAGTTTATTAATAAGTTTATTAAGAGTAAGTTAAGAGTAATTTATTAAGAATAATTTATTAAGAGTAATTTATTAAGAATATTATGAGACCTCGGGAATATCGGAAATAACAAAAAGTGAAAAAACAAAAAACAAAAAAGAATTATTTAAATAAATTTACAAATATACGAAGAAACGTAAAACGAATAAACCGAAGGTTTATGAGGTTTCTGGATATTATCTGATTATATGATTATATGATTATATGATTATATGATTATATGATTATATGATTATATGATTACCTGTATATTATCTCTAATATCCTTTGATTCTTTCGAAGTTTGATAAAGTAAAAATAAATATATATAATCAAAAACCGAAGATAATCGGATAAAAAGAGAAGATAGTGAATAACACAAGGACCTAGAAAGGCCATGAATTTGGCTTTTCTTTGGCCTTTTCTTTGGCTTTTCTTTGATCTTTTCTTTGATCTTTTCTTAACATCACTTTTTTGTTAAAATCACTCAAAAACGATTTTTTAAACGAAATATTCATACTAAATATAAAAGAAACCATTCTCTATTCAATTGAGTTATTTTCAGTAAAATCCAATAAAATAATTCCTCATTTTTATACTCAATCATTTACCTATCCCTAAAATATTATTTTCAAAAATCGGGCGTGTGGCGTAGTTGGTAGCGCGTTCCCTTAGCATGGGAAAGGTCTCCGGTTCGACTCCGGACTCGTCCATTAAAATTTTAAGCTTTTTTAAGGATTTAATTTAGATTTTTAAGATAAAGTGCTGGTAAAAAAGAAGATAAAAAAAAGTTAAGATAAAAAAAAGAAGATAAAAAAAAAGTTAAGATAAAAAAAAGAAGATAAAAAAAAGCTAAGAAATTGAGAAAATTGAGAAAGTAAAAATAAAGAAAATCAAGAATTAAGAAAGAGAAAAATGTCAAAAAAAACAAGAAAGTAAAAATTAAGTAAAAATTAAGAAACTACAAGAAAGTGAAAATTAAGTAAAAATCACGAAATAAAAAAACTAATCACATTCTTTAACTAATTGAATAATACGTACCTAATCTAAATATATAATCATATATTACTTTAATCAATGTATAGATAGTTGACAAGACAAATAGAATTTAATTGTAGGCGCAGTTTTAGAGAAATAAAAAAAGAAGGATAGAGAAATAAAAGAGGGATAATTAAAAAAGGGATAATTAAAAAAGAATGATAATCAATTAAAAATGACATATAAGATAAAAAAGACACATAACATAAAAGACATAACATAAGACATATAAGAGAAACTAGGAAATACTTTACATAAAACCACATATTACGCACCTGGCTGCAAATGATCCTGGAAAGAATTAAATGACGTCATTTAACAGAAACGGATTCAAGTATTACACCCTGATTCGTGATAATGCAGAAAAGTGCAGAAATGAAATAAAGATTATAAAAAGAATATAAGTATAACAAGAATAACTATAACAAGAATATATTGTAGTTAATATAGTTAATATATTGTAGTTAATATAGTTAATGTATTATAGTAATACGTTTTTTATACTTTTTCTATATATTCCTTTTATTCATTTTCTACTTCCTTCTTATCACAAGGCTGAGTATAGCGGGGAGAATCTATTATCTATAACTATTAAATTAACAATTAAAAATTATCTATTAAAATTAACAAGTAAAATTAAATGCATGACGATAAACCAAGAAAATGGAAAGTCCAAAAAGACAAAAAGTACCAAAAAATTGTCAAATAAGTACCTAAAAAGTACCAAAAAACTACCAAAAAACTACCTAAAAAAGCCTAAAAAGCACCTAAAACTATCTAAAAACTACCTAATAACATATATATAACATATATCTTAAATACACCTTATATATTCTTCTTAAATATGTCTAAATACATTTCTCTGATATCCCACATTTCTCAATTTGTCAGCTTATAATATTTTTTAAAAAGACCAGGGCTCAAATCAAAATCAAAGAATATAAAAGGAATAGAAATAACAAGAAAACAAGAAAACAAAATAACTAATCATACTAAATAACAAAATAACTAACTAAATAACAAACAACTTTATTATGTCCTCATCTAACTCCATTAAGAACGAACCCACTGCCAAACCAATCATGGTGTTCACGTCTTTTAAAAAGGAATATGAGAGACCGGAAAGAGACTGGTACCAAAACATGAAAATAAGCCTAGGAAGTATCTTTGGAGCCTGTGGTGCTATTCCTTGTTGTATATGTACTAACCCGTATAAAGAAGTTGAGCAAGGCCAGGTTGGCCTAGTTCAGGAATTTGGAGCTTTAGTGAGAGTAGTTGATCCTGGAGTTTCTTATATAAACACGTGGTCTGAGAAATTGACTCGGGTTTCTATAAAGATCAATATCCGGGAAATCCCGAGTCAATCGTGTCTTACCAGAGACAATGTCGGAGTCAATATCACCTCGGTGGTTTATTATAATATAATTGACCCTCAGCGTGCTTTCTTTTCTATTTCCGCTATAGATTCGGCTATCATGGAAAGAACGCAAACAACTTTACGTGATGTCATTGGAGGACGAATTCTTCAAGATGTAGTTGAAAAACGCGAGGAAATCGCAGAGTCTATAGAGAGTATAATTGCAAAAACCGCTTTTGACTGGGGAGTTAATATCGAATCCATTCTTATAAAAGACCTTACATTACCTTCACAAGTTCAATCTTCTTTATCCGCCGCAGCAGAAGCAAAACGAATCGGAGAAAGTAAAATCATAAATGCTAAAGCGGAAGTGGAAAGCGCGAAATTGATGAGAAAAGCTGCGGATATTTTGGCGTCAAAACCCGCTATGCAGATAAGATATTTAGAGGCTATGCAGGCCATGGCAAGGCAATCGGGAACAAAAGTGATTTTTATGCCTTCTTCGGGGGAAATAGAGAGAAACGTAGGAAATGATTATAAACCGAATACAGAGGAATTGGAGGAGGATACGGAGTGGGCGAGAAGAGGGGTTGAGGCGATTGCGCTTCAGGAGGCGATAAGGCACTAAAATACGAACGAAGTGAGTATTTTAGTGTCTTAGATACTAAAAAAGAAGATAAATCTTCTTTTTTGGTCTTTTTTGACCTTTTTTAGGCCTTTTTTGGCCTTTTTTTGACCTTTTTAGTCCTTTTTTGGTCTTTTTATCGTCTTTTTTTGCCTTTTTTTGCCTTTTTATCTTCTTTTTTCGTTGTTCCTTTTATCTTTTTTCGTTCTTTTTTTCTGCTTCTTTTTTTTTTGTCTTCTTTTTTTTTTCATTTTTCTCTTTTCCTTTTTCTTATCTTTTTTTTTGCACCCAAAGTGCCTAATAATTAATAATCTACGATTAATGAATATGGCTGGACCATGAGGTGTTTAATATATAATTGACTGTTTAAGGGTGTAGATATATAGTATAAGCATTTTATGTAGTTTTACTTAATAAGTGTTATACGTGAAATTAAGGGGGTTTTTAGTGGGATTTTTGATTTTCTTTTAACTCAATTTGTGATTTTTGATCTTGAAGTTTTTTGAGTTTTGATGATTTTTAAGGATTTTTAGTTTTTAGTTTTTGATGAGTTTTAAGGTTTTTTGAGATTTTTAAGTTTTAGGATTCTGAGGATTTTTGAGTTATGGGATTTTTATCATTTTGATGATTTTTTAGTAGTGGGATTTTTGATTTTGATGATTTTTGATTTTTAGTTTTTAGTTTTGGGTTTTTGATGATTTAAGGGTTGTGAATTTAGGGGATTTTTGAGTTTTTGAGGTTTTTTGGGATTTTTAAGTTATGGTTTTTTGAGGATTTAGTGGTTGCAAATTAAGGGGTTGCAAATTAAGGGGTTGCAAATTTAGGGGTTTTTTATTTAAGGGTTTTTATTTAAGGGTTTTTTATTTAAGGGTTTTTTATTAGAAAAAGACCCGAACTTCAGAGTACAAAGATAAAAACCCGAACTTCAACATAGAAAATGAAAAGACCCGAACTTCAACATAAAAAATAAATAGGCCCGAAATGCAACATAAAAAAACGAAAAGGCCCGAACTGCAACAAAACAAAAAAGCCCGAACTGCAACAATATAAAAGGCCCGAACATCAATACATAAGGAAAAGGCCCGAAATGCAACGTAATAAACAGAAAAGGCCCGAAATGCAATAAATAAGGTTTTTCATAATTAGACCCGAACTTCAGAGTACAATTCTAAAAAGGCCCTAAATGCAACGTAATAGAAAAGGCCCGAAATGCAATATTATAAAAGGCCCGAACTTCACATATAAACAAAAAGGCCCGAACTTCAATAAAAAGGCCCTAACTTCACATAGTAATTAGAAAGGCCCTAACTTCAATAAATAAGGAAAAGGCCCGAACTTCAACATATAAGGGGTTTTGAATTTAGGGGTTTTGGATTTAGGGGTGTATTTAAAAGAATTTAGGGATGATCTTATATGGTCTATAATCTTATTGTAGTATATGATCTTATTTTAGTATATATGATCTTCTTCTGGTAATATATGATATGTTCCTATTATAGTATATATCCTATGTTTCATATTTTACTGGAATATAATGAAAAGTTTCAAGTAACTGTTTTGTATAATTGTTTATTTGCTTAAAGAATGGTAACACGTATCTCCTAAGGTCTTCTAGTTATACTATATATCACGTAAAAATTCATTGTAGTTAAAAGTTACTTTTTAATTGGGTGCAAAATTTCTGGCAAATTTTCTGGCAAAAATTTCTGGCAAAAATTCACATAAATGAAAAAAGTTTCAAAAATTAAAGAATCAAAGAAAAGAATCAAAGATTAAAGATGGAAATTTGATCACGACTTCCTGGATTGATAGTGTAGTGATTTTTTTATGATTTTATGATTTTATGATTTTCTTTAGACCTCGGATGCAAATTACACACAAGAGTATTAAATATTACTTATCATATATTATATATCCTTTATATATTATATATCATATCTTTTTTGTATTCGCTCATCTACTAGTTTAAAAGTAGTTTACTTATTTCCCGAGGTTAATATTTAACAACGTAATAGAATATATAGAGTATAGTTAGAATATTTAGACTACTTAAAATATTTAGACTACTTAAAATATTTAGACTACTCAAAATCCTTCGGTAAAACGGAAAATTAACTTCAGAAATCTTCATTTTCTGAAGACTAAACAACTTAACGGATTTCTCGGGAGCTTTGCGGTAATTTGTTTCTGGTCGCGGGTAGCGGGATTTACGGTAAAGTTCAGATACGGTTAAATTTACCGAGGATTCGGATTTCGCGGGAACTGAGAACTCGAAAATTACTGAGAACTCGGAAGTGAGATTTGCGGGAATTACTGAGAACTCGTGGTACTGAGGATTTGAGATTTTCTGAGGATTTGAGATTTTCTGAGATTTCGAGATTTTCTCGGATTCGTTCCCTATAGAATAGAAAGAGAGTGAGAGGATTATGGTGTAAAAGTCATAGAAGATCCAGTGATTATCTTATAACTCTAATTTCTATACTCACTTACTCTTACTGATACTTTGATACTCTACTTACTTTTATTTCTCTGATGCTCTTATTTCTCTTATACTATTATTTCTCTTATACTCTCCTTACTATTATTTCTCCTTAATATTATTTCTCCTTAATATTATTTCTCTCCTTATTATTTCTCCTTATTATTTCTCTCCTTAGTATTTCTCTCCCTAGAAATAGCGAGAAAAATTACCAGTAACAATTCCCAGTACAAATTACCAGTAACAATTACATACAAATTACATACAAATTACATACAAATTACATACAAATTACATACAAATTACATACAAATTACAAGTACAAATTCCCAGTTAATTTCCAGTTAATTCCCAATTCCAGCAACAATCAATTATAACTTATCTGAAATCATGATAACTAAAACATATATCTAACAATCTTCCTATTACCTTTTTACTACCAGTAACATTTGAACTTCTAAATTTTTACTGAGAATCTTTGAAATTCAGCGTAGCGAGGAATTGTATAAAGTATAAAGACATAAAGACATAAAGTAAATAAAGTAAATAAAGTAAATAAAGTAAATAAAGTATACATAAAGTATAAAGTACATATCTACAATATAAATACATCTACAATATAAATAACTCTCTCTATCTTAACTCTCTCTCTATCATAACTCTCATAATAAGCATTACGAGAATCCCTCAATAAATTTACTAAATAAATTTACTAAATACATTTCTAATCAATTAATTTTTAAATCAAAAACATTCTACTCTCTTCTCTATCTCTTCTCTAAATAACTTCTCTATAACTTCTCTAAATAACGTCTCTAAATAACTTCTCTAAATATCTTCTTATTATTCTTAGCGCTCTTTTTATTTCGCGAAGTTGACACCAAAACATTTCCGCCGTCATGAGTAACTCTGGGTTTGACTGGTTGAACTTGTACCCAAGCGTCAACGGCTCCCAGGCGCCTCCGGTCTCTTTCAGTCCACTGTTTCAGAATAATAACAATACTACTAATAACAATACTACTAATCACAATAATACCTATCATAATAATCAGAATATTACATATCATAATCAAAATACTACGAATCAGAATAATCAGGATATTACGTATCAGAATCAGAATAATCAGGATATTACGTATCAGAATATTACTAAAAATAATCAGGATATTACGTATCAGAATATTACTAGTAATAATATTACTAGTAATAATATTACCTATCAGAATCAAAATCAAAATCAAAATCAACAACCAATACAAAATCAACCAATACAAAGTCAATCTCATCAAAACCACTCAATACAAACTCAAATACAACCAATACAAAGTCAATCCACTTATCAAAGTCAATATCACACCTACACCCCCCCCTTACAACATCCCTCTCCCTTTTCCCATTTAAACGCCTCCGCTGATCAACTCATTAAACAACCTTCCATTCCTTTATCGCTAACCGCCCAGGAACTCTCGCTCCAGGAATCGAAAACGTACATGCGATGGTATAGCGATATTCTTGCCAGAACCAATACAAGGACTATTACTATGAAGGATGTTTTCCAGTTTCTCCACAACTTCCGGATCGAGCCCTCGGTTAAAGATAAAATCGCCCGGATCTTTGCGAAAATCGCAAATTCGATTAATATCGGCGAGTTCTTTGCGCTTCTAAGGCTCATTTCGCATACTTTGAACGGGCTGGAACCGGACCGGATGTTGATAAAGGTGGAAGCTCCGGTCCCGGCGCCGCCCTCGATTCTCTCGAAAAAAAGACAAAACGAGTCGGAAGTCACGGAACCGGTGGGCAAACCTTTGGATATCGATGGGTTTACCCAGTTCTTATTAACCGGGGAAAGACCGGATAACCCTCGGAAAAAGAAACTAAAGTCGGTAAAGTTCTCGGATCAATTGGTCCAGGAAGACCGGAGTGAAATTCCGGTGGATTTCACAAGTTTAACTATGGATGAACTTTTGAGAATAAAGGAAAATAAGGAAGAAGATTATGAGCCGCAGTTACTAAGACCGAATATGACAGGTCCGGTGGATATGGCGAGGATGTTTGGTAGTACGAGTAATATTACGAGTAATATTACGAGTAATAATGTGATGAGTCCAAATGTGACCGGTCATAATATGACCGGTAATAATATGACCGGTAATAATATGATGAGTCCAAATATGACCGGTCCGAATATGACGAATCACAATATGACGGATCACAATATGACCGGTCATAATATGACCGGTAACTCACCACAACTATTACGACCAAATGTGACCGGTCCGGTCGACATGGCCCGGATCTTCAATCCAAATGAAGTGTCTTTACAATCATTTACCTCACAAATGACCGGAAGTACCCAGGCGAACACCCAAGCAAACGCGCATCCGGAAGTTCCGGGGAGAGCTCCACCCCCGGTTCCGTCCACAAGACGGTCAAGGTCGATTTCCACGCCCCCGGGAGTCCCCGGAGTTCCGAGTATTCCTGGACTTCCGAGGATTTCCTCACCCTCGTTTGGACCGGAAGTGACTCAAAATAGTACCAGTAAAACCGCACCGCCTCCGCCGCCGAGGAGGAGGAATACCTCGGTGACCGGAACTCCGCCCCCGTTGCCCCCGAAAGTGGTGTATTCCGAGGGGTACGAGAGTTCCGGGAATAATAGCACGGCGAATATCTTGGACGATTTGAAGGCGTTGCAGGAGGAGGTGGAGAAGATAAGGAGCATGACGGGGGGTTTCTAGATACGAACGAAGTGAGTATCTAGAAATAAAGAATACAAAAATACTCACGAAAAGAATACAAAAATACTCACTTCGTGAGTATTTTTGGATTTTCTAAAATAAAAGATAAAAAAATACTCACGAAGTGAGTATTTTCGTAGATAAAATATAAAGAAAATAGACGTATCTAATTGAAGTATTACACCTGTAAGTTTATAAAGTTTCTTTGTAGTTTATTCGTAGTTTAAAAACAACGAACCAGTGGAAATGTTGTCCTAAAATCCTCCCTAACTTCTAAAATCCTCACTAAAAATCCTCGCTAATCTACAAAATCCTCGCTAAATCCTCACTAAATCCTCGCTAAATTCTCCCTAAAAATCCTCCCCAACTTCTAAAATCCTCCCTAAATCTTCGCTAATCTACAAAACCCTCCCTAAAAATCCTCCCTAAAAATCCTCGCTAAAATTTCAAGTCCTCGCTAAAAATCCTCCCTAAAAAATCTAATCCTCGCTAGAAATCCTCGCTAGAAAACTAACTCCGGCGAGAAAATCCTCCCTAAAAAATCAAGTCCTCGCTAAAAGTCCTCCCTAAATCCTCACTAAAATTTCAAGTCCTCACTAAATCCTCACTAAAATATCAAGTCCTCCCTAAAAATCCTCGCTAAAAAATCTAATCCTCGCTAGAAATCCTCGCTAGAAAACTAACTCCGGCGAGAAAATCCTCACTAAAAAATCAAGTCCTCGCTAAAAATCCTCACTAAATCCTCACTAAAAATCCTCGCTAAAATAAGAAACCCCCTAAATAAAACCCTTTAATATCTGAAAAATAATCAACTCCAATTCAAAAATCGGATGTATCTTAAAACTCAAAAACCTTCGGTTTTTTCGTTTTCACAAAAACCCGTTCATTAATATTATAAGTAGCATATCCATTTCTATGTCAAATACATTCCAAACCATAAACATATCGTGTTTTTTTTTTGTTTCATTTGTGTTTTATTTGTTTCATTTTTGTTTTTATGTTTCATTTTTGTTTTATTTGTTTTATTTTTGTTTCATTTTTTTTCATTTTTTTATGTTTCATTTTATGTTTCATTTTTTTTCATTTTCTTTTTTTCTTTTTTTTTTTTGCAGCCAAATTTTGCGAAAATTTAAAGATTCATTTTTGCGAAAAAAAAGAAAGTATAAAGTAGATAAATAAGTATAAAGTAGAAAGTAGATAAAAAATAGAAAGTATAAAAAATTAACGTAATGCCTGGAAATCATTATGAGATTACTCAAATTAACTATAAAGTATATAAAGTATATAAAGTATATAAAGTATATAAAGTATTTGTTATAAGTATTTATTCTTTATAAAGTGAAAACTTTATATTAATCAGTTAATAAAGAAAATACTCACTTTGTTCGTATTTTCGTATAAATAAAAAATACGAGTATTTAAATAGAAATGTGATTTTATAACTTGAATTTATACCTTATATACTTCTATACTTCTATAACTTGATTTAAAATTTTTGAATATTTGAGGAATGAATATTTCACTGAATCTACTGAATTTATATAGATTCTATAATAACCCTTAAAATATATTCAAAGAAAATATAAATAAATTCGCAATTTTTTTTGCAGCATTTTTTGCAGCCAAAAAAAGTAGAAAAAATTCAAATCATATTCGAAAAATGAAAAGTTTATAAGAAAAAGTTTATAAAGAAAAAGTTTATAAGAAAAAGTTTATAAGAAAAAGTTTATAAAGAAAAGTTTATAAGAAAAAGTTTATAAAGAAAAAGTTTATAAGTAGAAAACATAAAGAACATAGTAGGATTAGGAACACGTGATATATTTATATTAAAGATATGGCTGCAAAAAGTTCATTAATATCTTTCTATTTTATATAAAGTACCATAATCCTGTTAAACTTACTTAAGCTAGGTTAACATTCCTAATTCTTTTATCCTTTATTATTTTTCCTTTATAGTTTTTTAACTGATAACTAAATAAAATGAAAAAGTTTTTAATTAAACTTTCAATAAAAGAATGTAGTAAAAAATGAAATTAGCAAAAAAAGTAATTGAAAAAAAAAGTAAAAAATTTAGCTGCAAAAAAAAAAAATTAAGCTGAAAAAAATTACGCTGCAAAAAATTTAACTGAAAAAAATTAACTGCAAAAATAGTAAATATTCTAGTAAATATTCTATTAGATGTATAATAACTTTGTATAACACTATTAACACAAGTACTATTTAGATACTCAAAGTTTTGTAGCTTAAATATATTCTTTTTTTAACTAAACTATTTCATATAATATATAATATATATCAGTAATATATAAGTATTATATATCTACCTCAAATTCAAGCATTTTTTATTTTCGTATCATATTTCGTATTTAAAAGAATACGAAAAGTGTATTTTCATATAAATAAAGAAGATACTCAACAAAAGTACTAATTCATTTATAAATACCTTAAGTAGATACAACATACCAATTACAGTGTAAGAAATAGTACATGAGATTTTAATTAACAGCACGTATAATCTAGGAGTATCCTTTCTAGAAAGTATTAAGAAAATACTTGGAAAAGGATACTTATACTTATAGTGATTTCTATTAAGATTCAAAATGGCTGCAAAAAAAAGTAATTATGCTGAAAAAAAAAATGTAAATTAGCTGCAAAAAAAAAATGTAAATTAGCTGCAAAAATTTTTTATTTAGGCTGAAAAAAAAGTAAATTATGCTGAAAAAAAAAATACGTATTTTAGTAGATTTATATTTTAGTAGATTTATATTCTAGTAGATTTATATTCTAGTAGATTTATATTCTATATACATATTCTATATATATTCTATGCATATTCTATGCATATTCTATATATATTCTAGTAAAATCGTTCATATTTCCGAGGTATCTAATAATGGATATGTTATAGATTCCTATTTATCTCGAGTTTACTATTCCTGGTAATATATATTTTTTATAGAATGTATGAATCTAATAATTATCACTTTTATAGAAAAAAAGCTCAAAAGATTTTTTAACGTTTTTTCGCAGCCAAATAAAATTCAAGAAATACATGTAAAAAAATTCCAAAAAGGAAATACTGAATGTTTTTCAGCTAATTTCTCTATTTTCTCTATTTTCTCTATTTTCTTTTTTCTCTATATACATTTCTCATATCTCCCCTCAACTTTTTCCTTTTTAAGAAAAGCTTCACTAGCTCAGTCGGTAGAGCGTCAGTCTCATAATCACGTGGTTGTGTTATCTGAAGGTCGACAGTTCGAACCTGCCGTGGAGCAATCCACCTTTTCTTTTTCCTAATTGGGTAATAAAAAATGACAGAAAAAAAAGACAGAAAAAAAGACAGAAAAAAAGACAGAAAAAAAGACAGAAAAAAAAATCACTGAAAAAAAATCACATGAAATTACAGAAATCAGAAATCACAGAAAAATACATTTGCTCACATTTTTTTACTTAATATATTTTTTTTACTATAGAAATTTTTAGTATAACTACAAATCTATTTTTTTCCTTGTAAACGCATTTAATTTAGTGAGAAAAAGATAAAAGAGAAAAAAGATAAAAGATAAAAAAAGATAAAAAAGATAAAAAGTGATAAGTATTAAAAGAATCCAGAATTGTTAAAAAAATCCTTATTATATTTCACATTTTTACTCTTTTTTTCTCTTTCTTTTCTAATCATTATCTTTTCTTAATATGCATTCTTTATTCTTTTCCTATACATCTTTTCTTAATATACACATTATTCTTTTCCTTGTAAATATAAAAAATACACCTGGTTATTTTTTTGATAAAGTGATAAATATTTGTATCAATATAAATGTGATATTCAGTATACTTCTTCCTCTTTCTTCCTTATTCTTTCTCTTTTACAATCATTGCTTCCTGGTACATAAAAATGCATGAAAGATAGAATGTTATGTATAACATATATTCACATTTTCTTCACATTCTTCCTTATTGTAATATTATTACTAGTCACATTATTACTGGTAATATTATTACTAGTAACATATTAAATTATTACTGGTAATATTATTACTAGTAACATATTACTGGTCACATTATTACTAGTAACATATTACTAGTAACATTATTTTCCCCTAAACGCATTTTCCCTTAAACGCATTTTTCCTAATATTTTTTCTAGTACTCTTTTTTTTTTTTTTTCTCAGGTGACGTCAACCTCTAAACGCATACCCTTTAAACGCATAAAATTTTCAATTTTTCATATTATTTTTCACTTATATAAATCCTAGATATCCTATAAAACTAAAAACTAAACCACCATGACCATTTCCTCTCCCGGAAACAACGCGATTATCTACTGCACCTATGCGTTT
This sequence comes from Aciculoconidium aculeatum, assembly GCA_030579395.1. Lineage (NCBI taxonomy): Eukaryota > Fungi > Ascomycota > Pichiomycetes > Serinales > Debaryomycetaceae > Aciculoconidium > Aciculoconidium aculeatum. The sequence continues at coordinate 431,670 of JAKTQU010000005.1, forward strand.
CTCCTAATCACGGGACTCTTCCTTGCCTTCAAATATTCCTCATCTTCCACGTTTTTATCCTCAAATGGAACGCAACGCGGAATTCCACTAGCGCTTAATTTTATTGCGCTGGCTATGGGGTGCGGGATTTTAACTACCTACTCCCAAATAGGAAACATCGCGGGATTACAGGGCCTCTTGGTTTATACGATTTCCGGATCCATTCCAATCCTCGGGTTTGCGATTTTCGGCCCGATTATCCGGGAAAAGTGTCCGGAAGGTTTTGTATTTACCGAATGGGTAAGACAGAGATTTGGCGCGGTTACCTCGCTATATCTTTCCTTTTTCACGTGTTTGACGATGTTTCTTTTTTTGGTAGCGGAATTGGCGGCAATACGCGGGATAATAGAGACTATGACGGGTTTAAACGCGCTCGGCGCGGTTATAGTGGAGTCGGTAATAACCACTATATACACGTCTGTAGGCGGGTTTAAGGTGAGTTTTATAACCGACAACTTCCAAGCGGCTTTAGTTCTTCTTTTGGTAATAGTATGCACCGCTGGAATGGGAAATTATATCGAAATAGATAAAAGTAAAATAGAACCTTCTGGATTACTTAAGGAAAATTTATTAGGATGGCAATTGGTTTATATATTACCTGTCGCTATTATTACTAACGATTGTTTTATGGCCGGGTTTTGGTTACGAACGTTTGCCTCAAAGAGTAATGCGGATTTACTAATTGGGTGTTCTATCGCCACTTTTGTGACGTTTCTAATTACCACATTGGTCGGAACCACCGGGTTTCTTGCCGTATGGAGCGGAGATTTAACTGTGAAAGATCCCGAAGGGGCAAACGCGTTATTTATTATGTTAGCAAAAATGCCTAATTGGGTAATAGCGTTTGTTTTAATATTCTCAATTTGTCTAAGTACATGCACTTTGGATTCCCTTGAATCCGCTTTGGTAACTACAATAAGTAACGATGTTTTCCGAAATAGGCTAAATATCTGGTATACACGTGGATTAGTCTTTTTAGTCATGATTCCTATAATAGTTCTCGCAGTTAAAGTTGCTAATAATATCCTTCAAATCTATTTAATTGCCGATTTGGTTTCCGCGTCAATAGTACCTGCAATCTTTTTAGGATTAAGTGATTTCTTTTGGTTTCTTAAAGGGGTAGATGTCATGTTTGGCGGAATAGCCGCGTTATTAGGCGTGTTCGTTTTCGGAAGTATTTACTACGATTCGCCCAAAGAAGGCGCGAAATTGTTACTAATTTGGAACGGCTTATATAATCAGGACGATTGGGGTCCTTTCGGAGCTTTTGTGATTGCCCCTTTGGGCGGAATTTTGTTCTCTTTGGGTTTTTCGGGGTTGAGGATTTTGGGAAGTTTTCTTTTGTGTAGAATTTCAGGAAAAGAATTTAAATTGAAAAGGGAAATCGAAGTGGAAAATGTTTCGTATGGGTCGACGAAAAGTGGGGAGGAGGAATTATAAATAGAATTAATATAATTATAATTATAATTAGAAAATAGTTAATATAATTAGAAGAATAGTTAATATAATTAGAAAATAATTAATATAATTAATATTAAATATATTTATAAGTGTAGTAATTACAAGAGGTTTGATTTTAGGGGGTTTTTATTTTTAGGGGGTTTTAGGGTTTTTTTATTTTGAGACTTTCTTAAATTAAGGGGGTTTTCAATTTAGGGTTTTTTAATTTTAAGGGGGTTTTGGAATTTAGGGGGTTTAAAATTAAGGGGGTTTAGGGTTTTTAGGGGGTTTTTTATTTAAGTTTTTTTTAGGGAAGTGATTAGAGAAGAAGAAGAGAATTATAATTAGAGAATTATAATTATAATTAGAGAATAATTAGAGAATTTTATTTTTAAGTCAATGATATAGAGAATAGTTAATATAATTAGAGAAGAATTCATATAATTAGAGAATTAATATTAGAAGAATTAGAGAATAATTAGAAGAATTGGAATTACGATAATTACGATAATTACGATAATTAATATTAGTTAAGGCTTAATGTATTTAGGACTTTAAATTTAGGGGTTTTTAGGAGTTTTCAATTTAGGGGGTTTTAGGGGTTTTTTATTTTGAGACTTTTTTAAAAATATTAGGGGGTTTTGAAAATAGGGGGTTTGTTAATTTAATTTTTTTAGGGAGTTTTTTTATCAAATTTAGGGGGTTTGGGGGGTTTTAAGAATTATCATGATATAAACTAATTACAAAAATTATAATTATAATAATTAAAAGAATTAAATTACATTACAATTAACTTCTTGTAGTATTTTTTTTCGTAAATTTCTTATACAATTTATGAAAGATTTCTATAATTAATGATTAACTAATAAATCTATAGATTTAATTATGATTCGCATATTATAAGAATTTGTATTTTACTGAAATTACGTTTTTACTGAAATACGTTTTTAGTGAATTGCGTTTTTTTAGTTAATTAAAAGAAAAGAAAACTAAACACATTTTACATACTAAGATACGTTTTTATTTTAGTTATCATAAAGATCTAGATTTATAATATAAAGATTATTAAGGAAATATCTAAAATATGCTACTTATAAATCGAAAGTTTATTTGAAAAGTTTTAAGTTTTTTTCAGCTTTAATTTTCAGATTTTTTTGAGTTTTAATTTTCAGTTTTTTTTGAGTTTCTTTTTTTTTGCAGCCATTTTAAGGAATTTAAGAAATTTAAGAATTTAAGAATTTAAGAATCTTCTGGTATTTTTGATTATCATGCTTGTTATATTGATAATCGATAATTCTAGTTATTCCATTTTCGGAATCGATAATTCTTATTTGTCGCTAATTCTTATTTCTCCCTAATTCTTATTTTTCTCTCTAATTTCTCCCTAGTTTTTCTCGCTAATTTTTATTTTTCTCGCTAATTCATGTAATTCTCACTAATTTCTCCCTATTTTTTCTCAAACTATTTTCTATTTTCTCACTAATTTTTCACTAATCTCGCGCCAATCTCGCGCTAATTCTTATTTTTCTCGCTATTTCTCGCTAGCTCCTTTTTCTCGCTAAGTCTCGCTATTTCTCGCTATCTAATTTCTAATCTCTCCCTATCATTCCCATATATTCACTATTCAAAGAATACGAGATCTAACAAAATAATCTAAATAATCTAACAAAGTAATCAAACAAAATCTAACTAAATCTTAACTCTCCTCTCTAAATGTATTTTACATATTCTATTTATTATACATCCATTTCTGATACATCCATTTATTATACATTCATTTTTTTCCCTCTTTTTTTCATTGGCTAAAAAATTATAAAATCAAAAAGTGATAAATAACAATATAATGTATATCCATCCACTTAAACATTCTCATATCTAAACAAAATACATATAAATATACTAGAAATATAATATACAAAAATATACTAAATACACTAAAAATATAATATATATTATATACTAAAAATACACTAAATAAACTATACACTTTCTTTTTAATTTCCTCTATTTAATTTCCTTATTTAATTTCCTCTATTTAATTTTTCCTTCCTCTTTTTTTCCTCTCTCTTTTTCCACTATTGCACTTTGGGCCTTTAAATTCGCATTTTTTTAACCCACGTGACGTCATCTCCATATTATCCATCATAATCTTACTCATCATAATCTTACTCATAATAATTTCTAATATTACTCCTCATTTTATGATCTCCTCGGAAGTTTCCCCCTCCCTTCGGCTCCTCCAATGTTTCTGTGCCATATTCTGGTGCGTTCTTTCCGGCGGCCCGATATTCGGCTTTGCCGCCTTGAAACCGGTTCTTTTAGCCGAGGGAGTTTACCTGGAGATTTGTGAAGATGCCACGTGTCAAGATCTCAAGCTTAATATGATGTTTACAGTGGGAGCGGGTTTAACTAACGTTTCTGCTTTGGTTATAGGACGGATTTTGGATATTTATGGCCCTAAAGTTTGTGGATTAATTGGAGCCTTTTTCATCTACATTGCTCTGATTATTTTCATTTTTTCAAAACCCCTTGAAAACTACTTTGATCCCTGGTTAATAGGATACGCTAGTTTGGCTTTAGGAGGTCCTTTTGCGTTTATCTCGCTGTTTCAGCTTTCTAATGCGTTTCCTAAACAGAGTGGAGTGGTTTTGGCTTTGATTACGGGAGCGTTTGATGCGTCTTCGGCGGTTTTCTTGGTTTATAGAGTGGTTTATGATAGAATTGGGTTTAGTATAGAGAGTTTTTTTAAGGTTTATTTGGTGGTTCCGGTTTTTATTATGACGGCTCAGATTTGGATAATGCCGTGGGATTCTTATGAAAAGGAAAAAGAAATTTCGGAGTTTTCCGAAATTTCCGAAGAAACTTTTTTAATACGAGGATCTGAGGAGTCACATTTGATACATCACATTATTTCCGAAAATGATGAATCACATATGATATATCATAATTCTGGATCTGAGGAGTCAAATTTACAAAATCCGGAGTCAAATTTACAAAATCCGGAGTCACATTTACAAAATCCGGAGTCAAATTTGATATCTGACGAGTCACATTTGATATCTGAGGAGTCACATTTGATACATAATAACTCCGAAAATGACGAATCACATTTGATACATCACAAAAATCCTCATAACATTAAAAACCTTCATAACCTTTCTGCGAAATTACAATTGCAAACCCCCTGGTTTTTTTTACTTTGCCTCTTCTCTAGTATCCAGATGTTACGTCTTAACTACTTTGTTGCTACTATAGGAACCCAATATACCTTTCTAGTTGGAGAACAAGCACAAGAACTAAACAAATTCTTCGATATAGCTTTACCTTTAGGTGGTCTTCTTTCTATTCCCTTTATAGGTCTTCTTATAGATTATACCTCCTCGGTAGTTGTTGTTTCCACGGTTGTTGGAATTTCTTTTGTTATTGGGGTTTCGGGGTTAATGAGTAGCTGGGTCTTCGGAGTTATCAATATTTCCCTTTTCGTATGTTATAGACCGTTATTTTATACTGTGGTTAGCGATTTGTGTGCAAAAGTTTTCGGCTTTAAGACGTTTGGAACCGTTTACGGAATGATTATGAGCATTTCGGGGTTAGTCAATTTCGGGCAGTCGTTTTTGGATAATATTACGCACTCGGAGTTTGCAATGGACCCTCGGCCGGTGAATGCGGGGTTGTTGGGGGTGGGGTCGGCGATAGGGGTGGGGTTGGTGGGGTATGTAAAACTGAGAAAACCGTAGGTTTTCGAAGTTTTATGAGAAATTAAAAAACCGAAGGTTTTTTTAATTTTTATGAGAAAATGAGAAAACCTTCGGTTTTCTCATTTTTAGTTTAGAGATTTTATTTTAGAGGTTTTCTCATTTTTAGTTTTAGTTTAGAGATTTTATATTTAGAGATTTTATATTTAGAGAAAAACGAAGTTTTTTGAAGTTTTAGTTTGAAGTTTTTATTTATAATTTTTAGTTTATAAGTTTTACTTTTATTTTTTAGATTATATCTTTTTTTTTAAGTTGAAAATTTCGCAGCCAAAAAATTATAAAGTGAATTCACGTGACTTCTTAATACTATGATATATCAGTTATATTAGTGTATTTAAATTAGTGCGAAAATGAAATCAGTGCGAAAATTTAACGAGAAATTAGTACGAAATTAGTGAGAAAATTAAATCAGTGCGAAAATTTAGTGCGAAAATTTAGCGAGAAATTAATGCGAAATTAGCACGAAATTAGCGAGAAAAAAGAGAAATAGTGCGAAATTTAGCGAGAAAATGAAAATAGTGAGAAATTAGCGAGAAAATGAAATCAGTGCGAAAATTTAACGAGAAATTAGCACGAAAAAAGAAAAATGGTTCCAAATTATAAGGTTAATATAGGGGTTGTGAATTTATGGGTATTTCATATTTATTTAAGAAAATACTTTACATTTAATATATTATACAATTTCCCAAAACAACAGAAATTGAAAAGTAAATTAATACCAACATTCTAATAGGCCGTATACGTTTATACTTTTTATTTTAAGTATACTAACTTAAATCAAGTTTATATAGTTTATAGTAGTTAACTCAATATTTGATTTTTAGGGGGTTTTTATTTAGGGGTTTTTTATTTAGGGGGTTTTATTTTAGGGGGTTTTAAAAAAAAGGAAGAAAAAAAGTACAAGTAATAAAAGTACGAGTAACAAATTATAAGTAACAAATTATAAGTAAAATGTTACAAGTAACAAGTTACTTGCCTAAACACTTTATCTTAGAAAAAAAATCAGAAACGGCTATGATTTTTATAGTGATTTAAAATTTCATGATTTTCATGATTTTCAAATTTCCTTGATTTTCAAATTTTGCAGCCAAAAAAAAAGAATATCTAATTTTATAAGAATTACGGCATGTGATATAGAAGGAGAGTGTTAAAAGTATTTTAAGACCTTATATGAGGTATATATTGAAGATATGGTGTTATATGTTGAAGATATGGTATTTATATTAAAGAAATGGTGTTATATATTGAAGATTGGATCTTTTCTCTTTTTGAAGTTTGGATCTTTTTTCTTTTTGATGTTCGGGCCTTTTTCTTTATTGAAGTTTGGATTTTTTACATTTTACTTTATTGCACTTTGGATCTTTTTCTTTTACTTTATTGCACTTTGGGTTTTTTCATTTTATTCTATTGAAGTTCGGGTCTTTTAATTTGAAGTTTGGATCTTTTTTCTTTCTATTGCACTTTGGATCTTTTTCTATTTTAGGCCTTTTCTATTTTATATGATACATCTGAATTTAAATATCACATATTACCAGTATAAGGATAATCACTTAGTAATTCAGATTTCCAAAAAAATACGTAACTAATATTTAAAAGTAATTTATAGTGGAAATATCTTATTTAGAAAAGAACTTATCGTTTAATAAATGTGTTATTTTAATGAATTAAGAGAAAATAAAATGAAGAAGATTTTATGAAATAAATTTTGTTAATTATGTTTTAATTGTTAATTCTTGATTTTGATAATTTAAGAGTTTTTATGATTAAGAGTAGAAAGTTTTTTATGATTAGTATAGAAATTTTTTGTATGTGATTTTGAAGAAAATGAAAAATGAAAATTATAAAACTCTCAAAATATTAAAAATCTCAAAATTATTAAAATTATAAAACTCTCAAAAATCTTAAATATAAAAACTTTTAAAACTTTTAAAAATGACACATAACAACAAGGGGTAACATGACACATATTCTTAAACTCAACACATAAACTAAAAATAGTTTAATGAAAAAAACGAATTTAATTTGTTTCTTTTCTGTTCCTGATTATAAAACCGAGCCGAGGAAGTTTATACGTTTTATTATAGATAATATTTAAATTATTATACATAATAAATAGTTTTATTGTTTTATGATACATAATAATTAAATAGTTTTATTGTTTTATGATACATAATATTAAATTAAATTATTATAGATAATAAATAAATTGTTTTAGTATTGTTTTAAATTAAATTATGATACATAATATTTAAATTAGTTTTAGTATTGTTTTAAATTATGATACATAATATTTAAATTGTTTTATGATACATAATAATTAAATTAAATTATTATAGATAATAATTAAATTGTTTTAGTATTGTTTTAAATTGTTTTAAATAGTTATATTGTTTTAAATTTGTTTCAATTTGTTTTAAATTTATTTTAGTATTGTTTTATTTTAGTACTGTAGTAGTTATTATATTTTCTATATTGTATATTTATTGTTTATTAATCCGTGTATTTAAGAAAGTATACATAATAAAACGTATTTAAGAAAGTATACATAAGAAAGTATACATCACATTTAAGACCTTATACATAATAACGTATCACTTTTGTAATGCCGTTTCATTTTCGGTAAAAAACGGTAAACCGAAAAAGAAGAAATCGTCAAAAAAAAAAAGGGGTTTTGGTTTTGCAGCAAAAAAAAAAGAGTTAAAATTATGAGAAAATTATAAGAAAATTAAAAGAAAATTATAAGAAAAAAGAATTAGAAAATTAAGGAAAAAAAGAATTAAAGAAAAAAAGAGTTAAAATTATAAGAAAAAAATCATAAGTAAAAAATCATAAATCAAATTAAATCATAAAATTATCCTAAAAATTAACTCTAGTACTAAAAAGAATGCAGAAATAACTGTAACGTTGCAATTAAACACCTAACAAACACATTAACACATAATAAATAAAAAAACTTTATTACTAACTAAACATAAATTAATCTTAAAATGAACAAACCACTTTTCAATTTTTTGCACCCAAAAAAAAAATAAATAGTAATTAACTACTAATTAAATAAAAACTACTAACTAACTACTACTACTACTACTTAATAAACAGAACTAAGAACGTAATAACTAAAAACTCTTAAAACTCTAATAACTCTAATAACTCTAATAACTCTTAAAACTACTAATAACTCTAATAACTCTCTAACTAATAAATACTAAATACATACAAAAAGACCAGAACTTCACAGAACTTCACATAAAAAAGATCAAAAAATCACATAAAAAGGCCCGAACTTCAAAACAAAAGACCCGAACTTCAATACATAACACAAATAAAAAAGGCCCGAACTTCACATACAAAAAACAAAAAGACCCTAACTTCAATACATAAAACAAATTAAAAGGAAAAGGCCCGAACTTCAATACATAGAAAAATTCGCATAAAAAATTCACATAAAAAATTCGCATAAAAATTTCACATACAAACAGAAAGACCCTAACTTCAACACATAACAGAAAGACCCGAACTTCAATACATAAGAAGGAAAACGCAGGAAAAAATACACATACAAATAAAAAGGCCCTAACTTCAATATATAAAAGAAAGACCCTAACTTCACATAGTAATTGGAAAAGGCCCGAACTTCAACACATAAAATGGAAAGGCCCGAACTTCAACACATAAGAGGAAAAGACCTAAATATTAAAAGGCCCAAACTCAGTATAAAACGATTAAAAAGAGGCCTTTTTCTTAGCAAATAGAAAGGCCTTAAATAAACAAATAAGGTCCTTTATAAAAGAAATGAAAGAGGCCTTTTTAAGAAAACTGAAAGAACCAAATACAAAATTAAAGGCTCGAAAATTAACTATACAAATAAAAGACCCAAACTTCAAAACATAACAATAAAGGCTCATACTAAATAAAAGACCCTAACTTCAATACATAAGAAAAACACATACTAAATAAAAGGCTCGAAAAAATACACATACTAAATATAAAAGACCATAACTTCAATACATAATAAAAGACCCGAACATCAATATATAAGAGGGAAAAGTCCAGATAAACACACGTACTAAATAAAAGACCATAACTGCAATACATAACGAAAATACACATACTAATTAAAAAGGCCCGAACTTCAAATACATAGAAAAGGCTCGAAAAAACACATAGAAGCGAAAAGGCCCTAACTTCAATACAAATAAAAGGCCCTAACTTCAATACATAAGAGGGAAAAGTCCAGAAAAAATACACGTACTAATTAAAAGGCTCGAAAAAACACATAGTGATTAAAAAGGCCCTAACTTCAATACATAACATACGCATACTAAATATAAAAGGCCCGAACTTCACATAAAAGGCCCTAACTGCAATACATAACGAAAAGGCCCGAACTTCACATAGAAATCTGAAAGGCCCGAAATTCACATACAAATAAAAAGATCCCAACTTCACATACAAATAAAAATACACGTACTAATTAAAGACCAAAATTCAAAAACTTCACCATGAAACTACCACTACTACTACTCCTTCCCATAGTCCTCTGCTCTATAGGCGACCAGCTTCCCGAGTTCCAGCAGTGTGTTAACGCGTGTTCTTCCCAGTGTCCCTCTTATGAGGTGTCCTTTTGGGATTGTCCTTCTAATTGTAACTACCAGTGCCAGCAGGAAGTTACTAATAAAAGGAAAGAAGGAAACCTTGAAATGGTTCAATTCTACGGAAAATGGCCGTTTTTACGGGTTTTCGGATTTCAAGAACTTTTTCTGGTTTTATTTTCATTGGGGAATTTCGCTGTAAATTATACAAATTTCTTTAAAATAAGAAGACAATATAAAAAAAGTAGAGACGTAATGTACTGGGAATGGATGAATTTGCTTGTAGTTTCAATGGTAGGTTGGATATTCAGTACTATATTCCATATGAGGGATAATAAAGTTACAGAGACGTTGGATTACTACGGAGCTTTTGCTATAGTTTTAAGTAATTTTAGTGCTATTAGTATACGTTACTTTCGAATTTACGAGAATTTGAGAAATTTACGGATTTGGAAACTTTTCCTTTTTGTGATCTTTTTTCTTCACTGTTTCAAATTAAAAAGAAATTGGGATTATTCGTATAACACAAAAATCAATTTATTTTTCGGAATTTCCTCTTTATTTCTTTGGGTTTTTCACTCCTTAAAAGTGAAGAAAAATATGAGATATCACAATTTGGAGTTATTTCCTTATGAAAATAAAATCTTAAATAAACTTAATATTTCCCCGAAATTTCTTCCAGTTCTTCCGATATTTCTTAACATCTGGTTACTTATAGGAATGTCGTTTGAATTGTGGGATTTTGAACCTATAGGGAGGTTAATTGATGCTCATTGTATTTGGCATGCGTTTACGATATTTCCGGCGATTTTTTGGTTTGATTGGAATGTATGGGAGATTGAAATGGAGAGAACGAGAAAACGAAAAAACGAAAAAACGAAAAAACCGAAGGTTTTTGAGTTTAAATGAAAAACCGAAGGTTTTTTATTGGTAGAAAAAACGAAAAAACCTTCGGTTTTTTCGTTTTAAGGTGAAAATTCCTTAATTTTTGTTATTTTTTTTGTTAATTTTTTCGTTTTAAGATCAAAATTCTTCTTTTTTTTTAAGAAATTCCTTGAATTTTTGAATTTATAAAGTGAAAATTCCTTTAATTTTTAGTTAATTTCTTGCGAATTTTAAGAAGAAAATTCCTTTAATTTTTGCGAATTTTAAGAAGAAAATTCCTTTAATTTTTATTTAATTTTTGAATTTAAGAAGAAAAAACCAAAGGTAGAAAAAAATTCCTTTAATTTTTGAGGTTAATTTTTTAAGATACATCTGATTTTTAAGATACTTTTAATTTTTAAGATACATCCGATTTTTGAATTATTTTAAGATACTTTTAATTTTTGTTATTTTTAAGATAGATCCGATTTTTTAGTTAATTTTTGAATTTTTATTTAATTTTCTTATTTTTAAGATACATCTGATTTTTGTTATTTTTAAGATACTTTTAATTTTTAGTTTAAGAAGAAAAACCTTTAAATTTTTATTTAATTTTTAAATTTATGAGATCAATATATCTTCGATTTTTACGTTACTTTTGAAAATACTTAATTTTTAGTTAATTTTAAGGTGAAAATTCCTTTAATTTTTGAATTAATTTTGACTTAATTTTTATTTAATTATTGAAGATACTTTTTTTTTAGTTAATTTTTAAGATACTGATTTTTGTTATTTTTGAATTTTACGATACATCTGATTTTTGATTTTTACGATACATCTGATTTTTGAATTATAATTAGAAAAAACCTTTGATTTTTAAGTAAATTTTTAAGATACATTTAATTTATGAGATTATAAGATGAAAATACTTTTAATTATTTAGTTTATAAAATGAAAAAAGGAGGTTTTTGAGTTTAAGATGAAGATACTTTTAGTTTTTGACTTAATTTTTGAAAATTCCTTTAATATTTGAATTAATTTTTAAGTTAATTTTTAAGGTACATTTAATTTTTGAATTATAAGAAGAAAAAACTTTTAATTTTTGATTTAATTTGTGAATTTATAAGATGAAAAAACTTTTAATTTTTTAGTTAATTTTTATTTAATTTTTCAGTTTTTAATATTTAAGATACATTTAATTTTTTATTTAATTTGTGAGTTATTTCTGAAAATTCCTTTAATTTGTTTATTATTTTTGAAAATACATTCAATTTTTGAGTTATTAGTTTTTATTTAATTTGTGAGTAATTTTAAATATCAAATGTTTTTGAATTTAGAAGATGAAAATAAGATACATTCAATTTTTGAATTAATTTTTGATTTAATTTTTGTTATACCTTTAATTTTTGTTATTTTGAAAATACTTCATTTTTGTTATTTTAATATAAGTAACATATAAATAAAAATCATATAAATCACATAGTGATAAATCACATTTACTTCTCAGTTATTACTCATAATAATTACTCATAATAATTATAGAAATGTAAAGAAAATCAGATACATCATAAATTCATAAAAATTACCATAGAAAAATTTTTGCAGCAATTTTTTGCAATTTTTGATTTTTAATTTTTTGCAGCCAAATTCTCAAATAAAAATTTATAAGCAACTTTTGAAGTTTTCTTGTAAAGTAATTGTTAAGTAATTGTTAAATAATTGTTAAATTTTCTTTAAGTTTTCTTTTTTGTTTTCTGATTGGAAATAGAATTTCATGATTTTTTTGATTTTTTAAGATTTTTATGATAAAGGATTCACAGAAATTTGGAATTCTGAGGAAGAAAAAAAAAAAAAAATTAGAAAGAAAAATGAGAAGAAAATTAGAAAGTAATTAGAAGAAAATTAGAAGAAAATTAGAAAGAAAAAAGAGAAGAAAATGAAATAAAGAATAAAATATAAGAGAATAAGAAATATAAGAGAATAAAAATAAAATATAAAGGAAAATAAGAAATATAACGAGGTTTTGAAAACTCCACTTTTCATTGATATCAAGAATAATTCTTAACTTTTAAACTTGAATGATAAATGAAAAATCATAAAAATAATATAAAAAAAAATCATAAATATCAAAAAAAAATCAAAAATATCAAAAAATCTTTAAATTTCATAAATCTTTAAAAATCAAAAAAATCATTTTCATAAAAATCATATAAATTATCATATAAAATATCATATTAAATATTAATTTCATGATTTCATGATTTCATATATGTCACATATTATATAAATATGTATCATATATTATATATCATATAAATATCAAAAAAACAAATTTTCATTAAATATCAAAAATAAGTATTTTCAATATAAATATTAAATAAAATATTAAATAAAATATCAAAAATTAAGTATCATATAAAATACATGATATATCATATTAATCTCAAAAATCTTTAAATATAAATATCATATCAAATATCATAAATATATTTCAATATAAAAATTAATATCAAGAAATTAATCAAAAAAAAAAAAATGATATCTCATAAATATATTTCATATTAAATATTATATATAAAATATGATATATCATATCTCATATTAAATATGATATATCAGATATCATATAATATTTCAAATATGATATATCATATATCAAGTATCATATTAAAAATCTTATATCAAATATGATATATCATATAAAATTTCAAATATCAAATATGATATATCATATAAATATCAAATATATTTCATATAAATATCAAATATGATATATCATATAAATATCAAATATAAATATAAAATATAAAATATGATATATCAGATAAATTTCAAATATGATATATCAGATATGATATCTCACATATATTTTACAAATATGATATCTCATATATTTTCAAATGTGATATATCAGATATGATATATCATATAAATTTCATATTAAATATAATATATGATATATCATATTAAATATATCATTAAAAATTTCAAATATGATATTTCATATATGATATATCACATATGATATCACATACAATGACATTCTACACTTTCCTACCCCCCATATATTGAATAAATACCCGAAATAAATGCATTAGACCAAAAGCTTGACGTGTCCTTTTCTTGAATTTCCTAGAAGAACCCGGAACGCCACCAACATGGCAACAAACATGAGACACAACAAGACAAGGGTCACTTGTAGAAGCGGGAACTCCTTCTTATGGGAATACGAATGGTTAAAGTTCTTATGAACAAGATCGTAGCTCTGGAATTTGATAAACGGTAACACGTGTTGTAGGTTCCCTGTAGCGTAAAAGGCGTGTTCCTTGACCAACCGAGGGTCATCTGTGGGTAATGGGATCATAAGAAGAATAAGAATACTAAGTAAGAATACTTACTAGTAATAAGAATACTGACACTTATTTATACACTCCATTTTTAGATTAAGCTTTTGCTGGTATATTTAGAACGTAGGAAGGTGGTGAAGAGTACAAAGGGAAAGGTATACGGAGGGTCTAAAAAAAAGAAAGTGAAAAAGAAAATGATAAAATGATTTATCATTTTATCATTTTCTTTTTCATTTTATAGGAAAAAATTTCGTAGAATTTTGATAAAATGATTTATCATTTTTCAAGTTAAAAAAATTTGTAAGTTAAAAAAAATTGTAAGTTAAATTATCAAGTTGTAAGTTATAAGTTATAAGTTATTTTTATATTATTTTTAGAATGGATTATCTATTTATCATGTTATATTTATCATATCGATTGATTATATGACGTATCACTTATAATACGATGAATGGCTTAAGTTAGTCAAACCTTTCGTTTATATGGAATACAAAATGGAAAGAGATGAAGAAAAGAGATTTGAGATTTGAAGATTTTTAGATTTCGAGTTCGAATCCGAGTTCAAAGAAAATTTGATTTTTTTTAAATTTGAGAAAACTCCTAACTCCTTAAATTCCTAACTCCTTAAATTTTTAAATTTCTAAATTCTCGAAATTCTTGAAATCCCTTAAAATTAAAAAATCCCTTAAAATTCAAAATTCTAGAAGGTTCCAAATTCCAAATTCCAAGTTCTTTTTAAATTCCTGTAAATTCCAAATTCCTTTAAATTCCTTTAAATTCTCGAAGGTTCTAAATTCCAAGTTCTTTCAAATTCCTTCAAATTCTTTCAAATTCTTTCAAATTCCATTCTCATTCTTTTTAAATTCTTTTTAAATTCTAAACTCCATCTCCATTCCATCATCTAAAGCCTCGCCATCTCAATGTAACACCCCTGGTTGTCAAGTGGGTTGACCTCGCTGGTTCAACGTGTTAACAACGTGTTAGTTATGAGATTAAGGAGACTTGTTATGAGACATGTTATGAGACATGTTATGAGAATTGTTATGAGAATTGTTATGAGAATTGTTATGTATCAGAAAAAGAATGAAGTGTATCTCTATTCTTCTAGATATTCCATCAGATATTTAAACTTTATTAATAATTATCTTATAATTTGCTGGTTAAGTATTGAAAAGAATTTGATATAAATATCAAAATTAAAAATAGATTGAGTTTTTTAAAGGAGTTTTTTTATTTTTATTCTTTTTTTATTTTCAAATTCATGTTGCATTTTTAAAATGTATCATAAAAAAAAGTGATAAAAAAAGTGATAAAAAAAAGTGATAAAAAAAGTGATATTTATAAAATGTATCATAAATTTATAAGTGATATTTTTAAGATGTATCATATGTGATTTTTTATTTTTAAGATGTATCATAAATGATTTTTGTATTCTTTAATTTTTATAAGATGTATCATATGTGATTTTTGTATTTTTGTATTCTTTAATTTTTTATTCAGTAAAATAACAAGTTCTTAATTATTGATTTATTTTATTACTCCTCATTATATAAGAGATATATTGTTTAAATCAAATAACTGGAATTTAATTTTAAATTGAATTTCGATTTCTCCTTTTTTTATAATTATACAAATCTATATTTAAGTAGAAAAGTGAGAATTACTCGGATTTCGAATTTACTCAAATTTCTCAAATTTACTCAGAATTCGAATTTAATTTTCTAATCTTTTGAATTTTCTTAAACTTAGTAAATACAAATTTACTCAAATTAAAAAGAATCAACTCAATTTACTCAGATTTATAAAAAAAATTATCTATATCATTTCAATTTACTGATTTTCTTGATTTTCTTGATTTTTTCAATTTCCTCAAATTAAATTCTTTAATTTTCTTCATAGTAAATTCAAAAAAAACTCGAATTTTCCTTTCAATTTTCTAATCATTTTCAATTTATTCAAATTTTCTTTAAATAATTTTGAATTTTCTAACTAAAATTCACTGGAATTCACATTTCTATAAATTAAAACTTCTCAATTTTTTCATAGTAAAGTCAAATTAAAAAGAATAAACATAAATTAACATAAATTAATTCAAATAACTCGAATTAATTCAAATTAACATTAAAAAGAATTTACAAGAATTAATTCAAATAACTCAAATTCTCTACATAACATTAAATTCAAATTAATTCAAATTTACAAATAACTCGATTTTTTTTCATTAAATTCGAATTCAAAAAACTTCAAATTTTCTTCATTAAATTCAAATTTACTTCAAATTTTCTAATCATTTTTCTCTTCATAAAATCGAATTTACAAATAAATCGAATTAAATTAAAAAGAATTAAAAAGAATTAAATTAACATAAATTAAATAAATTAAATTAACTCAAATTAACTCAAATAAATTCAAATAAACTCAAATAAATTCAAATAACTTCAAATTTTCTAATCATTTCTTCACTAAAATCGAGAAATTAAGAAATTCAAATAAATCCAATTTCTACATTTTCTTAACTACGTAAATTCAAAAACTCGAATAAATTCGAGTTTTCATTTTTCAAAAACGATTCATCACATTCCAAACTATTCATATACTCATCATTATTTTTTAAACATCCCGAAAAACGACTTTTTCTTTTTTAATGGTTTCTCCTCGGGACCAGTCATGTGATTTGTCATATTATGACTAGTCATATGATTTGTCATATTACCAGTCATATTACCAGTAATATTGTGATTTGTCACATTATTACCAGTCATATTATTACCAGTCATATGACTTGTCATATTTGACATATTACCAGTAATATTTGACATATTACCAGTCATATTATTACCAGTCATATTGTGATTTGTCATATGACTTGTCACATTTGACATATGACTTGTCATATTACTAGTAATATTACTTACATTCAAAGTACTCATACTTTTATTCACCTCAAAGTTCAGGGAAACCAGCAGAGCGACACTGTTATACCTCAGCGACATCACCAGAGGCGCCGTGGTACTACAGATGCTTGCGTTCCTAGACCAATTCTCATTAGAACCATTCAACGAGTAGTGGTTTAGATTTACGTTTGGCTGGGGTTTTGCTAAGAGTTGGAAAATGACAAATTCTAGAAAATTCTCCCAAAGCGCGAAAATTTCGTCATAGGTGTTTTTGCACGTGATCATCGCAGTTGCGCTTTTCAAATTCTCAATCACAGTTTTGATGAGAAGTTTTAAAAGTTGCGAGTGTATATGGTTAAATTCCGTTTCTCCCAAAGAGGAAATGCTGCGCGTGTCATACAACCCCGCATGAACATTACTCATAAGATTAAAAAACTCATAATGGGAATCCTGGAAATACGCAAAGAAAAAGGTTTGGATAAGTTGGATATCCGTAATAGTTTGTAAATTCGTCGCATCTCCGGAAAGTTGGTTGATGTTATATAACGAGTAATCTAATATTTCCGTAAAGAAGTTTCTTGTTTGGTTCATGGGCGGAAGAAGATCGTATAAATTTGCGCTTATTTCGTGAATCGAGTGAAAGCGGATGTCTTGGTACACGTTATGCCAGAATTGCGCCAGCAGGAGAATCCCGCGGATATTGGTTTCTTCCGAATCGGGCGATTTTCGGAGAAAAAACGCGACAGTTTCATCGGATTCGTCTTCGGATTCCGCATCGGTGATTTCCTCGGAATCGCTAAACAGGGGAAGCGCGTTGATGCGTACTTTCGCCTCCTGCATGCGCGCGATTTTCCGCATATACCTTAATTTGTACTTTCCGTTGCGCTTCACTAAAGACGTTCGGTACTGCACAATCTGCGCATTATTCGTAAACTCTTTAAAGTAAGTGTAGCGCAAAAGCGCAATATTCCCGCTAGTCAATATGCCCCCATTCATCGCAAGATTGCGCGAATGATAAATATTTCCCCGAATAGTCCCAAACGCAAGCTCGTACTCACTAATCTTGCGCTCGAGAGGCAGCAACGGAACCGGTTTATCCGTATACGTCGAAGTTCCGTCATCATAAACTTTCCTAAACCGGTTATGATACGGAATATATGACTCGTCAGGATACATAACCATGGTATTATTATTAAAAGGAAGGTTCATAATTGAATTCTGGCTCGGCAGGGAAACATACTTGTTAATTATAGAACTATTAGAGCCTGAAGAGCGAGAAGATCTTGAAGATCTTGCATGTGACATTACCAGTTCGGAATCATTCACCACCTTTACTTTCCGTTTTGGGATCTTGTTGGTTCTTTCGATTCTTTTGGATTGACTCTGCGACTGGATAAGGATAAAGGACATTGTTGGTTTTCAAATCAAGGGAATGTGCCTGGTTTATAACTGATAATATGTGACACAAAGGGAGTATGCATCACAAAGGGGTGCATGAGACACAAAAGGACGTGCATAAAGACGGAGATTTGGGGAATGTCAGATAAAAAAAAGACAAAAGAAGACACAGAAAGAAAAGGGAGAAAAAGAGAAAGGTAAAAAATAAAGAGAAAAAATAAAAAAAAATAAAGAGAAGACAAAAGAGAAAAGAGAAAAGACAAAAGAGACAAAAGAGACAAAAGACACAAAATATCAAAATTTTATGAAAATTTTCATAAAATTTTCATGACAATTTTCATAAAAAATCCTCATAATTTCCTCATAATTTCCTCATAAAATTACGAATCGTCTTTTTTTATGGTATTTTTTTTTACGATCTATAATATATTATCTATAATAAATTCCCTATAATAAATTCCCTATATCATTACCAAGCTATCTGTAACAGGGACAATGAAAACGGTCCGTCGTCAAGGCTTTGTGGATTTTCCGATGAAACCGTAAGTGAAGGAGAAGGGAACGTCCCCACCTTCGGGATGCATGGTGACGGTTTGTATCAGGAGACAACCAGGGGAAGGGTAAGTATGAGTAGTCATATGATATATCATATGTGATATGTCAGATATATCAGTTTTTCTTATGATTATTTATGACTCCTCATCCACAAAGTCAACACGAGAGATAAGCGAAGCTACAACCAGGATGTTTACGAGACCTTTATCAGCACAAGGGCTAAAGATAAAAACAATAAAACGATAAAAAACAAAGACAAACGATTAAGTCAACGCACTTTCAGCCCCGAGCCGTTAATAGAAATGCATGAAGAACTAAGAAAGAAAGAAACTAATAAATGACTAGTAGTAAAAGTGATAGAAAAAATCTCCTTAAAATTCTCCTTAAAAAAATCTCCTCCTTAAATTCTCCTTAAAATCTCCTTAAATTTCCTCCTTAAAAATTTTCCTCCCTTCATTTTTTCCTTAAAAATTTCCCTAAAAAATTTCTCCTTTCATTTTTTCCTTAAAAATTTCTCCTTTCATTTTTTCCCTTAAAAATCTTCTCATTTTTTTACTCCTAATAATCTTCTCATTATTTTTCCTTACAATTTTTTTACTTTCATTTTTTACGCCTTTTTTTACGCCCTTTTTTACCTTACAATTTTTCCCTCATTTTTCTCATTTTCCCTTTCATTTTTTTTACTCCTTTTTTTATTCCTTCCTCAGATAAGACATCATAACCGTATACCATTTGTACTCTTTCACTTTGTATCCTTATGCACCGCGATGATACGATCAGGAGGGATCCCTTACACGTGTGACAGCCCTGTCTTAGACGAGTAAATGTTACAAGTAAAATATTACAAGTAATATTACAAGTAACTTGTTACTTGTAATATTTTACTAGTACTAGTAATTTTTACTAGTAATTTTTTACTAGTAATTTTTTACTAGTAATTTTTACTAGTACTTTTTTTTCTTCTTTTTTCTTCCTTTTTTCTTCTTTTTTTACTAGTACTTTTTTTTTACTAGTAATTTTTTCTCTTTTTCTACTTGTACTTTTTCCTTTTACTTTTACTCCGGACTTAACCACTATCATCCAAAAATAACGGTGTTTTTACGAGTCGTAGCATCCTCGGTAACCACAAATACCTTTGATAAAAGACGCCTTGATCGCTTAAGGGTTTAGTTGGTTCTAAAAACAACTACGTTTACCTGCATGTGCCAATCTATAGTTAGTTCGTAATCGGGTTATTTTTATCTGGGGCCTTCCGTTGAAGTTCGGGCCTTCCGTTGAAGTTAGGGCCTTCCGTTGAAGTTCGGGCCTTTCGGTTTCTCTGTGGAGTTAGGGCCTTTTCCTTATGTATTGAAGTTCTGGCCTTTTCCTTATGTATTGAAGTTCTGGCCTTTTCCTTATGTATTGAAGTTCGGGCCTTTTCCTTATGTATTGAAGTTCGGGCCTTTTCTAAGTGAAGTTCGGGTCTTTCCATGTGAAGTTAGGGCCTTTTCGTTTCTATGCGAAGTTTGTATTGAAGTTCTGGCCTTTTCGTTTTTTTTGAAATTTGTATTGAAGTTCGGGTCTTTTCGTTTGTATGCGAAGTTTGTATTGAAGTTTGGGCCTTTTTGTTTCTATTGTAGTTAGGGCCTTTTATAATATTGCAGTTAGGGCCTTTTCCTTATGTATTAAAATATATATTGAAGTTTTTATTGAAGTTCGGGTCTTTTAATTTCTATGAGATTTTCTCTGTTATTCATTGATGTTCGGGTCTTTTTATGTTATGTATAAGTATTTATTGAAGTATGTATAAGTATTTATTGAAGTATGTATTGAATTATGTATTAAAACTTGTATTAAAGTTTACAATTTTGCCTTTATTTTTTGGTCAAGTTTTCGTCTGTATGGTAGTTTTAGGTATACATTAAATTTCTAGTATATACTATATATTATATACTTAGACACCTCACTTTATTAAAAACATCCTAACTGCAATAATAAAAAACATCCTAACTGCAATATTAAGAAACATCCTAACTGCAATAATAAAATACATCCTAACTGCAATAGTGAGCTTTTTATGGAAACATCCTAACATCAAATCCAGAAAATATCCATGCCGCAATAATAAAAAACATCCAAACATCAGTAATAAAGACCATCCCAATTTCAATATAAATACTCAGTATAAAACATCCTAACTGCAATAAAACATCCTAACTGCAATACATAAGTCACGTGACTTATTAGAGAAAAATACTGTCGTATTTTTCTCTTGTTGTCGCATTTTCTCTTTTTGTCATTTTTCCTATTCCACGTGACTCCACATTTATCAAAAACGCACCACGAAAACTTTTCAAAACCAACAAGATGCTTAAAAGCTTTATACGTCATAATTCCAAGGTTTCCCTCCCCAAAGGAGTCAAGCACGAGCCTTTACCCCTTAACAAGTACAATGAGCAACGATCTGCGTTTAATTTCAAGCCGAAAAGAACACAAGGGATCGTGTATAACCCCCCAGCATCTCTTAACAAGGCTCTGATTAAAACAGCCAAAGCGTTTTTACCTAATCAGGATCCCAGAAAAGGGTTAGCTGCAGGAAACGTGTATACCGCGGAAGAATTGGCCAAGTTTCCCGTGATTAACGGGTATACTTTAAAAGATAGAAAATATGACGTTACTCCTGAAACTGTGGCGCAAATTCTCGAATTAAGACAGAAAAATCCGCAGGAATGGACAATTGGGAAATTACTGAAGAAATTCGGAATTGCGCAGAATAAAGTGAATGTTTTTAGCGGGACAATTAAAAAAAGTACCGAGGTGGTTTGTGATGAAAAGAGACGTGTCAGAATCGAGGATAGAAAGAAAAGAGCGCTTATGTGGTTGAGGGGGGAATATTAAGATAATCCGTGTATATAGAGGACTTCAAAACCTTCGGTTTTGAAGATTAAGTGTAAGATTGAGTTCGTTTTTGCAGCTTAAATAAATATGAAAAAATGTGATATGTAGAAAATGAGTGGTAGGAAAAAAGAGTAGGGAGAAAAGAAGTAGTGAGAAATTAGGGAGAAAATATATAAATAGCGAGAAGTAGTAATGAGTGTTAGGGAGAAAAAAAGGAAGTAGCGAGGAATTAAGGAGAAGAAGATGAAGTAATAGCGAGAAAAAAAGAGAATGGTGAGAAGTTACTGAGAAAAAAAGGAAGTAATATCGAGAAGTTACTGAGGAAAAAAGGAAGTTGTGAGAAGTTACTGAGAAAAAAGTACACGAGAATTAGTGAGAAAAAGGAGGCAAGAGAAAAATGAGCAATAGCAAGAATTGAGAAAAAAGGAAGCAAGAGAAAAATGAGGAAGTGAGAAAAAAGAGCAAAAAAAAGGAAATAGCGAGAATTAGTGAGAAAAAAGAGAAAATATCGAGTGTTAGGGAGAAAAAAGGAAGCGAGAATTGTGTGCTAGGGAGAAAAAAGAGGAAGTGAGAAAAAAAGGAATAGCGAGAAAAAAGGAAACGAGAAATTGAGAAAAAAGAGGAAACAAGTGTTAGGGAAAAAAGTATGGATCTCTAGAGAATAGTGAGAACTAGTGAGAAAAAATGTATATCAATAGTGAGAGTTAGTGAGAAAAAAGTATATCAATAGCAAGAAATTAGCGAGAAAAAGTACATGAATGCGAGAATTAGGGAGAAAAAAAAACAGAAGAACGAGAATTAGGGAGAAAAAGTGTATCAATAGCAATAAATTAGCGAGAAAAAGCACATGAATAGCGAGAGATGAGAAATTTTCGCTGCACTAAAAATTCAAATACCAATACAATACACACTATACACTATGAGCGATGTAAGTACCTAAACACACCATCTTTCCCCACTAACATTCCAGAAACACAGAAGAAAATACAACAACACGGCCAAACACGACGGGCCCAAAAGAGAGGCGATTTTGGATTTGAGCAAATACAACGAGCAACAAATCCGAGTCAAGTTTATTGGAGGAAGACAAATCACAGGCGTGTTAAAAGGATTCGATCAATTGATGAACTTGGTCTTGGAAGACGTGGTTGAAACTTTACGTGATGTAGAAGATGAAACCGTGTTGACCTCGGAAACAAGGAGTTTGGGTTTGGTTGTGGTGAGAAGCACGTCCTTGTTGACGATTTCGCCGGTGAATGGCAGTGGTTTGATTGAAAACCCGTTTGTAGAGTAGAGAATGTATAGTATGTAATTTTAATATGATACATCGTTTTTGTATAATGTGATATGTCAGTTTTAGTAGAATGTGATATGTCATAAATATAATATGATATGTCATTTTTAGTATGATACGTCATAACTAGAATGTGATATGTCATAACTAGAATGTGATATATCACTTTTAGTATTATATGATACGTCACTTTTAGTATGATACGTCATAACTATAATATGATACATCACTTTTATTATAATATGATACATCACTTTTCAATTTCATATACATCAGTTTTACTATAATCTGATACATCTGATTTATTATAATCTGATACATCTAATTATAACTGATACATCTAATTATAACTGATACATCACTTTTATTACTATGACTTCAATTCATATACGTCACTTTTACTACAAATTTATAATTACTCAAATTACAACTACAAAACAAATGAAGAATCAATAAAGAAGAAACTAAGAAGATAAAAAAAGATAAAAAAAGATAAAACTACTTTAAGATAATTTCACAAAGTTCTTCCTTTCCTCTTCATTTTCGATCTCTTTTTTTGTAAATTACCGAGGATCAAATAATACACATAATATTAATACACATAATACTAATACAAATAACACTAATACACATAACATAATACACATAACATAATACACATAACATAATACACATAACATAATACACATAACACTCTTATTCTATAACCTTCGTTTAATCCCTTCACAAACCTTCGGTTTGCTCGGTACCTTCGGTATTTCCATTGTTCTGATGCATCGTCTCTTGTTTGAAGAGTAAATGTAAAGCGTTGGAATGGCGGAGAAGGGCCCCTCATCTCGGCTCGGTATTAAAGTCCTCGGTATTCGGATAGTTATACCGAAGAACTGAAGATACTATAGGTACTATAGGTACTACCATACTAATAAAAGACCAGAAGTGCAACAGAAATTAAAAAAGACCAGAAGTGCAATACATAAATTACTATATAAATAAAAACCCGAACTTCAATACATAAAAAAAGACTAGAAATTATCCATATAAAAAAGGCCCGAACTTCAAAATGAAAAAAGACTAGAAATTATCCATATAAAAAAGGCCCGAACTTCAAAATGAAAAACCGAACTGCAATATATAAAAAAAAGATCAAAAATTAACTATACAAATAAAAGGCCCGAACTGCAACATATAAAAAAAGATCAAAAATTAACTATACAAAAAAGGCCCGAACTTCAATAGAAAAGACCCGAAAATCACATAAAAAAGGCCCCATACAAATAAAAGGCCCGAACTTCAATACATAAATAAAAGACCGAAAAAACACACATATTAATATAAAAGGCCCGAACTGCAATACATAACAGAAAGGCCCGAACTTCAACGGAAGGCCCGAACTTCAATAGAAAAGGCCCTAAATTAACTATACAAATAAAAGGCCCGAACTTCAATATATAACTGAAAGGCCCGAACTCCACATAGTAATTAGAAAGGCCCGTACTCCACAGAGAAACTGAAAGGCCCGAACTTCAACGGAAGGGTCCTGTACAGTTCTCTTCGTATAACCCTTTGAAGCGCCGCATCATGCGGACACCACATTCCAGGATCTTAGCCGAACTAACACATTTAAGAACATCCACATAGCCGAATGGATTGGTATGAAGTATTTTACGTGTGTTTACTGAAAATATAGAAAATATGATGTATAATATAATTATATTATATTATTATTATAATTATATTATTTTATTATTTTACATGCACTTTATAAAGGCGAAGTTTTGTATTAATAATTTTTGTATTAATAATTTTTTGACGACCAATTTTTATCGCCGGAATCTCCGAGATTTTCTAAATAAAAGAAAACATTAATAAAATGTAACATAAATTTCAATGTAACATCAATAAAACCACCTTAATAGTTATAGGGTCTAGTCCCTGAAAGCCGCACCATGCGGACACATTAACATTAACACATAGATTTGTATCAGTGTTATCTATAATATTATCTATAATATATACATATAATATACATATATTATCTATAATATATTATCTATAATATTCTACTATGATGAAATCCTACATCATTTCCAAGTGTCAATAAAAGTGAATTATTTTTGTATGTGATAATTTGATAAATTTATTACTTTTTTATTACTGATAACTTTTTTATTACTGATAACTTTTTTATCTGATAACTTTTTTATTACTGATAACTTTTATTTCTTATTACTTTTATTTCTTTATTACTTTTTTATTACTGATAACTTTTATTTCTTTATTTCCTTATAACTTTTTTTTCTTTACTTTTTTTTCTTTATTCATTTCATTTTTTTGCCATTTTTTATTTCCGGAATTTCCGAGATTTTAATCTTATATTATTCATATTATATTATTCATATTATTTATATTATATATACTATTAATCTATTAATTGATCTACTTTAAGATCTACTTTATACTTTAAACTTTAAATAACTTGTAAAATAGAAAACGTTTACGTTAAGTTTAAGATATTTATAAGGTTTAAGGTTTATGACTTGTAGTATTACAGGTATTATACTTCTAGTATTCCTATTTGTAATAAATCACATTTTATCTTCTTTCTTCTTTTATCTTCTTCTTCTTTTATCTTTTTTCTTCTTTTATTAAAAGTTGTTTTTCAAATTTTCCCGAGATAAAATAAAGAGATGAAATATTATACGTAATATAAAAATTACATACTAAAAATTACATACTAAAAATTACAACTAAAAACTACATATTATAAAAACTACATATTATAAAAACTATACTAGAAATAATTAAGCAATATAATGATATTGATGAAAATTCAATTAAAAGGTTTATGAAGTTAAATAGAATACTTAAAATATAGAATACCTCATAAACTCATAAATCTCATAAACTCATAAACTCATAAAACTATCTCTCACATTTTAGCTGCAAAAAAAGATTCAATTTCACTTTTTTTTTACTTTATCTTTTCTTTTCCTTCTTAAACATATATATGTAAAAATATAAAATCTCAAATTCTCTTATTTCTCATATTTCTTATTTCTCTTATTTCTTATTTCTCTTATTTCTCTTTTTTCATTTCTTCACTAACATAAAACTCATTATTACATAGAGTACTAAGAAAACAGAAAACACAGAAAACATAAAACACATAAAACTACAGAAAACTCATAACACATAAATCTACTTACATAGAACACATAAAGTTACTTCCATAAAACTCACATAGTTACTCGCTTCCTCTTATCAGTTACATTTCTGATCTTCCTATACTTCCTCTCCTATATATTGAACTTAGGATGTTTATATACTTATTCTCTTATATATTGCACTTTGGATGTTTTATACTCCCTTTCTTATATATTGCACTTTGGATGTTTTTCTCTTATCTATTGCACTTCGGGCCGTTTCTAATATCTTTCTCTTATCTATTGCACTTTGGATGTTTTCTAATCTTTCTCTTTTCTATTGCACTTCTGGTCTTTTCCAATTTCCTATTTTTTCGTTATCTTGAAAAAATAATTTCAATTTTTCATTTCAATTTTCATTTAATTTTTCACTTTCAATTTATCACTTCATGTCCACTGCCCAAGAAATCCACCCCAACGTGATTCTCCTTCCCCAAACGAACCAACTTCTCGGACTCTACCTGATTATCCGGGACCAGCAAACCAAACGAGGGGATTTCGTTTTCTATTCCGATAGAATTATCCGACTTTTAGTAGAGGAAGGGTTAAATCAGCTCCCAGTGGAAAAAACTCGTATAAATTGCCACGGAAATTATAAATACGAGGGAGCAAAGTTTTTAGGAAAAATATGCGGGGTATCAATTGTTCGTGCGGGGGAATCAATGGAAATGGGGTTACGAGAATGTTGTAGAAGCGTAAGAATCGGAAAGATTTTAATCCAAAGAGACGAGGAAACCGCTTTACCAAAGTTGTTTTACGCGAAATTGCCTGAGGATATAGCGGAAAGGTATGTATTTTTATTAGACCCTATGTTGGCTACAGGAGGATCCGCTATGATGGCTGTAGAGGTGTTATTAAGTAGGGGTGTGAAAATGGAGAGAATTCTCTTTTTAAATCTTCTTGCTGCTCCAGAGGGGATTCAGGCTTTTAGGGGAAAATACCCGCTGGTTAAGATTATTACGGGGGGTATTGATGAGAAGTTGGATGAGAATAAGTATATAGTTCCGGGGTTGGGGGATTTCGGGGATAGGTATTATTGTATATAGAAAGTACGAGCGAAGCGAGTACTTTCTACGAGCGAGTGAAACTACGAGCGAAGCTCGTAGTTTCTTAATATACGATTTCTCATATTTCTTAATATACGATATGTAGTATTTTTGATATTTCTTAATAGTACACATATTAAAAAAGGCCCGAAGTGCAATATGTAAGAAAAATAAAAGGCCCTAACTTCAATATAAAAGGCCCAAAAATACACATACAAATTAAAAAGGCCCTAACTGCAATACATAAATTAAAAAGGAAAAGGCCCTAACTTCAATACATAAGAAAAATACACATATTAAATATAAAAGGCCCGAACTTCAATATATAAGAAAAATACACATAGAAATTAAAAGGCCCGAAAAAATACACTAATTGAAAAGGCCCGAAGTGCAATACATAAGAAAAATAAAATGGAAAAGGCCCGAAGTGCAATACATAAGAAAAAGGAAAAAGACCAGAACTGCAATATATAACAAAAAGACCATAACTTCAATACATAAAATGGAAATAGCCCGAAAAAATACACATACTAAATAAAAGGCCCGAAGTGCAATACATAATAAAAATTAAAAGAGAAAAGGCCCGAAGTGCAATATATAACTAAAAGACGATTTCTCATTTTTCTTAGTCTACGATTTTTTTCTTAATATGATTTTCATATTTCTTAATATGATTTCTCATATTTCTTAATATTTGATATTTATTGAATATACGTTTTTTCTTCATATACGTTTTTTCTTAATATGATTTCTCATATTTCTTAATACTACACATATTAATTAAAAAGGCCCAAAGTGCAATACATAAGAAAAATAAAAGGCCCTAACATCAATACATAAGAGGGAAAAGGCCCGAAAAAATACACATACAAATTAAAAAGGCCCTAACTGCAATACATAACAAAAGGGAAAAGGCCCGAAGTGCAATACATAAGAAAAGACCATAACTTCAATACATAAGAAAAATACACATACTAAATTAAAAGGCGATTTCTCATATTTTTCTTAATACGATTTCTCATATTTCTTAATACGATTTCTCATATTTCTTGAATATACGTTTTTCATATTTCTTAATATTTGATTTTTCTTAATATACGATATGTAGTATTTTTCTTAATATACGATATGTAGTTTTTTTTTTTTTAACTCAATGATATATATTTAAGTATAACTATACAAATCTATATATTATAGCATAAAATTAAGAGGACTTTGTAGTATTTTTCTTAATATCTGATTTCTCATATCTTTTTATATTTTCTCATTTTTATTTGTAGTTTTTTTATTTGTAGTTTTTATATTTCTGATTTTTTTGAATACGATTTTTGAACTTTTTTGGATTTCTCATATTTCTTATATTATTGAATTTTTTATACTCCTAATTTTTCTTAATACGTTTTTTTTCTTAATACGATTTTTTATATTCCTAATTTCTCTATACTCCTAATTTTTGAGTATTTTTGATTTTTGAGTATTTTTGGGTTTTTTATATATACGATTTTTGAACTTTTTATATATACGATTTTTGAACTTTTTATGTTCGTGATTTTTCTTAATACGATTTTTCTTAATATACGAATTCTGATTTTTATTATTTTTGATATTTCTTAATACATAACATACTACACATACTAATTAAAAAGGCCCTAACATCAATACATAACAGAAAGGCCCGAAGTGCAATACATAACACAAATTAAAAAGGGAAAAGGCCCGAACTTCACATACATAAGAAAAATACACATAGTAATTAAAAAGGCCCGAACTTCACATATTAAATATAAAAGGCCCGAACTTCACATATTAATTGGAAAGGCCCGAACTTCACATAGTAAAAGGTGATTTCTTATTTTTGATATTTTTGATTTTTTTATACTTCTTAATTTTTGAACTTTTTGAATTTTATTTGCTTAAATATGAGTGGTCATATTATATCAAAAGTGACAAATCATATTTCATCAAAAGTGACTGCTCATATTTTAATGTGAGTGATCACAATTTGTTTTAAAGTTACTGGTCACATTTGATATTTCTTAATATACGATTTTTGAACTTTTTATATTTCTGATATTTCTGATTTTACGATTTTTAAGTATTTTTGATATTTCTCATTTTTTGAGTATTTCTGATTTCTGATTTTTTGATATTTTTGAAATCTCTTAATTCTGATTTTACGGTTTTTGAATTTTTTTGATTTTTTTATATTCCTAATTTTTCTTAAAATACGATTTCTGTTTATTTCTTAATATATTTTTTAAACTCAATGTTTGAATTTTTTTGGATTATTTTTGTATATACGATTTTCTGAATATATTCGATTTTTATATTAATTCAGATTTTTTGAGTATTTTTGAGTATTTTTGAAAATCTCTGAACTTTTTTATATTTCTTAATATACGATTTTTGAAATTTATTAATTCTGATTTTTTGATATTTCTGATTTCTTAATATTTCTGAATTCTTTAAATATACGAATTATTTCTGATATTTCTGAATATTTCTGATTTCTTAATATACGATTTTTCTTAATATACAATTTTATATTCCTAAGAAAATCTTGCAATTTTTGAAAATATACATACGATTTTTTATATTTCTGATATTTCTTTATCCGTTTTTTGAATTTTTGAATATTTCTTGAAATACGATTTTTGAACTTTTTAAATTTCTTTAAATTTCTGATTTTACGATTTTTTGAAAATTTAGTTAAAATTAAAAAATTCAAAATCTTCATAATTAATGTATTTCTTTTTAATAGATTACGTATATTATCTTAATATTAAAATACTGAGCATGTTATATAATCAAGAAGATATAAAGTGTTTAAAAATTTCGCAGCCATTTTTCTCAAAAGTCCTTTATTATATTTAAACCATAAACTTTCGAATAATTCAATAATGAGTTAAATAGGATATAGTGTATATATTATGTATTAGCTATTATACGATTTATTACATTCCTTAATTTTTTTCTTTTTTTCTTGTGAAAATTTTGCAGCCAAAAAATTCAAGAAAAATTCAGAAAAAATTCAAAAAAAATTCAAAAAAAATTCAAAAAAAATTCAAGAAAATTATTCAATAAAAATTCAAGAAAAAAGAATAAACAAAAAACCGAGCAAATAAATACAAAGAGATTTTAAATAACTCTATTTAAATAACTAATCTACTTAATGATGTTATACTAACAATGTCTTATTATAAAATATACCTTTAATTCCGGAGAAATTTTATTAGCAATTTATTAGTTCTAACAATATTCATAATAATTTTGCAGCCAAAAAAAAAGCTTAAAAATCTCATTCAAAATTATGAAAGAAAACTACGAATAACTGAAGAGACTTGTACTAAAAACAATCTATATTACTAACGATATAATAATAAAATATCAAATGTGATGTATCATATAAATATAAAATTTCAAATATGATATATCAGATATCATATAATATTTCAAATATGATATATCATATTAAATATCTTATATTAATACTTATATTAAATATATCAAATTTCAAATATGATATATCATATAAATATCAAATGTGATATCTCATATAAATATTTTTAACAATTTACTAACAATTTACTAACAATTTAAGTATCTTAAAAAAGTATAAGCATAAATTGAGAACATATCAAATAATAACTAAATAATCATTATTACTTAAATTTACGAGCTGAGAAAATCGTTAATTTCAGAAAAACAGAGCTTATATTCTTTTATGATAAAGAAGAGTAAAAAAAAAAAATAATCCACTTTTATTTTTTTATAATTTTTTCCTGTACATTAAAAGATTTTGCAGCCATTGATTTTAATAAAAAAATAAATAGATAAAAAAATTTCTTTATTTTAATTTACTGATTATCTTTAATAAATATTAGAATTATACATATTACAAATCAAATAAGCAATAAATAAATAAATAACTAAATAACTTTTTTACCTAAATAACCTTCTTATTTTCTTATTTTCTTATTTTCTTCTTATCCAGAAATCTCTTAGAAAATCGTATTATATTATTATATTGTTATAGTTATTTTAATAGTTCTACATTTTCTTTATCTTACATACAATATTCTATTTTCTTTAGAGTCAATCTAATTTCTTCTTTTCTTCTTATATATCTTTAAGAGTTATATTTATTTATGTTAAGAGTTATTCTTAGTATATGATTTGTTTTATTTTGGCTGTTTATATTTTTTCTTATACTTTCAATTTTCACATGTAAAATTTATCAAATTTTTGGCTGCGAAATTTTTCTTTTGTGTAATAAATATAAAGAAGAAAATAAGAAGAATATAAGAAAAGAAATAAGAATAAGAATATATATATACTAATAGTATAATATAATAACTAACAGGAAGAAACCCAATTATATTAAATCCTATAAAATTTCCAATTTATAATGATAATTAAATTAGCTAATATAAATAATGTAACGTTTCCTATTTTAGTATTAATCATATGCTAATCCTAGTTTAGATTTATGACTTATAATATTAATATTAAGTATATAACATAATATTCTTACTATTATTTTTATAAAATAATTATTAACTTATTAAAATGTTTTTTCTAAAAAAGTGTTAATTCAAATTATTTGAAAATCAACTTTTCTTACTTATCTTATTTTTCCTATTTTTCCTATTTATCTTATTTATCTTAAGTATATACATATTATATTCATATATACTCATATACTCTTATTATGAAAAAAGTTATATATCATTTTAGTTATATTATACTTATATCTATATTATCTCATTTTATTTATCTCATTTTATTTATATTTATATTATACTTAGTTATTTAAATTATACTTATATCATTTTATATTTATTATATTTATTATACTTATATTTATATTTATTATATTATTTATATTATACTTATATTTAAATTATATTTAGTTATTTATATTTATATTTATTATTTATATTATATTTATATCTATATTATATTATTTATTTTATACTTTCTCATTTACTTCAACAAACCTGACATTCCTTTTCGGTCTATTCAACATAAAAACCTGATTCCTCATATTTACAACTTCTAGAGATTGCAAAGAATCCGGAAGAAATACCAGAAATCCGTAACAATTTTCCAAACGTAAATCCGTAACCGAATTTGGAACTTTAAATTCTTTAGGAATTTCCACGTTTTTCAAAGTAAACCGTTTAATTTCGGAAATACAAAATTCGGGAAAACATCCATCAAGTACTAATGTGGAAATCCTTAATATAAGTGGATTACTAATAATACAATTCTTAAGTATTAATTGCTTTACTTTTGGGACTTTTTCGATTTTGCAGCCATTTAAGACCAAAATTCCCAAAGAGGAAAAAAGCGGCAACGGATTGAGCGTCAAATCGGAATTTACAAGTTCGAGAAAAGTCACGTTTTTCGGAATACTACGAAGTTTCTTATATATTACTAATTTAGTAATATCATTTAACCATTTTCTAGGAAGTCTTCCTGATTCGGAACGTATTGCCTCGATTCGGAAATTCCCGTATTTTTTTCCAAATTTGGAAACTTTCCGTAAATTTGCAGCATATTACAAATATATTCCGCTTTTATTTGAGGAAAATTAAGGAAAAGGTAAAATAAATCGTCTAAATGGCCTACTAAAACTCTTTTGGGAAAATCGGGCGCAAGTTTCCCAAGTTCTCGCTTAGTTAAGGTTCCATTACATGCGTTAGGATCCAGGAAATCATAAAGTGGACTTTTTGGAATTAACGAGTTTATATTGCAATTTTCGGATTCTAAAGCGTAGCAACTTTGCAGGATAAGAAATTTGGAAAAAATTTGTGGATTTCTTGAGAAGTTTTGAGAAGTTTTGAGGATTTCTTGAGTTTTTTGGATTTCTTGATTTTTGAGGATTTCTTGAGTTTTTTGGGGGTTTTTATTTTGAATTTGGGGGTTTTTTGGATTTTTGTGGATTTCTTGATTTTTTTGAGGGTTTTTATTTTCACTTTTTTTGGGGGTTTTTTTGATTTATAATTTGAATTTGGGGGTTTTGAATTTGGGGGGTTTTAAAAAAAAATTGATTTTTCAAATTTTCTTGAATTTTGGGGGTTTTAAAAATTTTGGGGGTTTTTGTTAAAAAAATTTGGGGGTTTTTTTGAAAAATTTGGGGGTTTTGAATTTGGGGGGTTTTTGAATTTTTATTTTGAGATTTTTGGAAATTTTGGGGGTTTTGAATTTGGGGGTTTTTTAAATTTATTTTCTGTAACCTCCTTATATGATTTTGAAAGCTTTTAAATTCATTTTCCGTTTTAAACACATAATTAAGGAATTTCGGTTTATAAGTTAATCCTACTAAATCCGAAAGCGGTTTTTTTTTAATCAAGGATTGTAAATTCGTTATATTTTTTTCAATAACGGATTTCTCGATATTTCTTCTTTCGAGTTCTTTTTCGAATTCCTTGATGATTTCAAATTCCGTATTGGAAATAAAATATTCAAGGGGGTTTTCTTCTTTATTTTCCTCATTAATGAAATCGTATAAAGGATCTTCAGGATCTTCAAAAGGATTATAAATTCCTTTAAAAAGATCTTGACTTCCAAAAAAATCGTCGTTTTTCATGATTTCCTCATACAGAAAGTTTTTAGGTTTTTTTGGGTCTAAAGGAATTCCAAAAAATTCAAAAGGCGTTGAAATTTCAGCGGGTAAAAATTCCAAAAATTCCGATTTATCGGAATTTTCTGAATTTTCTGAATTTTCCAATTTCTCTGAAAATTCCGATAAATCGGAATCTTCCGATTTTCTAAAATCCTCACTTAACGAACCTTCGGAAAACATTTCGATTGTATCTTGATCGGAATTTGTATTTTCAAATTCAGACATAAAAAACACAAATGGAAAAAACACAAATGGAAAAAATACAAATGGAAAAATGAGAAAAAAAATGAGAAAATGAGAAATGGAAAAATGAGAAAAAATACAAAAACAAATAAATTGAAGAAAATGAGTTTAAAAAAAAATGAAGAAATGAAGAAATTGAGGAAATTAAATTGAAGAAATTAAAGAAATTGAAGAAATTGAGGAATTTATGACTTTTACAATCTATATGTTTTATTTATAGTTAATATACGTTTATTTTATGTTATATGTTATTTATTTTCGTATTATTTCCAGGAAATTAAGAATTATTTCCAGAATGAGTTCGTTATTAGTAAATTTTAAAATCATAGTTTAACTTTTTTTTTGTATTTAGTTTTTATGTTATTTGATAAATAGAATATCTTAAATAATAAGAGGAAAAAATAAGATAACATTTTAAAGTTACGCTTTTTCATTATTTTTACTATTTGAGGTTTATGGTTTTAGAAAGTTTTGGTTTATGATTTTAGGGGATTGTAAATTTAAGGGGTTGTATATTTTAGGGGGTTTTCTTTTTTCTTTTTTTACTTATTTTTATTTCTCAATAACTTCACGTTTATTAAACTATTTGAATTCTTTAATTAATTTCGAATTTACTGTCAATTTCATAATCAATAAATTTCTACTGAAAATTTATTCAGAATGAAATAATTCGAATTTGAACGTTTTTCCAATTTCTTCGTATCCTTCAATTTTGCAGCCATTTGTCAAAAAAAATTCATAAATTCATAAACTCATAAAAGTAATAAAAGTAGTAAATTCATAAAAATCATAAAAGTAGTAAAAGTAATAAAAGTAGTAAATTCATAAAAGTAATAAATTCATAAAAATTACTTTTATGAAATAATATATAGATTTGTAATTATACTTAAATATATGAGTTAAAAAAATTCATAAAATAAAAATCATAAAAATCATAAAATCATAAAAATCATAAAATCATAAAATATAAACTCATAAATTCATATTTTTAAGTTTATTAGAAGATTTTATTATGTAATTTTCAATATAAAATTAAATGACTGGCTAAAAAATAGAAGGAAAAAGAAATAAAGTAGCAAAATCGTAAAATCGTAAAATTATGAGACTTGTATAAATTTTTTTACATGAACTTTTTCTTTTATTTTGTAGTTTATGAATATTAAAATTAATTTTCAAATATTTACAATTAACAAGTAAAATCTTCAGATTTAAGTAAATTCTAAGTTAATTTAATTTAATTGAAATACTTTAATTCTGTTTATTTCGGTTTTTGTTTTCTCGAATAACGGAAATAAATCTTCAATTTACTAATAAAAAGAATTTTGTGAATTTAAGAATTTCATGAATTTTATAATTTTTTTGGCTGCAAATTTTGTAACTTTATAAATTGTGAATTTTGTAATTTTGTAATTTTGTAATTTTATAAATTTCTTACTCTAAAAATGGCCAAGTGTTTTTAATTGATATACCTTTTTAATTTAGGGGTTTTCTTAATTTAGGGGTTTTCTTAATTTAGGGGTTTTTTAATTTAGGGGTTTTTAATAAATTTAGGGGTTTTTAATATAATCGTAATATCTTAAAATCAGATTAATAAGGAATAAAAAAAATTTAACTATTACTTCTATTTTACTTCTATAATTAGCATAACTCTTAAATTAAATACTTAAAAAATACTTAAATACTTAAAAAATACTTAAATAACTTTTTTTTTAACTTAAATCTGAAAATCTGAAAATCTGAAAATCTGAAACATCCAAACTGCAATAGTAAAAAAGAGATAACTAAAACACGAATAACTGAAGAACTAGAAAAGTTATAAACTTGAAATAAGCTACATTCGCTTTAACTAGCCACGTTTTAACTAACTATACCAGTTTCAGCTCACCAACTCCCTTTCCTCGTGAATTACCCCCTGATATAAGTCATGTTAAAAATCAACTCAAAAATAAAAACATCCAAACCGCAGTAATAAAAAATTTAAAAAAGATCCAAACCGCAGTAATAAAAATTTAAAACATCCAAAGTGCAGTAATAAAGAAATAAGTTGATGTGGAAATTAACATGAGAGGTAATAAAAGTAAAATAAGATTTTTATTAATTGTGGATTTTATAAATATTGTAATATTTTGGTTGCGAAATTTATGAAATGAATTTATAAATTACGAATCTTTTCTAAAGGGTTTTTAGGGTTTTTAGGGGTTTTTTAATTTAGGGGGTTTTGGGGTTTTAAGGGGTTTTTCATTTTAGGAGTTTTTGAATTAAGGGGGCTTTAAAATTAGGGGGTTTTTAATTTAGGGGGATTTTATTTTTCTAATGGAAAATGAAGTAATAGTAAAAGGATAATACAAATACAATATTCTTATAAAGGTTTACCTTTATATCTATTCCATATATTAGGTTAATACTATATTATTAAAACGAGCGAGTTTTTGAATTTACGAAGTTTTTTTTTGGCTGCAAATTGAATTTATTGGATTTTCTAAAAAACTTAGAAAAGAAGTTTTTTGATGTGAATTTTTACGAATTTATGAATTTATGAATTTATGAATTTATGAATTTTATGAATTTATGAATTTTATGAATTTTACAATTTACAAATTTTTTGATTGCAAAATTTTATGAATTTACGAATTACGATTTTTTTGGCAATTCATTTTTATTTTTATTTTCTATAGAAAACAAAAATCTATGCCGTGATTTATAAGGAAAGGAAATCTTAAATTCTTTAAGATATTGATATTTATTTGATATATTTTAATATTTAACATGATTAAAACACGTTAAAAGTTATTTTAAATAGATAAGAAATTATGAAAATCTCGGAATTCTCAAATCGTAAATTAAAAATCGTAAAATTAAAAATCTCGAAAATCTCAAATCGAAAAATAAAAATCGTAAAATAAAAATTCTCAAATCTCAAATCTCAAATCTCAAAATTCTCAATTCTCAAAATTCTCAAAATTCTCAAATTCAAAGTAAACAAAATTAACAAATTATAAAAAAGATTAACTAACAAATTATAAAAAAGATTAACTAACAAATTATAAAAGCTATCTACATTTCTATTTTTGTTTTCTGATATCAAACCTATACACTACATTTTTACATTTATACATTCATAATTAATTTTGCAGCCATTTAAACAAGAATAGCTAGTGAGTTCTTATATATTGCGGTATGGATGTTTTCGAAAATTAACATTTTTTTCTCGCTAAAATTTTTCTCACTAATTTTCACTCGCTAAAATTTCATGCAGTCTCATTAAAATTTCATTTTTTCTCACTAAATTTTCATTTTTCTCACTAAATTTTCCTCACTAAATTTTCATTTTCTCGCTAATTTTCTTTTTTCTCGCTAGAGAATGTGCATTTTTTTCTCACTAAATCTCTTTTTTCTCGCTAGAGCACATTCTTTTTTCTCACTAAATCTCAAACTTCTCACTAACTTCTCGCTAACTTCTCACTAATCTCATTTTCGCGCTAAACACAAAATTTACAACTTTTTTGGCTGCAAAATTTTCGCAAAA
The DNA here is from genome assembly GCA_030579395.1 of Aciculoconidium aculeatum. Lineage (NCBI taxonomy): Eukaryota > Fungi > Ascomycota > Pichiomycetes > Serinales > Debaryomycetaceae > Aciculoconidium > Aciculoconidium aculeatum. The sequence goes on from JAKTQU010000005.1 coordinate 469,374, forward strand.
TTGCAAATTATATAGTCATTTTATTGGGATTTTATTGGGATTTTCTATGAAACAAAGTCTATATATGCAAAGGAAACCTTAAAAACCGAAGGTTTTTAAGGTTTTTAGGTTATAAAAAAAGTAAAAACTTAAAAACCTTCGGTTTTTAAGTAAAAGAAACCTCAAAAACCTTCGGTTTTTGAGGTTTTTGGGTTATAAAAAAAAAATGAAAACTTAAAAACCTCAAAAACCTTCGGTTTTCTCGGTTTTTAAGTTTTCATCCACACCTCACATGCACCACCCCCGGATCCTCCATATACTCCCCCAGACTAATCCACATCTTCTTAAACGTACTCAATCCCCCCAAAATACTTCCCCCTATCCAAGTAGAATACTTTCTTTCCGGAGGAGCAAAAATCTTTACTTTCATTTTTGTATCGTAATTTTCCGAGTTTCTACTCCAAATTGAAGTATTAACATTTTGTTGGTTTTTTAATTCCGAGAGAAGTCTATCTCCGAAGTTTCTAATTAACGTGTTACCCCCGGAAAGAATGATGTTTTGGTAGAGAGTCGGTCTTAGGTCCAAGTCGGTTTTGGCTATGGAGAGAGAAGTTAGTTCGTGAATTCCGGGGGATTCGGATCCGATAAGCTGCGGATTGAATAGGATTTCCGGGGCCCGGAACTTCTCCGCTCCTAGTTGAATCACATGTCCATCCGGGAGTTTATACGAGGAGGAAAGCTCGGAAGTGGCTGCATAGAAATTCGAGGCATACAATTTTTCATCTCTGGCCGGATCTTTCAGAATAAAACAGTGTTTTTCCTTTATTAACCGGACAATTTCCATCTCGGAACTCAGTTGAAGACAAATCCCGGTCATGTTCCGGAGATTGAACAGGAGGTGCTCGGTTATATCTCGGCCCGCGATGTCGATCCGCTTAACCGAGGTCGGAAGCGAAAATCCCTCGTATACGGGTACGACGTGCAGAACTCCGTCCCCGCTATCCACCACAACTCCCGTAGTTCTCCCCAGAGCGTATAGCGAGAGAACTGCCTGGATGGAGATATAGAGACACGGCACGTTAAACTGTTCAAAGAGGAGCTGTGCCATTTTATCCCTATTCGTACGAGGGTTTAGCGGAGCTTCTGTGATGAGTAAAGGATGATCTTCTGGCGACGTTTTCAATTCCTGGTATGCGTTATACCACAATTTCTCCATATCCGCCCAATTCGTGACGATTCCGTGTTCTACGGGGTACGAGAGTTTTAGGAGGCCGCGGTTTTGCTGCGCCAGATTACCGAGAAACGTTTCCTCGGTGGAATCGTCCTCGTCGCCGATGGAGCCCGCCATGATCTTAGTGTACTTTGGCCGGCCGACAATGGAAGAGGAGTAGGTTCGTGGTTTATCCTCGCCAGCGAAACCGGCTTTGAGGTTTCCGGAGCCGTTGTCGAGGACCACGGGTTGGTTGTAAAGGGAGGACATGAAAGTAGACTTGACTAGGATTGATTAGGGGGATGGATTTGATTAGTGAGGATTTGATATTTGATTTAGTGAGATTTTATTTAGGGGATTTTAGTGAGGGGATTTTATTTAGTGAGATTTTATTTAGTGCGTGGATTTTATTTAGTGCGTGGATTTGAAAAGTGCGTGGATTTGAAGTGTTTAGGGAGGATTAGGGAGGATTTGAAAAGTGATTAGGGGAAAGTGCGTGGAATTAGTGAGAATTAGTGAGGATTAGTTAGTGGGAAAAATACATTTTTAGTGAGGTTTTTGAGATTAGTGAGGGTTTTAGGAAAATTAGTGAGAAAGTGACATTTTCTGGAGAAAAAATAGTTTAGTGAGTGCGATTTTTAGTGAGGGTTTGGGAGACTTTTTGAGACTTTTTGAGGAGGAGTGGGAATTAGTGGGAAAATCAAGTGACTGTATTTTATGATTAGTCAGTTTTGGGAGATTAGTGAGAAAATTATATTTTAGTGAGTAGTCTGTTTCTGGAAAAAACGTTTAGTGAGGGTTTTGGGAGATAGTGGGAATTAGTGGAAAATTAGATTTTGTGAGTAGTCTGTTTTTGGGTAATTAGTGAGAAAGTGACATTTTAGTGGGTAACTTTTAGTGAGATTGATTTTTTAGTGATTTTATGAGTTTTAGTGGGAAAGTGACAGTTTTTGGAGATTAGTGGAAATTAGATTTGTTATGAGTAGTCTGTTTTTGATGTTAGTGAGAAAATCGTGCATTTTTTGCGTGATTAGTGAATTAGTGAGACTTTTTTATGATTAGTGAGAAAATGACTTAATTTTAATGAGAGTATGAGATTTAGTGGAAAATCACATTTGTAATGAGTAACTTTTAGAGATGGACATTTTTAATGATTTTATGAGGGTTTTAGAGAGAAATCACATTTTAGTGATATGAGGGTTTTAGTAAGAAAGTGGCATTTTTAGGAGATAGAAAGTGAAATTTTAGGAGATCGACTAGAAAATCGCCATTTTTAGTGAATAACTTGGTGAGATTGCCATTTTTAGTGATTTTATGAGAAATCGACTAAAAAGTGGCATTTTAGGGAGCGTGAGGAATTTAGTTAAAAATCAGTTTTAATGATTTTTGTTAGGCCTCTGATAGCCAACGGTTAGGGGCATAGAATAGTATGTATTCGACTAGAGAAGTAAGCTATATAAGGGGTAACATGGGCACATATTTATAGTGCCCAATACGCCGAGCGTAAGAAGGAAGAGATGAGCTAGGAGTTGTCCAAGTAACTAAGTATAGCACTATGCAGGATAGGGCTATATCCCTAACAATTTTATGAATATCACATTTTTAGTGAATAATTTTTAGCGATTTTATGAGAGTTTTACAGAGAAAGTGGCATTTTAGTGATTTTATGAAATTTTTAGTGAGAAAATCACATATTTAGTTACTTTATGAGAGTTCTAGTGAGAAAATAACATATTTAGTGAATTACTTTTAGTAAGAAAATCACAGTTTTACTGAGTAACTTTTAGGAAATTGACTAGAAAGTGTCATTTTTAATGTATCGCATTTTTAGTGATTATGAGAGTTTTAGTGGAAAATCACAGTTTTAGTTATTTTATGAGATTTTTAGTGTGACTTTTAGAGTGATTAGTGAGAATTAGTTAGAAAATCGCATATTTAGAGAGAATATCACATTTTCAGTGAATAACTTTTAAAGAGAAAATCGCATTTTTAGTACTTATGAGATTTTTAGTGAGTAGTCATTTTTAGTGAGTAACTTTTAAAGAGAAAATCGCAGTTCTAGTGAGAAACTTCGTGAGAATATGAGATTTTTAGTGAGACTTCGTGGGAATTTAGTGAGAAAATCGCATTTTTACTGAGTAACTTCGTGAGAGTCGCATTTTTACTGAGACTAGAGAGAAATCAATTAGAAAATCACATTTTTAGAAAATCGCATTTTTAGTGAAAAAATCGCATTTTTAGTGAGAAAATCACATTTTTAGTGAAAAAATCACATTTTTAGTGAGAATATCACATTTTTAGTGAGAAACTTTATGAGAAATTGCCTTGAAAATCACATTTTAGTGAGATTTAGTGAGGAACTTTGAGAGTTTTAGTGAAAAAATCACATTTTAGTGAGAAGCTTAGTGGGAGATTGCCATTTTTAGTGAGACTTCTAATACTAGTGAGTAACTTAGTGAGACAAGACCTCTAATACTACTGAGTAACTTTGTATACAGAGACTCAAGCTCATTATATTAAGATGTATTTGATTTGATTCGATTATATTCTCTCTATATCTCTTCTCTTATATATATTCTTATATATATATTCTTATATATATCTTCTCTTCTCGTGTAATCGCGTAAACAAAGAAATCAAATAATCAAATACTACCAATCACATTTACCATCACATTATAATCACATTTATCACATGCTGGCCCTCAACACCCTCTCTAACAACCAGAAAGCGCAACTTCGTAACGCATTCACTCTCATTGACGGCGATTCCCGGGACTCTCTTATCACCAAGGACGATCTCCTCAAACTCTACAACCAACTTGGAATCAAAAGTCCTAATGATGACCAGCTCACTAGTATGTTAACAGTGGACTCTACAGAAGGAATCAACTTTACGCAATTTTCGCATATCATGGCCAAAGAGTTCTCTAAGTTTGAAGACAGAATGACGATTTATAATTCCCTAAAAGTTTTTGCAGAGAAAGTGGATCCGAGAAAGTATACCGAGGATTTGATTATCGATGTAGAGAACTTGAAAGAGGCGTGTTGTCTGGTTCAATTAGGAGAGATAGGGCTGGGAGACCACAGGCTTTCGAGAGCCACGTTTGATAAGTTGGTAGAAGGGTTTGTCAAGGACCAGACCAATGGGAAGAGATTGTTCTTGGCGTCAAAGTGGTTGGATGCGTATATTGATTGAGTTTTAGAAAAGTTTTAGGAGTTTTTTTAGTATGAGAGTTTTAAATTAGTAGAGAGTTTTTTTTTTTTAGAAATATCAGGTTATATTTGGAGAGAATTGGAAAAAGAAGAAAATATTTAGAAAAAGAAGGAGAAAGAAGAAAGAAGAAGAAAAAGAGAATTAAGAATATTTGGAATATATAGAAAATAAAGAAGAAATTGAGGAATATTTAGAAAATTAAGATACGTAAAAAATGAAGAAAATAAAGAATATTTAGAATAATTAGAAAAAGAAGAAGAAAGAAGAAGAAGAAAATATTTAGAATATTTAGAAAAAGAAGGAGAAAGAAGGAGAAAGAAGAAAATGGAAATTAAGAGAAAAAGAAAATAAAGAAGAAGAAGAAAATTAAGAAATTGAATACATAAAATATTTAGAATATTTAGAAAATGAAGAATAAAGAATATTAAGAAAAAGAAGAAGAAATTAAAAATAAAGAATATTTAGAAATTGAATATTTAGAAAATGAAAAAGAATATGATACATAGAAAATGTTTAGAAAATGGAAATTAAGAAAATGAAAAGTGTATAGAAAGTGAAGAGAATATTTAGAAAATTAAGAATGAAGAAAATGAAAAATGTTTAGAAAGTGAAGAGAAATTGAAGAAAATTAAGATACAGAAAATATGAAGATACATAAAATTGATATTTAGAAAATGAAGAATATTTAGAATACATAAAATATGAAAAGTACGTAAAGAAGAATATGATACATAAAATATGAAGAGAAAATGAATATTTAGAAAGTGAATAAATGAAGAATACAGAAAATGAAAAATACGTAGAAAATGAAGATATTTAGAAAATAAAGATACATAGAAAATGAAGAAAAAAGGCCCGAACTTCAATAATAAGAGGGAAATATTTAGAATACATAAAATATAGAATATGATACATAGAATACATAAAATATAACTAAATAGAATATATCATATATCTATATCCTACTGATACCAGATTAACGTAATTTCATATAAATATCTGTTCTATTTTATACGTATTTCTAAAGTATAAATGTCTAAATATCAAATGATAAATAGAAGAAAAATCAATATAAAGTAGATTTTCTTATACTTGTCATAATCACTTCATTTATATCCCAAAACACCCAAACTTAAAATGAAAAACCAAAAAGAAGCAACAAGTTACAATGAAAAAGTATCTACAAAATAAATATAGAGCATTTTTCAGTTATCATATATTTTTCATTTATTACATTTTTCATTTATTACATTTATCAATATATAACAGAAAGACCAGAACTTCAATATAAAAGAAAATCACATATTAAAAAAGACCAGAACTTCAATACATAACAAAAAGACCAGAACTTCAATAAAAGACCCGATCTTCAATAGATAAATAAAAGACCAGAACTGCAACATATAAAAAAAGATCAAAAATTTACCTTACAAATAAAAGGCCCGAACTTCACATATTAATTAAAAAAGACCCGAACTTCAACGAAAAGACCAGAAAAAGGCCCGAACTGCAATATTAAAGGCCCTAACTTCAATACATAACGGAAAGGCCCTAACTGCAATATATAAAACAGATCAAAAATTAACCATACAAACCTCCGGTTTTCTGCTAAAATGCCAAAAAACGAGGCCACCTCCAAACTCAGCAAATCCTCAACCTCACAATCCTCGCAAACCTCCGTTTTTTCACCTAAAACTGAGCTTAAATTCAATGAAAATCAACTAAATTTCCAGCCAAATTTTCGCACTTTAAAAAATTCGCACTTAAAAAATTTTAAGATTTTCGCAGCCAAAAAAAATCAATGAAAAATTAACGAGAATTCAATGCAGTCAATAAACCTCCATTTTTTCACCTAAAAAACATGATAAAAACGTCCGGTTTTCAACTAAAAGATGCAGCTAAAATCAAAGAAATCAAGTTAAAAAACAGGAGGTTTTCCAGTTAAAAACAATGAAAAACGGAGTTTTTTCATGTAAACCAGCAGAAAACCGGTTTTCTGCTAAAAATGCCAAAAACCGAGGCCACCTCCCTAGTGAGTCCTCAACAAACCTCCGGTTTAATATAAATGGAATAATAAAATTAAAAACTGATCCATTTATATCATGTAATTATTTTAATATAACATATAACCTAATTATATATTTGAAGAATTTGAGAAAGTTTAAACTGTTACAGTAATAATAAGCCTTGTGAAATCGTATTGGGCCAGAACTGAAATATATAAAAAGATCAAAAATCACATATTAAAAAAAGATCAAAAATTAACCTTACAGGGAAAAGACCAGAACTTCAATACATAAAAGAAAGACCAGAAATTAACTTTTTTTTTTAACTATATAAATAAAAGGCCCTAACTTCAACAGAAAGACCAGAAATTAACCATACAAAAAAGACCCTAACTGCAACAGAAAGACCCGAAAATCACATACAAATAAAAGACCAGAACTTCAATACATAACATACACATACTAATAAAAGGCCTGAACTTCAACACATATCAGAAAAGACCAGAACTTCACATAGTAATTTGAAAAGGCTCGAAAAAATGCGTACTAAAGAAAGACCCTAATTTCAAAAAAGACCCAAACTTCACGTACATACAAAACACACATAAAAAAACCCTACACTCAATAAAAGACCAAAAATCTCATAGTAATTAGAAAGGCCCAAACTTCACATAGTAAAATAAAGACCGAAAAAATACATAGTAATTTGAAAAGGCCAGAACTGCAATATACAAATAAAAGACCCTAACTTCAATATAAGACCATATACAAATTATGACTTATACTAAAATTCTTCAATTCTCATTTTCTCAAATTTACAGCCAAAAATTTACAGCCAAAAATTTACAACAAAAATTTACAGCCAAAATTACAACCAAAACACTTAACACTTAATATAAACAACTACCAGTTAATACATCATAATACTCTCTTAATAACACTCAATATATCATAATAACTATTTTACTAACATCTACTAACATTTTACTATCATCTTACTATCTTAAATCTTCACAAACCTTCGGTTTGTTCATCTTAACAAACCTTCGGTTTGTTAAAATACGACCACTAACAAACCTTCGGTTTGCTAGTGCTCTACAATCAACTCATCACACCCCCAATCCTCAAACGAGCCATCCGGCAAATACCTTCTCACCACCAACGGGATCTTCCTCTGAGCCAACTCCTTCATAGCAATCTGTAGCGGATCCGTTTCCCCCTCTATATCCACCAAAACCGGAGCATTCAACGAAATCTGCAACGCTCTGGTTCCCAAAACACGTGCACGCTCGTATTTCGTCATATAAGGAGTCGTGGTTCTTTCTTCTCTGGGTATAGCCAATTCCCTAGCTGTCTTTTGTCTAGGAGTAGAATCTTCTGGGCCTACTCCTCCCACTACAATCGTCTTTTCTTTCTCTTCGGGTTCTGGTTCCTGGAACTCTTCTTCGGAAAAGTGTTCTTGGTCGAAATCGTCGTAGTGTTCGGCTCCCTCGTTAAAGGCGTTTTCTTCTAAATCGGACATCGTATACGTATTATTTGATTTGTTATACGTAATATTATAAGTAGTATACGTATTATTTGATTCTTATATTATACGTAATATTATAAGTAGTATACGTAATATTTGATTTGTTATACGTAGTATTGGATTCTTATATTATACGTAATATTTGATTTGTATTATTTGATTTGTATTTGATTCTTTGGAAAAATTTAGTGATGCCTTTTTGGAAAAGACACGACTTTGGAAGAAATGTAAAAGTGGTGATATTTATGGGATTATAGGGGTTATAAAAGGGATTAAAGTGGATTTGTATGTATTTATGTGGTATTAGTTTATTATTGGCTTTTTTTGGCTTTTTATTGGGTTATTTTTGGGATATTTATGGGTTATTATTGGTATTTTTTATTACTTGTATTATTTGAATTTAGGGGGTAAGGGGTATTTTATATTATGTGATGAGATGATAAAGAAGAACTAAATAGAATAATTAAAATAGAAGAATAAGAAAGAAAACTAAAATAGAAAAACTATAAAACAAAGAATTACGAAATAACTATGAAATATTTAAAATAGAATAATTATAACTAAAATAGAATAACTATAACTAAAACAGAATAACTATAACTAAGAGAATAACTACTTTTTAAAATGAGAAGAACTCTTTAAAATGAGAACTATTTTCATAGAGATATCAGTATGTTTAGTTCTTATGTTAATTTCTTATTTTTAGTTCTTTTGGTGAATTTAAAATAAAGTGTAATGGGAATTTAATATTAAATAAATTTTAGGAAAAAGGGGTTTTGAAAAGGGGGTTTGAAAAAAGGGGTTTTTTGGTTTAAAGAGAAAACGAAGAAAGTGAAAAAAAAGAAGAACAAATCGAATGTTTGTTTTGAGGTTTAAATTGTAAATTTTTAAATTTATCATTTTTTAAATTTACTTATAAATTTCCCAATTTCCCAATTAACATTAATTTTCGACTTTGGAGAAATTCACTTATAAATTTACTTATAAATTTACTTATAAATTTACTTATAAATTTACTTATAAATTTCCTTATAAATTTACTTATAAATTTCCATTTACCATTTTACTTTTGAAATTCCGATAATTTGAATTTTAAATGGTTATAACATGTAAGTTATAAATAATACAAACACATAACCAATACATAGAACAATTGGAAACATAAGTAATACTTGTAATACTATACACTTTGTATTCTTCTAGAAAATTTTCCAATTAAATTGCTTAAATTTTGCTTAAATTTTGCTTAAATTTTACTTAAATTTTGCTTAAATTTTTCGCAGCCATAAAAAAAAGAGTAAAAAAAAATTAAGACTAAAAAAAATATTAAGAGTTAAAAAAAGACAAAACAAAATTATAAGAGAAAAAATTATAAGACTAAAAATTATAAAAGTAAAATTATAACAGAAAAATTATAAGAATAAAAAGAGAAAAAAAAATAAGAGTAAAAATAATAAATACAAGTTTCTATATAAAACTAAATATCCTCTTATTTTTTTTAACTCTTATTTTAGAAACGGGAATTTATTAAGCTGCAAAAATTGAAAAAATGCAAAAAATGCAAAAAATGCAAAAAATTAAATAAATCACTTAAATTAAAATAGAAAGATCAGGAATTCTCCACTTATAACTTGAAATATCATTTAAACTTCTTCTACAAATACATTTAGTTTACTTTTCATTAATATGAGATTAATCCAGTATAAATTCTGAAATAATCAGGTTTTTCTTTAAGGAATTGTTCTGAGAATTTGAGGAAAATGAGGAATGAAAATGAAATTTGAAAATGAATTTGAAAATGAAAATGAAAATGAAAATGAAAATGAAAATGAAAATGAAAATGAAAATCTGAAAATGAAAATTTGAAAAATCTTCGAAATATCAAAAATCTTCAAAATTTTCAAAAATCATGAAAATCATGAAAATTTCAAAATATCAAAAATACTCAAAATCATCTAAAAATCATCAAATTTTTCAAATTTTTCAAATTTTTCAAAAATCAAAACTACTCAAAAAATCCTCAAAATCCAAAAACTCCGAGCTTTGCTCGGAGTTTAAATCCAAAACTCCTCGCTTCGCTCGGAGTTTATAAGAAAACTCTCGCTTCGCTCGAGTTTTCTTACAACTCCTCCTTATACGGCAAAACATCCACATCCCCTACAACCACATAGTTAAATTCCTTTAAGGAAACCCCCTTAACTCCGTCCAAAGTCAACGGAGTTTCAAAAGTCGATTGCAAAGCAACTGCTAACTCCGCGGCTTTAGTAGCGGAGCTTAACTCCGATTGAGAAACAGACTCTACAATTTTCTTAGCCTTCTTAATTCCGGCCGAAACGTTTTCTCCGGTTCCCTTAACGGAGATAACAAACAAACCGGCATCCTTGTACTTGTACAAGAAAGAAGAGGCGCTAATCTCCGATAAAGGAGAAGGACCGGATAAAACGGAGTTACCGATGGCCGCGGAAAGAACTTCATACAGAGAAAAGTCGGATTTGGCAACCGGAACTCCGATCAAGGCGATAGATTCACCCCCGGATCTGATTCTAGATTCGGTTCCGGTGTAAAGGGAAACCGGACCGGAAGTAACCGAACCGGAAGGCAAATCTTGAAAAGCGGACTCGGAAATAAACTTTTTGAGATCCTCGGAATTGACACCCGACCCGAAAACCGAAACGTTTTCCTGCGTATAAGACTTCTTAGCAAAATCCACAACCTCTTCCAAACTAATAGGAACTGACCCATCATAATACAAAGGATTACCTAATCCTCTTCTAAAAGAAAGCTCGTGTAAAGATTCCAAAGCAATAAATTCATTTGTTCTAGAAGCTTCGAATTGAGATCTTGCTGCTGGCAAAACAACTTCATTAAACTCATGAGGTCTATAGGTACTATTAGCAAGAACATTCCCTAAAGCTTCAACGTAATAAGGCAAATCTTGCTTTAAAAATTGCGCCTTTAACGTGATTGCGTCTCTAGAAACTTTAGAAGAGAATCTTCCTCCTAATAATTCGCTTTCTCTGGTAAATCTTAAAGCGGATTTGCCACTTGTATTCAAAAAGTTGAAATTCGACAACAAATGGGAAACACCTGACTTTCCGGATTTGGATCCGGAGTTGATAACGACGCTAAGACTGCTTAAGTTACCGGAGGCGTCTCTGGAAGACACGTGAAGGGATCTGCGGATGGAACGGGATAACATGGTTGTGGTTTTTCAATTGAACTTTTTTTTCTAATAGAAATTTAAAACGTTTTGATTGGAAGTGGGTCACATGACTTTGACTAACATTGAGTGTTTTAATACTGATAAATTTAGAGTGTTACTAGTAATATTACTAGTAATATATTACTAGTAATATATTACTAGTCGTATAGTACTAGTCGTATATTACTCGTCGTATATTACTTATAGTATATTATTAGTCGTATATTACTTATAGTATATTACTTATAGTATATTACTTATAGTATATTACTAGTAATAAAATAGTAAGTACTAGTAATATATTACTAGTAATAAAATAGTAAGTAATAAAATAGTACTAGTCGTATATTACTAGTAATAAAATAGTAAGTGTATATTAATAAGTACTAGTAATAAAATAGTACTAGTATATTAATAGAGATTATGTATAATGTACTACTTGTATATTTCTGATTATTACTTCTAGTGATATATTACTATGATACTAATTATTTATAATGAGGATATTGTATAAAAAAATGTATAAAGTTTGGTATGATTTTTTTTTTGCAGCTTTTTTTTGGGCCTTTTTTTCATACTAAATAAAAGGCCCGAACTTCAATACATAACAATAAAGGAGAGGGAAAATACATAGAAATGAAAAGACCCGAACTTCAATAGAGCACGAAAAGGCCCTAACTTCACATAGTAATTAGAAAAGGCCCGAACTGCAATAGTAATTAGAAAAGACCCGAACTTCAATACATAACAGAAAGGCCCGAACTTCACATACTAATTAAAAAAGGCTCGAAAAAATACATAGTAATTAGAAAACACCAGAACTTCAAAATTCGAAAAGGCCCTAACTCCAACACTAAATTTAAAAAGGCCCGAACTGCAACACTAAATTCAAAAAGGCCCGAACTGCAACAGAGAAATCGAAAAGGCCCGAACTTCAATACATAACAAATACTAAATAAAAGGCCCGAACTTCAATATATAAGGGAAAGGCCCGAAGTTCATTTCTTTATTTGATATATCATATTTTATTTTGTATTCTTGTTATGTTTATACTCCTTTTGTATGTTTTATTTCTATTAACTCTTTAATTGGTGCTTTTTGGTTTTATATGTATTTTTAAAGTAATCGTAATTAAAAGAGAAGAAGTAAAAGATAAATCACTCATGTATCTATATAATTGAGAGATATATATTTAAGTATAATTATAGAAATGTATATTTAAGTAGAATTATAGAAATTTATATATTATAGAAATATTGAGAAATTGAGAATTTGAGAAAATGAGAAATTGAGAAATTGAAAAATATTTGAGAAATTGAGAAAATGAGAATTTGAGAAAATTTGAGTTGTCATATTTATGAATAAAATGATATAAGAAATAAAAGAAATATCATGTTTTTTTGAAGAATTCTTTTCATAATTTTATAATAATTACTAAATCATTAACATATCTGGAATTCCTACTAAATTGGATTGTATTGGATATTTCTGATTTTTTGATTTTTTGATTTTACGGTTTTTTGAATATTTTACGATTTTTGATTTTTTGAATTTTTGAATATTTTTGATTTCTGAATTTCTGATTTTTTTATATTTTCTTAATATTTCTTAATACGAATTTCTTAATATTTCTTAAATCCTTTATATTCCTTTTTCTCATTTACGATTTTAGTATAACTAGTTTAATATTATAATGTTTTGGGAAAAGAAGATCAAGAGGAAATAAAATTTATAAGAAGTAAAATGTGAAAAAATATGAATCATAATATAAAATTACAATCATGAAATTTTTGATTTTTTGATTTTTTGATTTTTTTGAATTTCTGAGTTTTTTGATTTTTTGGTTTTTGAATTTTCAGTTTTTTTTGATTTTTTGATTTTTTGAGTTTATTTAATTTTCGATATTTATTTAATTCTTTCTTTCTTTCTTAATACATCTCAAATACTCTTATTCCTAAAATACTAAATACTCAATACATAAATATTCCACTCTTATTCTTAATACATCTATTACATTCCTATTGTTATCAGTTATATTTAAGAAAACCTGATATTATGAGGAGTATTATGATAATTATGATATATCAGTATTTTCATAATATCTATTTTATGATATATCAGTATTTTCAGTATTCTTTATTTTCATAATCTTTATTATGACTAATCATTTCATAGGAATCATAGAAATTTAATTATCTCTTTCTTTCTTTATAAATTATTTTCTTTCATTTTAAAACTTCTTATCAAAATTCCCTGATTCATATTTACGCCTATTAATATATGAAGTTTCTAATAATTCTTTATTATTAAACTTGTTTTAGGAAAATCATTTAAACCATATCATCTCTTAATTAACGTGAATTATAAATGTTTTAAATCTGGTATATAATTTATTCAGATTTATAAGACAAAATCGACTTAAATTTAAGGAATTTGTATAAAAAGGTTATGGGGTTTTTTAATTTAGGGGTTTTTAAAATTAGGGGTTTTTTAATTTAGGGGTTTTAATTTAGGGGGTTTAATTTAGGGGGTTTAATTTAGGGGGTTTTAATTTTATTTTAGGGGTTTTTTAATTTTTAATTTAGGGGTTTAATTTGTTTAAATCAATAATCTACTTAATACTTTATAGATACCATGAATCACGTATAAAACTTTGTAAACTGGAAATTGAGAGGATTTAGTATTTCTAGTATTTATCATATACTAGATATTACTTATATCTTAAGAAGAAATAGAGAATATTTATAATGTAAATATTAAGTGATAAATATATTAAATAAATTGACATAATAATTTAAAGAAAAACTCATTATTTTTTATTCCTTAGGTTTTCAAATTTCTATCAAATTGTTTTTTCAAAAATTTCGCAGCCAAATTTGAGGAAAATTTTGCAACCAAAAGAAAAAAATAAATAATAAAAATAAAAATAAGTTAAACAAACTTTAAACAGTTTTCAACAAAAAACTGAAACCAAAAAACTGAAACCAAAATACTCTAAATTTCCTACTAATACTTTTCTATTAAAGTACTAATGTAAGCACTATACTATTAGAATTATTTAGTTGGTTTTATATTCAGTTATTTTATATTTAGTTATTTTATGTTTAGTTTATATTTAGTTATTTTATACTTGAATTAGTTTATCACTTTATATTCACTTTATATTCGAATTAGTTTTTTATATTCAGTTTATATTCAGTTATTTTATAGTCGAATTATTTAGTTATTTAGTTAATTTATATTTAGTTTATATTCACTATTTTTTATCACTTTATATTCTTTTACAATACTCATACTAGACATTCTATATAGATTTCAAAGCTCCTCGCTATTTTTTCGATTTTCCAATTTTCTCATTTTCTTTTTTTGCACCCAAATTTGACTTTTAACCTTTCAAAAATACTTAACATATTCCCTACTAATACTTTTGTTAAAATACATAATACAAGTAAAACATGATAGAAATAAATACTATACTAGTAGAGTTAGTTTATATTTAGGTAATTTTAATTATTTAGTTTATATTCACTTAATTTATACTTGAAATAGTTATATTCACTTTTTTTACAATACTCATACTAGATATTCACATATTCAAGTTAATTTTAATTATTCACTTATTTTATATTCGAATTATTTTAATTATTCACTTTATATTCACTTTTTTATATTCACTTAATTTATAATATATAACCTCCTCGCTCATATAAATAAAAGACCAGAACTTCGAAAAAGACCAGAACTTCAAAAAAGGCCAGAACTTCAAAAAAGGCCAGAACTTCAAAAAAGACCAGAACTTCAATTAAAAAAGACCCGAAAATTAACCATACAAATAAAAGACCCGAAAATCACATATTAAAAAAGACCCTAACTTCAATAAAAAGACCCTAACTTCATACAAAAGGCCCGAACTTCAATAGTAAAGACCCGAAAATCAATACAAAAGACCCTAACTTCAATACATAACAGAAAGACCCTAACTTCAATTTAAAAGGCTCGAAAAACACATATTAAAGAAAGACCAGAACTTCAATACATAAAATACACATACTAAATAAAACACATAGTAAAAGAGGGAAAAGACCCCAACTTCAATACATAGATAAAATATATTCATACTCATACTAGATATTCACAAGATACTCGTTAATTATTTTATTATAGATATTTAGATATTATTTAGTTATTTAGTTACTTATCACATTTTTATCAGTTACTTATCACATTTTTATCAGTTAATTTATTTAATTACTTATCACATTTATTTAGTTACTTATCACTTTTTTAGATATTATATATCACTTTTTTATCACTTTTTTACCAGTTAATTTATAAAGAAACTCCTCGCTTCGCTCGGAGTTTCTTCGCTCGTATCTTTCAACCCTGCGTCAACCTTATCCCCTCCACCCCATGCTGCTCATTATAATCAAACGTCAACTTCCCCCAAATCAAATCCAATAAAATCGAAATATGCACAACTCCCCAAGAAAGCGTGATACTATAAAAAAAATTCGAATTCCCATTTCCTAAAACAATCCAGGAATAATAAAACGTAGGAGCAAGTAATAAACTTCCTAATAAAACCAAACTCGTCATAGGAGCATACTTACACTGAGGAATCACTGTGTTTTTAAAGATCGGTAATAAGGACAATCCAAAGCCTAGATCCGCTACAGTAGGATAAGTTTTGGTAAAGCTTAACCAGAAATACGTTAAAACCACGGCCAAAAAAGAATCGCCTGATTTCGAATCAACTTCATAAAATCTCATACTAATCGGAATAATAAATACAATCAAATACGAATTAAATAATCCTGTGTAAAAAGGCTTGAAGAAATAAAACATTTCCGTGAAAATATACCACCAAAGTCCGATATTCGGTTGGATTTTATCGTGGAAAATTATTGTTCCATAACATTGATAAAAAAAAGGTCCTGAGATTTTAAAAGAAATTAATAGTAAAAAAGATAAAATTGTAACATATAACAAAAGTGATTTAGCCAAATTATTTATTTTTAGCGACTTTAAAATTCCTAAAAAGGAAATTACAAACAATCCCGGCGTCATGGAAAGATACGTGGCCACAGCTAAACCAATCATTGCTTTTTTATAACTTTTCTTACATACTAATTCATAAATAGACTCGATAATGAAGAAGTTGGTGAATAGTAAAGTAGATTTGGATAGATTGGAAAGGATCAAAAGGGGATTGAAAAGATAAAAAGAAGCGATTAAAGCGTCGTCAAAGCCTAAAAAAGGTCTTTTTAGTCTTTTTGATTGATACTCATTATACCACTGATTTATTTTGATTAAACGTAAAGTGATGATTAAATCTAAAATCGTATAGATCACATTAAATCCAAGGTCATTCACGTTCTCTAATAAAATCACTACCAAAGGAGGATGATGATTTACTCCCCCATCGTATAAATTTATATTATGGCGTAAATAGTAAAACGCCTCTTTTAACGAATTGAACGAGTTGATGGGCGAAGAAAGAAGAATGTTCCGGGAAAGGGTGATGGTTAGTTCTGGAAGGAGCGTGGGAATGAAGAATCGGATGAGCGTTCCGATGGTTAAGACTAGGAGGAGTCCCATGTTGATGTGTTGTAAAGTCGGCCTTTGATTTATTTTGAGATCGAGACTTTGATTAAATTTGAGATTGAGACTTTGATTTATTTTGAGATTTTGGTACTGAGGAATTTTGAGATTTTTTGGTGAATTTATTTTGAGATTTTGGTGGTGAATTTATTTTGAGATTTTGGTACTGAGGAATTTTGAGATTTTTAGTGAGTTTTTTTTAGTGAGTTTTTTTTTTAGTGAGGAATTTAGTGAGTTTTTTTAGTGAGTTTTTTGTTAGTGAGTTTGATTTTTTTGGTGCGTTTTTTTGGTACTGTGTTTTTTTGTTAGTGAGTTTTTTTAGTGAGTTTTTTTTTTAGTGAGTTTTTTTTTTGGTGAATTTATTTAGTGAGTTTTTTTGTTAGTGAGTTTTTATTACTTGTATTTTTTTTAGTGAGTTTTTTGTTAGTGAGTTTTTTTGTTTATTTTATTTAGTGAGTTTATTCTATTTGATTCTATTTGATTCTATTTATTTGTTAGTGAGTTTTTTGTTAGTAATTTTTTTGTTAGTGAGTTTTTTGTTAGTAATTTTTTTGTTAGTGAGTTTTTTGTTATTTTTTTGTTAGTTCTATTTATTACTTGTTCTTTTAAGTTCTATTTATTTATTTGGTAAATTTGTTAGTGAGTTTTATTTTATTTGTATGCTTTATTTTATTTAGTTAATTTGTTACTTGTTAATTTATTTGTTAGTTATTTATTTGTTAGTGTTTTATTAGTTCTATTTAATTTATTACTTGTATTATTTATTTGTTAGTTTGTTTTTTGTTAGTTAATTTGTTTTATTTGTTCATTTTATTTGTTAGTTAAATTTATTTGTTAGTGAGTTTTATTTATTTGTTAAATTTGTTCTTTTTTTAAGTTCTATTTAATTTATTACTTGTATTTATTTGTTAGTGAGTTTTGTTATTTGTTCTTTTTTTAAGTGCTATTTATTTGTTAATTTGTTACTTGTATTATTTATTTGTTTTGTTACTTGTATTTATTTCTTAGTTCATTTTATTTAATTCTATTTATTTGTTCTTTTTTTTTAAGTTCTATTCTTAATTCGTTTTATTTAATTTGTTAGTTCATTTTATTTCTTCTATATCTTTGTTAGTAATTTTTTTATTTCTTCCCTGCCCCCTAAAAATTAAAACTCATATTCCTTATCAGAATATTCATTACATACCTTATTCATACTTATACGTTATACATTGTATACATTGTATTGATTACCTGCGAACCGAGTAATGTACATTTCTGAGTATCTTTATCATTTCTTGAATATCTTTGAAGATTTCTTGAGTATCTTTTACCTTAAATCTTTCTCTTTATCATTTTGCAATCTTGACTTTTAACCTATACATATAAACTATTTAACGAGAAAACATCCTAAGTGCAATAATATGAAAAGACCCGAAGTGCAATAATAGCGAAAACATCCTAAGTGCAATAGTATGAGAAAGACCCGAAGTGCAATAATAGAGAAAGACCATAAGTGCAATCGTAGAAAAAGACCCGAAGTGCAATAATATGAAAAGACCCGAAGTGCAATAATATGAAAAGACCATAACTGCAACAGTAGAGAAAACCTCCTAAGTGCAATACATAGTATATATTGTATATTGTAAATTTTATTCATTTTCTACTGATCATTTATTCTACTAATCCTAGAATCCGTATTGGACTTAAAACCGCAGGTTTTAGCTCGTTTTTTATATAGAAACATTCTAATAACTAGCTATAGGTACTTAGGAAGAAAACAGAGTTTCGCTCATAGATATTTATTACTATTTCATGATATTTATTACTTTTTACTTTTATTCATACTATCTTATATGTTCTTTTTATTATTCTTATTTCCAGTCAAGTTTTTAACATTTTTAACATTTTTACAAAATATAGATAAATTTTTATAATCAAGAACTTAAGAAAATTCTTATAATACAAGTACTAAATTAAAGTGAAAGTGTCTTGACGCGTAGATAAAATGACAAGTGAAAAAATGACAAGTGGAAAAGTGACAAGTGGAAAAGTGACAAGTGGAAAAAAGACAAAATAAAAATGACAAGTGGAAAAAAAGACAGTTCATGGATTTAGACAAAAGTAAAAAAGACAAGTTCATGGATTTACGACAAGTGTAAAAATGACAGTTCATTTGCGACAAAAAGGCATTGTAAAAACGACGTAACGATTCTCTTTTCGACAAAACGCGTATTCACGACAAATCTTCATATTCACGACAAATCTTCTTCTTCATTATAAGTCAAATCAAAGTCAAGCAACAACATGAGCCATATAAACCCCAGGCCGTTTTTGCACTCGCTCATCGAGAAACCCGTGGTAGTTCGTCTCAAATGGAACAAGACGGAGTATAAAGGCAAGCTTCTTCTGGTGGATACGTATATGAACTTGAGATTAGAAGAGACGTATGAGATTTTTAAGGAGGGAAGTGAAAATAGGGAAGAGTTGATTGGCGATATTTTCATCAGATGTAATAATGTGTTGTTTATTAAAGAGGAGAAATAAAGAAATAGTATAAATTATAAAGAGATAATATAAAGAGAAGAGATAAATTATAAAGAGAAGAAGATAAATTATAAAGAGATAGTATAAATTATAAAGAAGGATGTCATTTACTGAATTCCGATATATCAGATTTATGAAAGGAAGATTCCTGATTATAAAGTCACTGGGACTTAAAGTAGTTAATTAATGAATAAACAGTAGAAGAAGTAAATGTAAATGTAAGGAAGTTAGAGAAATATCGGAATTATAGAAATAACGGAATAACGAAATTACAGAAATTAAAGAAATATCGAAATTAAAGAAATAAAGAAATAAAGAAATCACCAAATTTAATCAAATTTAATCAAAATTTCGCCAAAATTTCATCAAAAATTCCCCATAAAATTCACAGAAAATCACCAAAAAATCACCAAAAAATCATCAAAAAATCACCAAAAATTCCCCATAAATTCACAGAAAATCACCAAAATTTCATCAAAAATTCGCCAAAAATCACCAAAAATTCATTAAAATTTCACCAAAATTTCATCAAAAAACCACCAAAAATCACCAAAAATTCACCAAAATCATCAAAAAATACTAAAACCATACAAAATCCACCAAATCAAAACAATTTCCACTAAATCCACACCATTTTCATCAATTTTCACCAAATTCAAGCCAAAACAACTACACTACAACTCACAAACTTTTAAGTAAAATTCAGAAAATTCCGTAAAATTTTCGCGAAAGAAAAATCAAAGTCAACGAGAAGTTAAGAAAAATATCAAATAGTCAACGAATAAAGAATTAAGATCAAGTATCAGGATTTGAATTGTATCAAGAATCAAAAAGAGAAAGAGAATCATACATAAAATATAAAAGAGAAAGAAAGAGAAAAATAAAGAGAAAACATCAAAATACAAAACATCAAAATATAAAACATAAAACATCAAACATAAAACATCAAAATATACTATACATCATATAGTATACATAATAAAGAAAGAAGTATACATCATATAGTATACATAATATACTATACATCATATACTATACATAACATAGTATACATCATATACTATACATAGTATACAACGACTCAAAATAACTTCAACGTCAACGTTATGTCGCTCCCCTACTCCGGTCTCATGACCAAACCCCTTGAAGACTTTGCCCAACGTAAAGAACTTTTAAAACAACAGGAAATCGAAGTTTTCGTCAATGGAGTTTCCGAAACAATACGTCCGGACGCTCTTCGGCTCCGAGGAGTTGATAATCTTTCCACCGATGATCTTTCCTTCTTTATAGATCTCTATGTTAATTATACGATTGAAGGGGAAGAGTATATAGCGAATGCTGAAGAAATTGAGTTCCGGATAGAATGGGTTAATGATTCAATTGTAGCAATTCGGTTTAATACCCATGAAGAGTGTTTAACAGGTTTAACGAGATTATCAGGAAAGAATGAAAACAAAGAAAATGAAAAGAATCTTGAAAATGAAAAGAATCTTGAAAATGAAAAGAATCTTGAAAATATTATTCACGAAAGAGAAACCAAAAAATACGAGCCGTCGCTTTTGTTTCGGAAAAAGAAAAGTTTATTTTCCCGATTGGGAATCGAAAAGGAGGAAGATGAAAAAATGGAAGAGGAAACTTCGATAGTTTTGTATATTAGACAAGCGTTTCAATCGGATAGAAAGGTCAAGTATGCGTCGCAGTATTCGAGGTATTACTTGATTCACGGCGAGCCAGAGAGGGAGCGTCCAAGGAAAGTATATAAAGAGTATAAACAAGTTAAAGAAGAGTATAAAGATAAAGAGGAAGAAGAGGAAGATCTCTTTGCTTCGAGGTTGAAGAGAAGGGGCGAGGAAGAGGATTTGTTTGCGTATAAAATGAGAGAGAGGTCTCCGAGGAGGTAGCAAGCTACGAGCGAAGCGAGTAGCTTGAGTAATAAAGCTACGAGAAACTCGTAGCTTTTATAGTTTTTTAGTTAATTTTGTTTATAATTAGTTAATTTTGTTTATAATTTGTTAGTTAATTTTGTTTACTTTGAATTTGAGAATTGAGAATTGAGAATTTTAATTTTGAGATTTGAGAATTCCGAGATTTTTTTAATTTCATGATTTTTTTATTTTACGATTTTTATTTTTCGATTTGAGAATTTTATTTTTTATTTTGAGATTTTTTTTAAATTCGGATTTGATGTATCATAAAGATCCTCTATATTAAATAGAATTAAATTATACTAGTTATTAATAAAAGTTATGAGTAAGCGAATAAGAGTGATTCTTAAATGTTTATTCTTCTTAAAAGTTTCTTCTTAAATGTTTAATTTCTAAATGTTTAATTTCCAGCTAATATTTATTATTCTTAACTAAAAAAGACTTTATATACGGATTTACGTTTTAATTACATTTTAAAGTAAAATTACGAATTTCTAAAAAATATTGACCATTTTTGAATAAATGTTGTATAAATTTCCGGTATACCAAAAATTTAACAGGCCACTATTAGGGAGAAATAGGGAGAGTTAAGTAAATTTAGTGCGAAAAATTCCAAAGAATTAGCGAGTTAATAAAATTTAGGGAGAAAATTATTCAAATTTAGGGAGAAAAATACCGAGAGTTAATGTGGGAAAAATAGCAGAATTAGCGAGCTATTTAAATTTAGTGCGAAAAATACTGAGAGTTCTTCAAATTTAGTGCGAAAAATTAGCGAGTTCTTCAAATTTAGGGAGAAAAACACCGAGAACTATTCAAATTTAGTGAGAAAAATAGCGAAAAATAGCGAGAGTTCTTCAAATTTAGGGAAAAATACCGAAAGTGATAACCACTATTAGGGAGAAATACCGAGAACTAAAGTATACCATAAAACGAGTACCAATCACATACTCAGCGCGTTTTCATTACTCGTTTAATAGTTTTCTCTTAAGGATTTCTTAAGGTTTATGGTTAATGAGTTTATTATGAGTAATTTGGGTTTAATTTGGGGGGTTTTAATTTGGGGGGTTTTAATTTAGGGGTTTTAATTTAGGGGGTTTAATTTAGGGGGGTTTAATTTAGGGGGGTTTAATTTAGGGGGTTTAATGTTTTAATTTAGGGGTATTTTTATACGCTATTTTTTATTTATAGATATTCTAAAATCATCATATAGTTTTTTCATAGGAGTTCTAGAAGAAGTAAAAATGGAATAAATTCAAAAATATTCAAATATTAAGGAAAATGTAAATTCAAAAAAATCTAAAATACTCAAAAATCACTGAAATTAAAGAATATTTACTTGTATTTACTCAAAAATACTCAAAAAATCACAGATATTTAAAAATTCAAAAATACTCAACTTTTTTTTGCAGCCACTCAAATAGAAAAAGTAATAAGTTTTTTTTTTATATTTCATATCTAGTATCTGATCTATATAGAGATATTGAAAATAGTCAAATAGTACAAATCACAGAAATTAAGGAATATTTAAATATTTAAAAATTCAAAAAATCATAGATATTCAAATATTTAAATATTCAAATATTAAAGAAATTAAGGAATAAGTAAATATTCAAATATTTAAATACTCGAAAATACTCAAAGTTTAAATCTACATACTAATAACAACCCTATATTCCCGTGAGTACATTTTTTTAGCTTGATATTTTCAAAATTTATCTGAAATTATTCGTCTTTTTTTGCAGCCAGAAAGAAAAAAATAAAAATGCTCAAATATTAAAATAAAAAATAAAATTAAAAAATCATAGATATTCAAAAATACTCAAATTAAAAAATCGTAGATATTCAAATTAAAAAATCGTAGATATTCAAATAAAAATATTTACTTAAAATCCACAGGAAAATTCAAATATTAAAGAATATTCAAAAATTCAAATACTAAAAATCTACAGAAATCAAGGAATTCAAATACTCGAAAATTCAAATACTCAGGAATAAGTAAAAATTCAGGAATAAAATACTTAAAAATTAAGGAATAAATTCAAAAATCACAGATTTTTTTTAACTCAAATATTAAGGAATACAAAATTCACAGATATTTAAAAATTCATAAATACTTAAAATTCAGATATTTAAATGCTTAAAATCACAGATATCAAAGAATAAGTAATATTCAAAAATTTAAAGATATTCAAATACTTAAAAATACTTAAAAATTTAAATACTCAAAAATACTCAACTTATTTTTTTGCAGCCACTCAAAAACTTGAAAATACTTAAAAATGCTCAAATAATCAAAAATTTACAGAAGGAATATTCAGATTTTCAAAAATTCACAGATATTTAAATACTTAAATACTCAAAAATTAAGGAATACTTAAATACTCAGGAATATTCAAAATTCAAATACTCACAGAAATTCAAAAATACTTAAATACTCAGGAATATTCAAATAAGTAAATACTCAAAAATCAAGGAATAAGTAAATATTTAAATACTCAAATTCACAGATATTTTAATACTCAAAAGTATTCAAATATTAAGGAATATTTACTTCTTCAAAAATTCAAGAATAAAATATTCAAAAATTAAGGAATACATATATTCAAAAATACTCTAAAATTAAAGAAATTAAAGAACATTCAAATACTCGAAAATACTCAAATTACAGAAATTAAGGAATACTCAAATCCACAGATATTCAAATTTTCAGGAATAAATACTCAAAAATAAAGGAATAAAATTACAGAAATTAAGGAATATTACTTCTTCAAAAATTCAATTATTAAGGAATATTCAAAAATCGGTACTTACTCTAAAATCAAAAATTAAAGAATAAAAATCACAGATATATAAATATTTAAATACTTGAAAATCACAGGAATAAGGAATATGTACTTACTCAAAATATTCAAAAATGCTCAAATTTTAAATATGAAAATAATTAAAATCACAGAAATTCAAATACTCAAAAAATTACAGATATTTAAAACTTCTAAAATTCAAAGATATTCAAAAATTCAAATATTTAAATACTCAACTTTTTTTTTGCAGCTAATATTCAAAAATTCACAGAAATCAAGGAATAAGTAAATTCTTAAAATACTCGAAAATTAAGGAATAAAATTAAATATGTACTTACTAAAAATCACAGAAATTCAAATGTTAAGGAAGATTTACTTACTCTAAATTCAAATATTAAGGAATATTTACTTCTTCAAAAATGCTCAAATTCAAACACTTGAAAATTCACAGAAATTAAGGAACATTTAAATATTTAAATACTTAAAATTCAAAATTCAAATATTAAGGAATTTACAGAAATTCAGGACTTCTTGATATAGCAGCTTTATTTCTTAGCTAGAAAACGAATAGCTGGAAAAAATAACTTCCTAAAGAAAATGAAATAAAAATTTCCGCATTTTTTTGGGTGCAAAATTAAATTCACGAAAATACAGATACTGTGATTATCTTAGTATCTAGTAGGTCTTTTCTTTTTAATGTATTGCAGTTCGGGTCTTTCCAAAGTTTTCCAAATTAGGAAATAGATCTAGAAAAATCTGGAAAAGATTTGAAAATTAAAGATTTGAAAATTAAAGATTTGAACATAAGTATAAGATACTCGAAAATGCTCAAATTTAAATACTTAAAAATCCTCAAATCAGATATTAATGTACTTACTAAAAATCACAGATATTCAAAAATAGGTACTCGAAAATTCAAGAATAAAGTTTAAAGATATTCAAGTACTTAAAACACTCTAAAAATCGAAAGTACTCGAAATTCGTTTTTTAGTACTGCTACGAGCTTAAAAATCACAGAAATTAAGGAATTCAAATATTTAAATACTTAAAAATTCAGATATTCAAAAAATTACAGATAAAAAAAACTCGAAAATACTCAACTTTTTTTTTGCAGCCAAATATTCAGAAATTCAAATACCCAAAAATGCTTAAATTTTAAATATTTAAATACTTAAAAATGCTTAAAATATTCAAATATTAAAGAAATCAAGGAATTCAAAAATACTTAAAATACTCAAAAATTAAAGAATAAAAACTATTCAAAAATACTCGAAAATACTCAAAAATGCTCGAAAATCAAGGAATAAAAACTACTCAGAATATTCAAAAATTTACAGATATTTTAATATTTAAATCTTCAAAAACACTTAAATACTCGAAAATTCACAGAACTTAAGAACTTCAAAAATGCTCAAAAACACTCAAATTTTAAGGAAAATCACTCGTTTTTTTAGTACTAAAAATTCAAAAACACTTAAAAATACTCAAATATTTCAACTCTTCAAAAATACTCAAATTTTAAGTACTCAAAATCTTCAAAAACACTCAAATTAAAGAATACGTACTTACTCAAATAATCAAAAATTTAAAGATATTAAGGAATATGCATTTACTCAAAAATTTAAATATTAAAGAATATGTACTTACTTAAAAATTAAACAACATTCAAAAATATGTACTCTCTAAAACTCGAAAATACTCAAAAATTCAAATTAAAGAAATATTGAAAAATACGAACTACTTTAAACTCGTTTTTCTAGTAAAATTCGTTTTTTTAGTACTAAAAATTCAAAAATTAAAGAAATTAAGGAATAAAAACTACTCTAAAAATTCAAAACTACTTTAAACTCATTTTTCTAGTAAAACTCGTTTTTTTAGTACTAATAGCTACGAGCTTCTCTAAGGAATAAAAATTCAAATATTAAAGAACCTGTACTTATTCAAAAATCAGATATTAAAGAAATTAAGGAATATGTACTTACTCAAAAAAATTCAAATACTCGAAAATGCTCAAATTTAAATCTTCAAAAACACTCAAATCTTCAAAAATTCACAGAACTTAAGAACTTCAAAAATGCTCAAAATCAACTCTTCAAAAAAATTCAAAAACACTTAAATCTTCAAAAACACTTAAAAACTCAAAACTACTCTAAAATACTCAAAAATACGAACTACTTTAAAAATTCAAAATTTCAAAAATCTTCAAAAATTCAAAAACTCAAAAAACACTCAAATTTACAAAAATGCTCCAAAATTCTCAAAAATTTCAAAAACTTAAAACTACTCTAAAACACTCAAATTTCAAGGAAAATGACTCTAATTCGGTTTTTTAGTAATAATAGCTACGAGCGAAGCTGTCGTTCCGTAAGTGAAGTACGGTAGAGGTGAAGTGTCCGTTCCCGGAGTTTTATTAGTGCGTACATTAATAAGGCGCCGCTAAATTAGGTAATAGGTTAATAGCGGCAAACGCTACCGCGGCCGCGATGCGGGAGACTTATATAGAAAACTAATTGCACCTACCTTTGAGAGGATGAGGGTTTCAGATTGGAGTAAGATTGGTTCATTAGTCTAGGCTACGCTAACGTATGTATTATATAAGTTTACGAATAATAAAATAAGGATTGAATTAAGATTGGCTGCGCTAGATTATCTATATATAATCCTACCGAAGTATTAACTATAGGCAGAGGCCTGAGAGGTGTCGGGAAATCCCGTCACTGGCCTCAACCCGCCTAAGTGGGCCAAATGTATGGCCAATTCCTAGGCGGAATAACAGAAGCTCGTAGATATTTAATTAGCTATTTAATTATACTACTCGCTACGCTCGTAGTACTAAAAACTCCTCGCTTCGCTCGTAGTTTCTCGTACTAGCTCCTCGCTTCGCTCGGAGCTAGTTCCCCTCCAGCCCAAACTCCCCCGTAAACCTCACGTGACTCTCTATATCCCCTCCATTAACCGTCGGTCTATTCCCCTTCACCGCCTTTACAAAATCCCTAACCGTCAACTCCGGTTCCCTCAATTCCTCTCTTCCTATTTCCATCCACGACATTTCCCTAGCCCCTTGATCTCCCGGAGAACATGGTGTTAACTTATTATCTACTCTCTTAAAATGAGTAGCTTGTTGGATCTTCCGGATCGGCTGCATCAACGCGTCTCTAACTACCACAGCTATATCGTGACCTGAGTATCCTTCTGTCATTTCTCCTAAAACCCGGAAATCCTGAGCACTACATTCACACGGAGTTTCTCCGATATTAAGCTCAAACATGGAAGTTCTGGCTTGAATATCAGGTAATGCTATGTATATCCTTTTTTCAAATCTTCTTCTTATCGCAGCGTCTAATTGCCACGGAATGTTTGTAGCTCCTAAAACAAGAACTCCCGCGGAATCATTTCCTACTCCGTTCATTTGGACTAGAAGTTCCGTCTTTATTCTACGCAGCGCTTCGGATTCGCCTTCCCCTCTAGGCCCGCAAAGCGCATCTACCTCGTCTATAAAGATAATACTGGGTTTGTTTTCCCGTGCCATCGTGAATAACTGTTTGACGAGTCTTTCGGATTCTCCCATCCATTTGGAAACTAAATCGGAAGAGGAGACGGAAAAGAAGGTGGAGTTTGCTTCTGTAGCTACCGCTTTGGCTAGGTACGACTTTCCGGTTCCGGGAGGACCGTATAGTAATATTCCCAGTATAGGCTTTCTATTTCCTACGAATAGATGAGGGAACTTTACGGGGAGAATTACTGCCTCTTTGAGTGATTCTTTGGCGGTTTCGAGCCCGGCGATATCGTCCCAGGAGACATTAGGGGTTTCCGTGAGAATTGCTCCGGAAAGGGCGCTACGTAGTTTATGGTCTGAATCTTCTGAGTCATTATCTTTCCTCTTAGTAGAAGTTGAAGTTGAATTAACGGGTTTCTCCTTCTTCTCTAAATGATCTTTAAGTTGCTCAGCTCGGGTGAGATATTCAGTGAACTTTGATTTAATCATCTCCTTCAGCTTGCTGTTCTTTTCGTATTTAATTGCAAGCATCAAGTAATCGAGCCCGTTGTAGTAGAGCTTATACGCTTCGTCGTAGTGAGTCGCTGTGTCAGCGTCTATCGCCTTTTGGACGAGATCGATCCCTTTGTTGAGGAACTCGGTGGCGGACATGTGATGTGTAGGATTTTGATAAGAAGTGGCCTTAATTTTGGGCCTTTTTGATTTCTATTGAAGTTAGGGCCTTTCGGTGAAGTTAGGGCCTTTTCGATTTATATATTGCAGTTCGGGTCTTTTGTGTTGAAGTTAGGGCCTTTTTCTAATTACTATGTGATTTTTTCGAGCCTTTTTTGTTATGTATTGATGCAGTTCGGGCCTTTTCTCAAATTTGTATTGAAGTTAGGGCCTTTTTCTATGTTGCAGTTCGGGCCTTTTTGGTGAAGTTCGGGTCTTTCTAATTACTATGTGTTTTTTCGGCCTTTTCTAATTAGTATGTGAAGTTCGGGTCTTTTATTTACTATGTGTTTTTTCGAGCCTTTTTTGTTATGTATGTGAAGTTCGGGCCTTTCCCTTATATATTGAAGTTAGGGCCTTTTTTAGTATGTGAATGTTATGTATGTGGAGTTAGGGTCTTTTCTAATTTTTATGGGTTTTTTGGAGCCTTTTTTGTTATGTATTTGAAGTTAGGGTCTTTTATTTACTATGTATTTTTTGGAGCCTTTTCTGTTATGTATTTGAAGTTAGGACCTTTCCTTTATATATTGAAGTTAGGGCCTTTTTTAGTATTTGTATGTTATGTATTGAAGTTCGGGCCTTTTATTTAGTATGTGTTTGTTATGTATTGAAGTTCTGGCCTTTTCTAATTACTATGTGTTTTTTCGAGTCTTTTCTAATTACTATATGTTTTATTGTTATGTATTGAAGTTCTGGCCTTTTTAATTAGTATGTGTATTTTCGAGCCTTTTATTTAGTATGTGTTTTATGTATGTGAAGTTAGGGTCTTTCTGTTATGTATAGTTAATTTTCGGGTCTTTACTTTGTATTGTATTTTGGGTCTTTCTGTTATGTATTGTATTTGGGCCTTTTTATGTGTTTTTCTTATGTATTGTATTTTGGGCCTTTTATTTATAGTTAATTTTCGGGTCTTTTTATGTGAAGTTCGGTTCTTTCAGTTTGTTAAGAAAAAGGGCCTGTTTCATTTCTTTATAAAGGGCCTTTCTTATTTGTTTAATTCGGGCCTTTCAATTTGTTAAGAAAAAGGGCCTCTCTTTTTTTTAAAAAAAGGCGATTTATGTTGAGTTTGGGCCTTTCCGTTTTTAAAAGGGCCTTTTCCATTTTATGTGTTGAAGTTAGGGCCTTTTCAGTTTTCTACGGTGAAGTTCGGGCCTTTTCAAATTTTGAAGTTCGGGCCTTTTTATGTATTGAAGTTCGGGTCTTTTCTGTTTTCAATGTTGAAGTTCGGGTCGTTTTTATGTATTGAAGTTCGGGTCTTTTGAGTTTTTTCAGAAAGGGCCTTTATGTTATGTATATGATTTAAGGGCCTTTCAATTTGTTAAGAAAAAGGGCCTCTTCTTTTTTTTTATATATAGTCGTTTTATGTTAATTTAAGGGCCTTTGAGTTTGTTACAAAAAAGGGCCTCTCTTTTTTTTTTATATAGTCGATTACATTGATTTACGGTTCTTTCCGTTTTCTTTAAAAGGGCCTTTTCTTTTTTTAAAAAATAGTCGATTTATACTGATTTTGGGGTTTTCGTTTAATTTCGGTTCTTTCAGTTTTCTAAGGGCCTTTTTTATTTCTTAAAAAGGTTCTTTCCTAGTTATATTGATTTCCTTTTCGTATATTCAAAAAAGGGCCTTTCTTCTAAAAAAGTGGCGTTTTATGGTTAATTAGGGCCTTTCAGGTGTTTATTGATTTTCTGTTCTTTCAGGTTTTTAAGTTCTTTTCTTAATATATGTTTAATTGGTCCTTTTCAATTTAGGGGTTTTCAATTTAGGGGGTTTTTATTTCGGGCCTTTCCGTATTCTAAAAAAGGGCCTCAGTTTTTAATTGTGAAATATTATATGTTCCTTATTTTTGAATTTGGGCCTTTTCGTTTGTTAAGAAAAAGGGCCTCTCTTTTTTTTAAAAAGTCGATTTTATACTGAGTTTGGGCCTTTCGTTTTCTTTAAAAAGGGCCTTTTCCATTTTATATGTTGAAGTTCGGGTCTTTTCGATTTCTAGGGGAATTTTCGATTTCTATGTTGAAGTTTGGCCTTTTCAGTTTTCTACTGTGAAGTTTGGGTGTTTTTACAATTTGTGTTGAAGTTCGGGCCTAAATTTTGTACTATTTTAAATCTCGGGAATATCGGAAATAATATATATTCTCGGAATAGAAGTGTAGTAATCTTGAATATAATAGATATACGAATGTATTCGAGCTATGAGTATATGTAGCTTGGTATATGTAGTGAATGGTGTAGCTTAATACTAAAGAGGGCCACAGATTTTTATTTTCTATTAACTTTTTATGAATTGGATAAATATAATTGTTTTAAGAAATATATATAAAAAATCGTATACTCAAAAATATAAAAAGTCGTATATTAAGAAATATTCAGAAATATTCAAAAATATAAAAAAACGTATATTTAGAAATATTCAGAAATTTATGTAAGGTTTGAATAAACCGAAGGTTTATGGAGTTATGAAGTTATTTAGTTATTTAGTTAAGTTATAGAGTTAATTTATGTAGTTAAGTTATGAAGTTGATTTTTTTAGTTTTTTAGTTTTTTAGTTATTTAGTTATTCGTTATTTGTTACTCGTCATTTGTTATTCAGAATATTTATTATCAGTATACGTGAGTTTTTGGGATAATTTGTTAAATGGATAGTTACACTATTTAGAGAAAGATCTAAGTTCTATAATCTCCATAATTATAAATATCCCAGGAGAATATTTGGATTTTTTTTGAATTATAGAAAATTTATATTTTTAATAATTTTTTATAGTGAAGTTCTTTATTATCTGAAATTCGATAATATGAAAAGGAATTGCTAGTAATCGTGAAGAGTCGTGGTGATTCGTTATTTAGTTAAGTTATGAAGTTAAGTTATGAAGTTATTTAGTTATTTAGTTAAGGAGTTAAGTTATGAAGTTAAGGAGTTATTTAGTTATTTAGTTACTCGTTATTTAGTTATTTGTTATTTGTTACTCGTTATTTTGTATTCACTAGAGGAATTTTGGTTAAAAATCGACTCGAAGACAAAATTAAAAAGATCATAAAAACGAGAAAACGAGAAAACGAAGAAAATGAAGAAAACGAGAAAACGAGAAAATGAAGAAAACGAGAAAATCATAAAAATGAAGATTCCAGAAAAACGAAGAAACCACTTTATTCTACTTGGTTACTCAGTTGACCTTTTTATACATGTAATAAACCTTGTAATGTATCAATTATATCATATTCAAGTTTTCTTTCTGCATTCAATGTTTTTCTAATTAATATCTTTTATCTTTTATTCAAGAATATTTATATTATGAGGTATAGCATTTTTATATCTCCTTCGATTCTGTGCATCCTAAAAATATAAAAGCCGCTTTGTTTTGAAATTATTCTTCTTAAATTGTTCTTCTTTTTATTCTTCTTTTTGTTCTTTGTTTATTCTTTTTAGTTTATTATTAGGTTGTTTTTAAATTCTTCTTCTTAAATTCTTCTTCTTCTTTTTGTTCTTCTGAGGTTTTTCTTCTTTTTGTTCTTTTTTTTCTTCTTAAGTTTTTCTTAATTATTCTTATTTATCTTCTTTTTATATATCACATATATTTATCTAGTAACTACCTACAATTTTGTAGTTACTTCATTTTCACTTCTTCTCTTACATTCCATTCAAATAATTCCAAACCAGATCTTGAAATCATAAAATCAAATGTTACTTGTACTTTCGCTAATTTCAAGAAACCTTCGGTATATAAAAAGTGAAGTATACCTAAAAAATCACTTGGACGAGTCCGGAGTCGAACCGGAGACCTTTCCCATGCTAAGGGAACGCGCTACCAACTACGCCACACGCCCGAATTGTTGAAAATTTAGGAGCGCAAAAAGGGAAACCATACAATATTAAATGCTTATGTAAAAGACCAGAAGTGCAATAGTAAGTTCAAGTATAGCTAATACATAAAAGTACTTTAATATACTATTAAAAAAAAATATAGATTATTTATTTAGGTGGAATTTTGAAATATTAATCAACCTCTGTATCTAAAATTTGAACAAATATATAGTCAACCGTCAAGTGGATAAACTCGTGTCATAATCATAGTAAACTATCATAAGACGTCTTGATACTCTGTTAAGTAAATGTGAATGAAACTACCATGTACTAGTTATTGACTTGTATTTAAATAACCCCTAATTTTTGAACAATTTTTAAAACAAAGTGTATAGCTAGTTATTAGATTAATACATGTTTCTATTAAAAAAATTAAAAAACCCCTAATTAAAAAACCCCTAAATTATGAAACCCCTAAATTATAAAACCCCTAAATTTTGGCTGCAAAATTCAATAATCCGTAAAAAAAAAAAATCCGTAAAAAAAAGTCCGTAAAAATCACAGACAAAAAAATAGACAAGCATAAAAAGAATATTGCTGAAATGGATTTTCCTAGAATATATATAAATCCGGAATACTTAATAGAATCGGATTATTAAAACCACAGGAAATCAAAACTTGACTCAGAATCACCAAAAATTATCAGTCATCCAAATTACATTTGTTTTATTTTAAGGATTTTTCAGATTCAAGTGAAAGTTCATTTCCAGTTTTTGAAAATATTTTATTTTTAAAATTCGTGAAAAAACAGGAAAAACTATAAATTATTAAAAAACCCACATACTAAACAAGTGAAAACTACATATTAATTTAATTTATAAATCATTAGGAAAAAAAGTTTTCAAGTGAAATTTAAGTAAATAGAGGTTTATGAAAATCGTGTTGTATTCGCTTTTTTATTATTTCTATAGATATACTAGGTTAAGTAATAAAATCGTGTATATACTGTTAGAATTAATACGTTTATATATTGCCTATATGTACGACTTAACTTTTCCATAGTCTTAGACAAAACCATTTGTGTTGGAATTGATACATTTTTATACTCTAGTTACATTTGTAAGTAAAAAAAGATATAGTCCAAAAATGGCTGCGAAAAAAAATCCATATCTTAAAAAATTCAGAGAATTAACTCATTTTATAAACCCATAATTACTGACTTTTTTTATCATATTAATAATCCAAGTCTAGTAAATTTTCTATCTTTCTTTTAAAAGTTTATTGTTTCAGATTATTCATAAGTTTATTTAACAGAAATTGTTTATCAATATTCTTAGATTATATTAAAAAATTAAACATTTTAATATGAATTAACTAAATAAACCGAAGATTACAAAATACTATTACTCCATAAATCTTCGGTTTGTTCGTTTTAAGAGCGGAGCTCATATTTTTACTTCTAGTTTTAGTATATTCTAGTATTAGTACAATCTTTGGTAGCGCAGTTTTTCAGGTAGCGTAATTCCTAGTTAATTAGTTATTATTAGTTAAATAGTTATTCCTAGTTAATTAGTTATTCCTATTACTAAATTCCTATTACTAAATTCTTAGCTCATAGTTAATATCTAGTAGATATGTGTAGTTATTTAACTTGATAATATAGTTAGCTTGATATAGTTCTAGTGTTTTTTTATTGGTAGCGCGATTTCTTAATAGTAAGTTATTCCTAGTTAATTAGTTATTCCTAGTTAATTAGTTATTACTTCTTATTCCTATTTTTTTTTATTCCATATCTACCTCTATATAGTTATGAGACATTAGTTACTTCTTATTATTAGTTATTATTCCTAGTTATATCTAGTTAATATATACCTCTATTTAATTCATAGCTGATTATTTAGTTCTTATGAAGTTTGGGCCTTTTCCCTCTTTTAGTGTTGAAGTTCGGGCCTTTTCCATTTTTTAAAGTTGAAGTTTGGGTCTTTTTCATACTATTGCAGTTCGGGCCTTTTCCCTCATACTATTGAGATTGAAGTTCGGGCCTTTTTTCTTTTCCTATTGCACTTTGGGCCTTTTCCATTTTATTCTATTGCAGTTCGGGCCTTTTTGAAAAACTTCATACAGTTGAAGTTCTGGCCTTTTTGAAAAATTTCATAAAGCTTAATATATGAAAAACTACACCATAAACCTTCGGTTTATAAAAACTACAACTTCATAAACCTTCGGTTTATGAATAACTACACTTTATAAACCTTCGGTTTATAAAGTACACTTTTCTATTATACAATAACCTTTTATTACCCTAACGGTTAGACTTAGCAACTCTTTCCAACTCATCCTTCTTCTTGATAGCATAAGAAGTGGAAGAACCCTTAGCAGCGTTGATCAACTCTTCAGCCAAACATTCAGCAATGGTCTTGATGTTTCTGAAAGCAGCTTCTCTAGCACCAACAGTAAGCAAGGAAATAGCCTGGTTAACTCTTCTCAAAGGAGAAACATCAACAGCCTGTCTTCTAACAGCACCAGAAGAACCAATTCTAGTAGAGTCTTCTCTGGCACCGGCATTGACAATAGCGTCAACGAGAACCTGCAAAGGGTTAAGATCGGTCAAAACCTTGATGATTTCCAAAGCTTGCTGGACAATTCTCACCGCCTTCAACTTCTTACCATTGTTTCTACCATTCATCATCAAAGAGTTGGTCAATCTTTCGACAATAGGACACTGGGCCTTTCTGAATCTCTTAGCGGCATATCTACCGGCAGTGTGGGAAACAAACACGGGTTGTCTGATTTGAATGTAGTCAACAAGGGAAACATCCTTAACTTCCACATCTTCAAAAGACCACTTGTTGAATAATCTCACTTCTTGTTGAGCAGCTTGGACATCTGCTGGAATGGCCGTGGCCAATTCAACTAATTGTAATTCTTCTTGGACAACAGGTTGTTCTTCAACGTCAGACATGTTTGATAAAGAGAGATAAAAAAAAACGACGAAGAAAAAATGAAAATTAAATGAGATAAAATTTTGAAAATTTTGCAGTCGTTTTACCCGGACGAATTTTCGTGCGGCGTGAAAAATTCAACCCTAAATTTTTGCACGTGAGAAAATATGGAAATACTAATAACTTGGGAAATATATAAGATAGACGTATATATTAAGTTGAAAAGAGGTTGTAATATACGGTTACTTGTTATTAACATGGTTAGCTTTCTTGTTCTTTCATGGTTATTGTATTCTTGGTGAGTACTGGAGGAGTCCGTAAACGCCCAATTAGGAAATGTATATTCTAAACCGGGTAGATTTGGGTACGCTGCAAAAACCTTGAAGGATCCAATTAGGAAATGTAAATTCTGGAATGGGAAATCCTCAGAACGAATAACTGAATAACTGAATAAACCGAAGGTTTATGAAGTTATGAAGTTATGAGTTATGAGGTTATTTTGATAAACCGAAGGTTTATGAGTTATCTGAATAAACCGAAGGTTTATTCAGTTTAACTATTTTCTATTTCTTTATAAAGTTGTTCATTTTTCTATATATTTGTCTAGTTATTCTCTATATATTTTTCTAATTATTCTCTATATATTTCTCATT
Organism: Aciculoconidium aculeatum; assembly: GCA_030579395.1. Taxonomy (NCBI): domain Eukaryota; kingdom Fungi; phylum Ascomycota; class Pichiomycetes; order Serinales; family Debaryomycetaceae; genus Aciculoconidium; species Aciculoconidium aculeatum. The sequence continues at coordinate 504,963 of JAKTQU010000005.1, forward strand.
TCTCTAGTTATTATTTCTGATATTTCTGTATTTCTGATATTTCTGTATTTCTGTATTTCTGATATTATACTTAGAACAACTCTAGAACTTTTAAGCTTTTACAGATCATTAACGCTTTGGTACTCCATGTTAATTCTTTTGCTTGTTAATATACAATTTATTCTATGAAGTACAAGTTATTTACGTATTTATTATGATGTATTTATCTAGTTTACTATTTTTTTCTAGTTTACTATTTTTTTCTAGTTTACTTATTTATCTAGTTTTCATTATTTTTCTAGTTTTCATTATTTTGTTGCAATTTTTAGTTGCAATTTTTTGTTGCAAATTTTGAAACTTTTTTTTGGGTGCAATTGAAATTTTTTTGGGTGCAATAATTTGGTGAAAATGAGTTTAATAGTTTTATTTCCTAGAATGAATGTATCTTAGCAAGTTTACTTTTTTAAGAAGAATAAGTACGTCTTTGTCTTTTATTCGTATTAGTTTTTTAGTCTTTAGTTTTTTAGTTATTAGTGATTTAGTTATTAGTTTTTAGTTTTTTAGTTATTAGTTATTAGTTATTAGTTATTAGCTATTATTTATTAGTTATTTGAGCTGCTTTATATCTTTTGAATATCTATCAAGTTATAAAGAATAGAATAGTCAAGAAGAGTATTCAAGGTATAAGAGTATTTTCAAGGTATAGGAGTATATTCTAGTTAGGAATAGCTATATAAAGAATCATGTAAATACGCAAATTATGTAATTTCTAGAAATAGCAAGAAAAACAGAAATACTAAATTCCTCAGTCATGACTTTTCAGCCTCATAAAAACTCGCTTGCGTAACTGGGGTTATCATGTATGATGAGAATGTGAAAAAGAGAAATAAAGAAAAGAGAATAGCGGGAAAAAATGAGAATAGCGAGAAAAAGAGAAAATAGTGAGAAAATAGTGAGAAAATAGAGAAAATAGCGAGAAAAAGTGAGAAAATAGTGAGGATAGCGAGAAAAAAAGAGAATACGAGAAAATACCGAGAAATAGTGAGAAGTGAGCATGTGAAATACCGAGAAAAAAAGAGAATACCGAGAAATGAGAATGAGATACCGAGATAGCGAGAAAAAAAGAGAATGTTTAGAAATTAGCGAGAAAAAAGAGAATAGCGAGAAATTAATGAGAAGTGAGAATGTGAAATAACGAGAAGCGAAAATACCGAGATAGCGAGAAAAAATGAGAATACGAGAAAATACCGAGAAGTTTAGAAATTAGGGAGGAAAAATGAGAATGTTTAGATTAGCGAGAAAAAGGAATGTCCAGAAAGAGAATGACTGGAGAAAATAGCGAGAATTAAATTTAGTGAGAATGAAATTAGTGAGAATGAAATTAGCGAGAATAATAATTAGCGAGAATCATATAACGAGAATCATATAACGAGAATCACGAAAACACCAAAACAAAGCTTATCAAATCATAGCAAGGTTATTAAGCTGAAATAACACAAACACGAGCTTGCTTGAATAGGCTTTTCTGGGGCGTATAATTTAGAAGACGATTAAAATAGTAAGAGAAGAATAGGAGAAGAAAATAGTAAGAGAAGAATAGCGAGGATAAGAATAGAATAAGAATAGAATAAGAAGAAGATAAGAAGAGGTAAGAGCTACAAGCGAGCTACGAGCGAAGCGAGTAGCTCGCTCATAGCTCTCTCTCTCGATTAATCCCTCATATCATCTAAGCCGCATAACACCACATAACAACACACCCTTTCATTTCGACTTTTGTGGTAAACAGTAAAACAGAAGATAGGGATCTGTATGTAAAGTATTTGATGTATGTAATGTATTTGATGTATTCAATGTATTTCCTTTTCAATGACTTGTCTTCTCTTTCTTTCTTTCTTTCTTTCTTTCTTTCTTTGTCTTGTTTTCTTTCTTTCTTTGTCTTGTTTTCTTTCTCTTATTTCTTTCTGATTCGTAACATTAAATTTTTTGAATCATAATATTTTTTACATTCCAGAGAAATAGAAAGAGAAAGAGATCATAACATAACATAACTATTCATTATATCAAATCAAATCAAATCAAATTCATTCGAATCTATTTCAATCTATTTCAAATCTATTTCAAATATATTTCATTCCCTTTCTCTTCTTTCCCTTTCTCATTCTCTTTATACTTTTCATTTAATCATCATCACATTATTTACATTCCTTAAAAAAAATTCCTCTCTTATTCTCATATTCTCTTAATTACTACAATATATATAAACTAAGACAAAACAAGAACAGAAAAGTAGTCAAGTATTCAGAGTTTACTCTGAATACTCTATACTACTATACTACTATTCTACTATCTCTCTTTATTACTTTATTACTTTATTACTTTATTACTTTATTGCTATTCCCTTTCCCTTACTATTTCCTTATATATTGCACTTTGGATCTTTTTTTTGTGTAACTTTCCACACGAAAACAAATCACAACAAATCGAAATCAAAATCAAAAAACACCAAAAACACCAAAACCACCAAAAACTCAAATAACCACCACCATGTCCCTGCCACCCGATCTCCGAGGGCAGTTTCTGGATATCCAGAAACGGCTTTTCAAGAACGATTTGGAAACCCGAGAAAACCCCGAAGGCCACGCTGTAGTGAAGAAACCAAGAATAGGCGAAACCAAGGGAAACGACATGACCTTTGTCGTTGGTCTTAGCGAGAACTTGCTAGGCGAATGTAGGCGTCTTACAGCGGAAAACCTGAAGCTTAAGAGTAAGGTTAAGGCGTGTAGTGAGGAGAATTCACAGTTTAAGGAGGAGATTTCGAAATTACAAAGCTCGCGGAACTTTCAGATTTCCAATGAAAGCGATTTAAAAGATAAGAATTGGGAATTGGAGCTGAATTTGGTGGTTTTAAATGAAAAGGTGGTACTTCTTAATAATAGTAAGGAGAAATTATTTAAAGTGAATCAGGATTTACAAGTCAAATTTAGTGTTCTTCAAAAGGAAAATGACGATTTGTTATTGGAAAATGAGAAAATTTCCGGTGAGTATAAAAATTTAAAGGCCAATTTTTCCAAAGAAATCGGCGAATTAAATGATAAAATCGGCGAATTAAACGATGAAAATGATAATCTTCACATGAAAGTTTCCCAAAAGAGTAATGTGGCGGCAATTTCCGCGCCTCTTGTTAATCCCTCGGTAACTGCGCTTTCTCTTGATGAATCTGATGAGGATTCTTTTGATTTTGATAGTATACTTTTGGATGCGCACGAGTTGCCGAATGTGGACCCGCGCAACCCGCAAATGGAAGTGGAAACATTGCGCGCGACCCTCAACCATAACAACAGAACTATAGCGAAATTGCGCTCCGCCCTTTTAAAGGCAAGAAAAGACGAAATCGCGCCCCAAAAGAAACTCAAGCGCTTTGAAAATAACAGAAATTCAGTCATTTCCCCGAAACGCGCTTCCAGGTTTATAATAGAGGATGAATCGACGGATGAGGAAGATTCCGCTTCTGGATCTATTATTGCGCCCGATTCCGCTCCTGTAACTACTGCGGAATCCTGGGATAATTTCATCAAATCTCCCGGAATTCCCGAAATTCCCGAAATCCTTGTAGAATCCGAGCTGGAAGAGGAAAACCCAACGCTTCTTTCGGAAATAAAACCCGAAATCGAAACGTACGCGCAAGATAACAACCTTATTCTCATCCCTTTTGAGAAATACGAGGAATTATCTTCCAAAAACATCGAATCCATGCCGATTTCCGAGATTATCAAGTTTTCGGAATCCCAGGGATTGCTTGTTTTTGAGCATGAAGCGCATTTCGAATCCGAAATGAAGAGAAAACTCGACGAAAAGGGAATAGTAACAATTCCTAATGAGGAATTTGTTTCCTTAAAGAATTCTCTTGAAAATCCGTCTATAGATTTTCTTTCTAATAAAGCGAAAGAAAATAATTACGAGATGATTTCCTCAAACGAACTTTCTCGGTTAAATAAATCCGCTTTTCAATTTAAATCTCCTTCGGAAACGTATATTCTCGCAAAATTAGCCGAATTAGGGTTTCATGCGCTTTCTAAAGAGGAATATAAAACGTATCAGGTGATTTCCGCGGAACACGAGAAACCAGATAAAGCGTATCTTACTGTAAAAGCAAATGCGCTCGGCTTTATTCTTTCTTCTTCCAAGTATTATGACGAATTAGTAAACCCAAGCGAATCTAAAATTTCCGAATTAGCGGAAAAAAAAAACCTCAAGGTGGTTTCCGCAACTTTATTCCGCGATTTATCGTTTCCTTCTCGGGAAAAAGTGGCAGAATTCGCAACTTCTCTCGATATGGTAATTCTCTCGAGAGATGAATATTCTTCTTTAGGAAATCCTTCTTTAGAGAAGATTCGCGATTTCTCGGATTCTTTAAATCACGTTCTTCTTCCTAAAGAGGAATATAAAGAATTAAAGTCCTTAGAAAGTCCAAATTTGGAATATCTTACTTTAAAGTCTTCTAATTTAGGATACTCAGTAATTCAAAATTCCGAATTATCTTCTTTACAAATCCTCGCTAAAAATCCTCCATTAAATCACGTAAAAATTTCCGCGGAAAAACACAATTTAGTGACTCTTTCCAAATCCGAATATACCGATTTACACGAAAAAGCAACGGATCCTTCTTTTGAACTTTTAGCAGAAAAAGCAGCGGGAAAAAATTATAAACTTATTAAAGAAAAAGAGCACGAAAAACTTTTAAAAGAGCATGAAAAAGTTTTAAAAGAACATGAAAAAGTTTTAAGAGATTTAGAATTTCCGGAAATTTCGTATCTTCACGAAAAAGCGAAAAAAATCGATCATAAAATTGTGAATTTTAAAGAATATGAAAATTTATTAAATCCTTCTTTAAATGATTTAATAAAAAATGCAAAAAAATTCGAATATAAAGTGGTGAAATTTAAAGAATACGAAGATTTAGAAAAACTCGCTAATTCTCCAAATATCGAAGATATCAAAAAAAACGCTTTAAAGGAAAATCACACGATTTTACCTTTAGAAGAATATAAGGAGTTAGAAAAACTCGCTAATTCTCCAGATATTTCCCATATAACCTTTAAAGCCGAGGAATTAAATTATAAAGTAGTTTCTATAAAATCCGAGGAATTATTCGTAAACTCGGAAATCCATAAAAAGTTAAAAAATCACACTTTAATTAAAAACTCGGAACTTGAAAAACTCAAGAAAATCGCAGATTCGCCGGATTTTTCGTATCTTTCGGAAAAAGCAAAAACTCTCGGATTAATTGCGATTTCTAATTCCGAATATGAAAATATGAAAAATCCAAATAAGGAAAAGATTTCTGAAAAAGCAGAAAAACTCGGATTTATTGTTTTGGAAAAATCTCAGTATAATTCGTTTTTATCTCCAAGTTTAAAAGAATTATCTGAAAAATCGAAAAACCATAATCACATGATAATTTCAAATGAAGAATATAAATCTTTGAAAAATCCTCTGTTAGAGGAATTAAAAAATCTTTCTAAAACTTTTAATTATGATCTTATAAATTCAGAAGAATATGAAAACTTTAAATCTCCTGAATTTCTTGAAAAATCCGCTGAGAAAAAAAAAATGGAACTTATTCTCAAATCCGAATTAAATTCACTTCGGGAAAAAGTTTCAAATCCAAGCGTTGAATTTCTCGAAGAAAAAGCGAAAAACGTAGAAATGAAAATAATTCCGAATGAAGAATACGAAAAATACGAAGAATACGAAAATCCAGAATATTTAACGAGAAAAGCAGAAGATTTAGGATTCGTATTAATTTCTAAAAAAGAATATAAAGAAATAAAAAGAAGCAAAACCATTTTGGAAATCCTGGAAATGGCGGAAAAACTCGAATATTCCGTTCTTTCCAAAAAAGAACATAATCTCCTTTTAAATCCTTCTAAAGAAACTCTCATAACCTTTGCTAATTCTATTAACCATAAATTAATAAAATTTAGCGAATATTCAAAATTAAAAGAAACTTTTGAAACCCCGAATTCCGAGTTTATTACGAAAAACGCAAAACTCCTCGGCTTGGTTTGTCTCTCTAAAAAAGAATATACCGAGTTACTTAGTAAAGCCAATGAACCTAGTAAAGAACATATAATCGAGAAAAGTGGATTAGTGGGTTTAGTAGCAATTTCTGAGTATAAATACGAAAAACTTAAAAATCCTTCCGAGGAATTTCTTCGGGAAAAAGCGGCAGAAAAGAATTTGCAAATTGTAAAAAAATCGTATTTGGAGAATTTGGAAAACCCAAGCGAACTTTATTTATCTGAAAAAGCGGAAAACTTCCAAAGTTTACTTGTAAAAAAAGAGGAATATGAAAGATTGAAAAGTCCAAACGAATTGGAACTCCTGGAAAATGCAAAAAAAATCGGATTTGTAGTTATTCAGGAAAAAACGTATAAAGATCTTTTCGAATTTTCCGAAAAAACTAAGAAAAAGTACGAAACTCACATTTTTCTTCCTTTACAGGACCACGAAAAACTCGTAAAATCGCTAAAAGAACCTTCATTTGAATATTTAAAAACCCACGTGGAAAATATAAACTACACGTTTATTTCCAATACGGATTTTTCCGAGTTATCTGACTTTAAAGGAAAAGCGGAATCCGCGGGTTTAATTGTAATTCCCAAAGAGCAATTTGAGAATTTGAATAATCCTACAAAAGAAAAAGTTGAGATTTTAGCGGAAAATTATGATTTGGTTTGTATTTCCAAAGAAGAAAACGAAATTATGAGAAAAGAATTAAATTCTCCAAGTGAAGAGTTTATAAGAAAGCACGTGGCTGGAGAAATTATTCCCTTTTCGGAATTATCCAGAATGAAATCCGTGGAATATTTCAAAGAGGAATGTAGGAAAAAGGAGATGGAAATAATTCATATTCACGAATTAAATTTATTAAGAAATCCTTCCAAAGAAATTGTTTCAAAGTATGCAAAAAAATATGAAAGTGTTCTTGTAAATTTAAGCGAATATAAAAATCTTAATTCGGATATTTCCACAATTTCCCAGAAAGCGAATTCTCTCGGATTTATCGTTCTTTCTGAAAAAGAACACGATTCGCTTGTTGATCCTTCAATTTCGGAAATTCGTGATTCCGCTTTTAAATCCGGTTTAATCGCTATAGATAAATCGGAATATTCGCTTTTACAAAAAAATATAGCGGAACCTTCTTTGGAATATTTACGAGAAAAATCGGAAATCACAGGCCATTTGTTGTTTCCTATTTCGGAAATGAAAAACCCAAAGTTTCTTCAAGAAAATGCGAAAAATATTGGATTTACTTTATTACCGGAATTGGAATATAAAGAGATAAAGAAAAACTCGGAAAATCCGCTAAGTTTTATTAAAACTAAGGCTACGGAATTAAACCATGTAGTTATTCCCAAAACGGAATATAAAGAGATGATTAAATTAGAAGAGAATCAGGAAATTATCACTAAAGAGGAAATAGAGAAAATTCGGAATCCAAGTATTAAAGATTTAGAAGAATTCATGAAAAAAATTGATTCCGTGATAATTCCAGAAATCGAGTATACCGAATTAACTGAATATAAAGAAAAAACCTCGGCCCAAATTCTTTTAACTAAAGAGGAATTTTGTGAAATTACGAGAAAAATCGAATCTCCTTCTTTAGAAGAAATATCCGTTTATTTAAAACAAAAAGAACTCGTGAGTATTTCTTCTGAAAAATATAAAGAAATGGAGATTTCGTATTCCGAAACTTTAGAAGAAAAAGCAGAAAAAGAAGGAAAACTCGTAATTCCGAAAGAATGTAAAGACTTTATTTCCGAAAAAGCAAAAGAACTTAATATGGAACTTTTGGCTTTAGCGGATCTTACGAAATTAAAAGAATTAGCAAATTCTCCGGATATTTCGCATCTTTCGGAAAAAGCAAAAAATCTTAACCACGTAATTATACCGAAAAACGAACTCGAGGAGTATAAAAAACCTTTAGAAGTCCAAGCAAAATCTCTTTCTAAAATTATTCTTTCAGAAGAGGAATATGAGAAAATGAAAGAAGAAGAGTATTTAGTGAAAACAGCAAGAACTATAGGATTCGAGGTTATTAAGAAACAAGAATTAAGTGATATTCGAGAAAAAGCGAATGAAAGTTTGGAAGAAAAAGCAGAGAAAAAGAACATGAAGGTTTTAAAAGTTTGTGAATTTGAGGAAATCTCGAAATTGGCAAATTCTCCAGATATTTCTCATATTAAGAAAAAACTTCCACAAGGATTTGAAATTATAGAAGAATCAAAGTATAAGGAAATTCTTAATAATATTTCACTTTCTAAAGAAGAATATGAGAAATTAAAGAATCCAGATTTAGAAGAAATAAAGAGAAATGTTGAAAAGTATAATCATGTTTTACTCAAAACCTCAGACTTTTCCGATTTAAATACTCGTGCTAATTTCACTATACAGGAAAAACTCGAAGGATCCGGAATGAAATTATTAACTGGAGAAGATTATAACGAGCTTTTCCTTAAAGCCACGAAACCTTCGATTGAAAGTATTCGGGAAAATGCAAATATAAACGGCCTTGAGTTGATTCCAATAGAAGAAATAAAGAAACTAAAAGAGGAAAATAACGAGAGTTTAGAAGAAAAAGCGGGAAAATCGGGTTTGGTTGTAGTTTCAAAAGAAGAATATAAAGAAATGAAAACTCCTTCATTAAGTAAATTAAGTGTTTTTGCTGGAATTCTAGGAATGAGTTTAATTGGAAAAGAGGAAGAGGAAAAAAAGAAGGAAGAAAATGAGAATTATAAAAAGGAAAAGGAAGAGTTTAAAAAAGAAAATGAAAATTATAAGCAAGAAAATGAGACTTATAAGAAAGAAAGTGAAATTCTTAAGGAAGAAAATGAAGAATTTAAGCAAGAAATTGAAAAGTATAAGGAACTTTCCAAATTCCTGGAACTGAAATTCCCGGAAACTCCAAACTCTGAATCTCTTGAAAAACTCACGGAAAACCTTCAAAAACTCAGCGAAAACGAAATCCGATTAACTCAAGCAATTGCAGAAAAAGATTCGGAAATCTTCAATTTATCGCAAAACTCGAAAATTCTCAGTAAAGAACAAATCATTGAGAAATCGAGCGATTTCGGATTAATCATGATGAATAAAAACGAATATTTAGAACTTAAAGAGAAAAAAATCCTCAGTGAATCTCAAATAAGAGAAAGAGCAAGCGAGCTCGGACTTTTTGTGGTTTCCGATGACCAGTATACCCGTTATGAAGATTTAACGCGTATGATCACAAATAAAGACGATTTTTCCACTGTAGGAAGAAATATGGGCTTAATGGTTATACCGAAAACAGAGTTTGTATCCACTACGGTATACAGTTCTCCTGATTTGAATAATGTAAAGGTTCTTCCCTCGAGTTATTACCTGCAATTACTCAAATGTAAAGCCATGGCTATAGATAAAGTTAACGAGGAAGTTTTTAGGAAACACGCAGAAAAACGAGGCTACCAGATTCTGGTTACTCCTGTGATTCCTCAGAATTCGTCTTTTGAAGTTAGCGAGATTTCGCTGTTGAAAACTCCAACTATAAGAATTACTCCTGGTTCTCAATTAGCAAGTATAACTAGTGATTCCGTAAGATCGAATTTAGATAGCGCTTCTTTACATACGGGAGCGTTTTCTATGGCCACGAATGTTTCCCTTACCGATCGTTCTATGATTCCCGCTATTACCCAGGTAGTTATAGGGGAGTATCTCTTCAAGTATTACCGTAGATTAGGGCCTTTTAGTCTGATTAGCGAAAGTAGACATGAGAGGTTTTTCTGGGTCCATCCTTATACTTTGACTCTTTATTGGTCCGAGTCAAATCCGATTTTAAGCGATCCAGGAGCAGTTAAAACTAAAGCCGCTGCGATTCTTAGCGTGGAAAGTGTAGATGATAATAATCCGTTACCTACGGGTTTATATCATAAGAGTATTTTGGTACATTCCCAAGGAAAGTCGATAAAGATCACCTGTTCTACGAGACAAAGACATAATATCTGGTTTAATGCGTTGAGGTATTTGATAAGTCGGAACGTGGATGATTTGAAGTACGAGGAGAATGTAGAGGAGGAGAAGGAGTATAGTTTGGGAGAGAGACAGGTTTTTCCGAGACCGAGGGTGAATTCGACGGCGGGTTCGGCGGTGAGTCCGTCGATGAGGAGGGTGTCGAGGTTTAGTTTGAAGAAGACCTAAAATCGACCTAAAATTGAGCTAAAATCGAGCGTAGCGAGATTTTAGTGAGATTTTAGTGAGATTTTAGGGAGATTTTAGGGAGATTTTACTGAGATTTTACTGAGATAAATCGAGCGTAGCGAGATTTTAGGGAGAAAATTGAGATAAAATTGAGCGTAGCTCAATTTTAGTGAGATTTTAGGGAGATTTTAGTGAGATAGAATTGAGCGTAGCTCAATTTTACTGAGGATAAATCGAGTTTAGGGAGGATTTTAGGGAGAAAAATTGAGAAAATTGAGAGTTTAGTGAGAGTTTAGTGAGAGTTTAGTGAGATAAAATCTCGAGAAAATCTCGAGAAAATCTCGCTAGCTCGATTTTACGCTCGATTTTACTCTCGATTTACGTTTATTTAGTACATTAGGATGTTTAGTATAATTTTGTTTTTAGTATAATATAGTATGTTTAGTATAAGTTAGTATGTTTTTAGTACATTTTTAGTATTGTATGGTATAAGTGGATTCTGGGTGGTTTTGTAGTAAGGCCTTTCTAATTACTATGTGAAGTTCGGGTCTTTTTTTTGAAGTTCGGGCCTTTAGTTTGAAGTTCGGGTCTTTCTTTTGAAGTTCGGGTCTTTCTGTTTTGTAGTTCGGGCCTTTTTGCTATGTATTGAAGTTATGGCCTTTTCTGTTATATATTGAAGTTATGGCCTTTTGGTTGAAGTTCGGGTCTTTTCTTTTACTGTTGCAGTTCGGGCCTTTGATTAAGCTTTTTTGAAGTTCGGGCCTTTTTTACGTTTCGTTTATAAAGAGGTTCTTATATGTTGCAGTTCGGGCCTTTCCGTTTTCTATGGTGAAGTTCGGGCCTTTTCGTTTTCTATGGTGAAGTTCGGGTCTTTTCATTTCTATGTGTTTTTTCGGCCTTTTCTAATTACTATGTGTTTTTTCGAGCCTTTTTGTTATGTATTGAAGTACGGGTCTTTTTTAATCAGTATGAAGTTTGGGTCTTTACTTTTGTATGTGTATTTGGGCCTTTCCGTTTTCTTTAAAAGGGCCTCTGTTTCATTTCTTTTATAAAGAGGGCCTTTCTTAATTGTTTAAATCGGGCCTTTCTATTCGCTAAGAAAAAGGGCCTCTCTTTTTTTTAAAAAAAAGTCGATTTTATACTGAGTTTGGCCTTTTCCATATACGTTGAAGTTCGGGCCTTTCAGATTTCTATGTTGAAGTTCGGGTCTTTTATATATATTGAAGTTCGGGTCTTTTGGTTTGTTGAAGTTCGGGCCTTTTTTCTTTTATTTGAAAAAGGCCTTTATGTTATGTATATGATTTACGGTTCTTTCAGTTTTTTTAGAAATGGGGCCTCTCTTTTTTCAATTGGGTAGTTTTTACTTGAAAAAGGGTCTTTTTTATGTTTATTTAGGGCCTTTCTATTTTTTCAAAAGGGCCGATTTTTTCAAAAGGGCCTCTCTTATTTTCTCTATAGTCGTTTTATGTTGAACACAGAGAATGTTTTATAAATTCATTTCGGGCCTTTTCGCTTTATTAAAAAAAGAAAAAAACCATTTTATACTGAGTTTGTTTTTAGTATGTTTTTTGTATGTTTTTGTATGTTTTTAGTAAAATTTTAGTACATTTTTAGTACATTTTTAGTAAATTCATATACACCGTTTATACTGCCAAAAAGGCCAAAAGAGAAGTTTTGTTTCATTTATGTTAATTTGTATTATCTTGATCTCTACTTTGGTTTGAGCAGATTTCTCCCTTTTTTATTAATCCCCTTAAAATTCGTATAAATTTACGCTTTCTCCTTTGATAAACCATTTTGAATTGATATCCTTTAAATACTAAACTTGATTTTATAACTAGTCAGGTTTGTATATAGAATATAGTATATCTTATAAGTATATCTTATATCTATATCTTCATATATTCATACTCAGATACTCACTTCGTTCGTATCTTCGTTTCTTCGTTTCTTCGTTCATTTTTCGCAGCCATTATTTTTAGAAATAGCAAAGAATATTATTTTTATAAGGAAATAGCAAATTTATCTGAATAGAAATGTAATAAGATCATTCCCTAATACCCTTATTATACCCAATCCAGGTCATATTCTCATTGGGAATTTCCATAATATTCCAAGTATAAAAAAAAGTATAATTTTATACCAAGTAATTTACCAGTGTAATTTTGATATAATTTAGTATAATTTTACTATAATTTAGTATAATTTTTACAATATAATTTAATTACCAGTATATATTTTTACCAGTGTAATTTTTATTCACCAAGTATAATTCTAGTACAATTTTAGTATAATTTTTACAATATACTTTCTTTACCAAGTATTATAAACTGTTTTTCTAGAATATTTCAACTATAGATTAGATAGGTAGATATGAAAAATACATAAAAAAAAGTGTAATTTTAATATAATTTTAATATAATTTTAGTATAATTTTACCAGTGTAGATAAAAGGAATTTTCAAATAAAATATAAAACCAATAAAGACCATAATTCGGATTTTCCCGGTCACGTGATTTTCGTTCCAATTAACCGATTTTGCACCCATATGAAAAAGCCATGATATCCGAATTACTTGATATCCGAATTACTTTCAAACTTCTCTTAGTACTTTGCTCGTAGCTTTCGTGAATTTTCATCTTAACTTGTATATCATAACTTGAATATTTACTTAATATCTCCTTAATATTTGCTTAATATCTCCTTAATATTCTTAAAAAAAGTTGATATTTCTCAAATATTTCTCAAAATGTATGAAACTATATTAATTCTATATCGGAAGATGTTTAAGATCTTAACTAAATCAGGAGTAACTTGGATTTCTTCTTAGTTATTTGTACTTGTACAGAAATAACAGATAAAACTGAACCTCACTATTTCAACCAATAAAGGATTCAGTATAATTTTTATTTACCAGTGTAATTTTAGTAGAATTTAGTAGAATTTTAATAGAATTTTTACCAGTAGAATTTTTATTTTAGAATAATTTTTACTAGTTAATTTTTACCAATATAATTTTACCAAGAAATTTTAGTATAATTTTAGTATAGTTTAGTATAATTTTAGTATTTTTTTTTTTAGTATATTTTAGTATAATTTATTTACCAAATTTATTCAAGGGCTTATGTTTTCAGAATATATTGATTATGTATAAGGTATAAGGAGTATCTAATAATTAGTAATACCTGAATTCACGAAATGAATTGTGTTTGGTATATTGACTAGAAAAAGTTTTTATAGGATTTGCAGCAATTGAAAATTGCTCTTATTATTCAAATATTTTTTCAAAATTTTGCAGCAATTTTTTTTGAATTTCTGTCGAATTTTTGCAGCTATTTTTTGAAAATTTAAATAGAATATTCTTCAAAAATAAGCCTTTTTCAAGAATATATATTTACCCCTTCTATATGCTTAACTATCTAAAGCCTGTAAACAACGCATTAGTAGTTTAACAATAATTTTAGTATAATTTTACCAATATAATTTTAGTATAATTTTTTTAGCAATATATTTTTAGTATAATTTCTTTACCAGTATAATTTATTTATCAATATAATTTTTATAATATAATTCTAGTATATTTTAGTATAATAGTATAATTTTAGTGTAATTTTAGTTTTTTTTTAACTCAATGATATAATTTTTACAATATAATTTTAGTATAATTTTAGTATAATTTTACCAAGTATAAAAAAAAGTATAAATTTAAGAAGTAATTTATTTACCAAAAATGTACAATTTTTACAATATAATTTTTACCAGTACAATTTTTTTCAATATAATTTAACTATAATTTATTCTCAATATAATTTTAATATAATTTTCTACCAAATCTTTTGGTCTTGTCTATAATACAATTTTATGCAGCTATTTTATAGGAGAGCCTATTTCATGTTCTGATTTTCTCTTCAAGTGTAAACCCACTACACAAGTCAACGCAAGAAACGAAACACCCAAGGTTATATTAAATATCGAATTGTAGCATTTATATCCAAGCATACAAGACATTTCATTTAATTCATTTACCAGGGAGTTTCCATCGTAGATTTTCCCAAATAACCCTGTGAAATAAAAGGTCGGAATTATAGGAGCCAAACCTACGATTCCCCAATTGGACAGGAAATTCTCCATACCAAAGGTATCTCCTATAACCACTGGTAAAACACAAAAGGTGAATCCATAGAACAATCCGGTTAATAAAGAGTCTAAGGAAAGATCCTGGTAATGCGAAATACTCCCTCCTAATATCTGAGTAATCATAAAACCTAAAGAAGGAATAAATAATAACCAGGATCTGGAAATTTTAAACGACAGGGATACGATATCTCCGATAACTCCGGCCAAGATTCTTCCTACGAAATTTGTGATCAGTAAGAAACCAACTTGGACTTGTTGATCTCTTTGTATAGCGTTATCCAAGTCAATAGGAAGAGCCGAGGATGTGTTTAATTCGTAGGAAATAAGTGCTTTAACCATATAACCCACGGAATAGATATACATTTGGCCTAATGAAGCTAAAGAACCTGTTAATATAAATAATAACCAGAACTTGTACGATTTAAAAAGGTCTATTCCTCCGATATTCGTGTTGATTTCGTATCTATGAGAAACTCTAGGGGATAATTGCGGTGTTTCTGGTCTTGTAAGAAAAGGACGTAAATTGGACATTTCTATGTCGTTTCTAGGAGTAGAAGGTGTAGGAATCACTACATGTTTCTCATCCGACATTACTACCAGAGGAGCACATATACCGAAGATTACTATAGCCAGGATAGTTATAAACCCTAAAAACCCAGAAGTATTTCCTGGATAAAATACCAGGGCTACTAACGAATAAAACAAAGCACTAAGTCCATAAAGAGCCAAAGGGAGAGAAGTGGCCACGCCTCGGATACTTGGAAACGTTACAGCACAGCATTTTAAGGTGGTTGAGTTTACAAACGTCAGACCAGAGCCAATTCCAAATAAAATCAACGAGGATAAAGGCATATTGGAATATGAGTAGTCATATTGGATTTTCATGAAAAAGTACCCGAGAATGATCTGGGCTCCTCCTAGAAGTAAAGGAAGCGTGTATCCTGATTTATCCACTACAGAGCCTGCAATCGGGCCTGCGATTGCCACGCCAAAGGTTCCCCATAGAGCGATTGATGAGGAGTCGGAGACAGTATAGTTAAGTCGTTTGGCGTATTGAGGGGAGTAGGAGGAGTATAGGTAGAGCGTTCCACAGATGAGGCCGAGGAACGTGCACGAAAGGAGAATGAAAGCTCGTTGGATTACGGGTGTCATGGAAGGTGTGTTGTATGATTGGAAGATTGTAATGATTGTATGTTTGTAATGATTGTATGTTTGGAATGATTGTAATGATTGTAATGATTTCTTGTATTTCTGTATTGTGATGATTTCTTGTCTTTATTTCTTCTTCTTTCTTGTAATGATTTCTTGTCTTTATTTCTTGTTTGTAATGATTTCTTTATTTCTTTCTTGTAATGATTTCTTGTCTTTCTTTAGTACTTGTCTTTATTTAGTACTTGTCTTTCTTTCTTTATTCCTTTCTTCTTTATTCCTTTCTTCTTTCTCTTCTTCTTCTTTCTATATTTCTCCTTCTTGATTTCCTATGGAATCTTATCCTACCAATTGATCAATCTGATCTTTATGTTGTTTAGGATACCAAACGATTTGCAAATGGCCAGATAATGCCAGGAGACGGAGAGTGGGGTAGAAGAAGGTAGACGTGTCAAGCACAAAGTGAGAGTTTGGCGGTTGGTTTAGACAAGAATGTACCCTGGTTGTACCTTAACGTGGCATTAAAGAAAGAAAAGAAAATAAGATTAAGTAAAATTAGTACAAGAATTAGTACAATAATTAGTACAATAATTAGTGTACAAATATATACAATTATTATATAATAAGTATAGTATGTATTTTTCCAATATCCAAGTTATCTATACATGCACGCTTTATAATACGAGTACTGTTTTTGTGATGGGTCTTCATGGTCAAAGTTAAAATGGTGGAATTTCATTATTCCTCGGTAATTATACACTTTTTCACTTCCTTTAAACATACCCATCTTAACCTTGTTACACATTAACCCTGATACATATCTACAACGTTACTTGATTCTATTAATAACTCGACCAAAAATGAAAAAAATGGAAATCTCCGATACCGGGAGTTGAACCCGGGTCTGCTCGGTGAAAGCGAACCGTGCTAGCCGTTACACTATATCGGATTTTTATATTTTATTTTTGCCCAAGAATTGGTAGTAGGGAAAAAGTCTCTCAACTATATAGATTACTTGATATTTACAGTGTAGAAATCATTAATTGTACCCTGGAATGTTCTTGGATTAAAATTCGCAAAATCAGCAAAGTTGCAGGTTTTATAAAACAATTTTGCAGCTAAATTCTCACTTAAAAATAGATAAATATATAGGTAAGAAAAAAATTCCATAGAGATTCACGTAATATTTCATTGTTGAAGTAATATTGATAAATACCAAGTAGAAATGAATACAGAATATGTATCAATATATCAATGTATATATATTACAAGATACGCTTATTCTGCTTTATATTTCAGATCTAATAAAAGTCCAAATTTGGCTGCTACTGGCATTTCTTTATATCTTCCATGTACCTACAAAAGTGTTTATCTAGTTATTAGATAAATACATGTTTATAAAAAGAAACTAACCAGTATTTTGATAGATAACCGAAAGTACAAAAGTGGAACCACAAAATAACCAATAATATATAGATTTGTATAATTAAATATATATCACTGATTTAAAAATATGAACAAGAAATCCGTGAAATTGTTGTAATTTCAACTTTTAATTTGTCACTATAGAAACCGGACTCTACATTAAGTACTCGTTTTTACCTGCTTTCCATATACGTTATCTAGTGATTACATATACAGAGAATGCTAGAGGATACAAAAGTATCGTACACTGCAACCTGCTACAAGCTACGAGCGAGCTACGAGCGAAGCGAGTAGCTCTTTTGAGTAGCTATTGCTTAATATTTATTGAGTATTTATTATATTTTTTTATTGAGTATTATATGAGTATTATGAGTATTATATTTATTTCTTGTGTATGTAAACTCCCCTTTGCAGTCCTAATTAGGCAATTCCGTAGTTACGAGATACACATACGATAAATTTCTATTAAAGGCAATTTCATGGTATACACCATTTCTATAAAAATTGTAG
This sequence comes from Aciculoconidium aculeatum, assembly GCA_030579395.1. NCBI lineage: Eukaryota > Fungi > Ascomycota > Pichiomycetes > Serinales > Debaryomycetaceae > Aciculoconidium > Aciculoconidium aculeatum. Next base: position 522,399 of record JAKTQU010000005.1, read on the forward strand.
ATGAACTATGGAAAGTAGCATTGTAAGAATACTAGTTAAGCCATAAGCTATGTTCCATAAGCATGTAACAAAAATCTCAAAATTAATAGGCATGAAAATTTCAAAAAAATAATTGGAATGAAAATCTCAAAATTGAGAACGATAATGATTTCAAAAAATCTTGAAACCAAACTAAAAACAAATTAAAAACAAATTAAAAACAAACTAAGAATAAACCTCAAACAAACCTTCGGTTTGTTCTTAGTTTATATTATCTCCGGATAAAACATTCTATAAAAATACCACCCCACTGAACTCGTCAATCTCTCCTCAATTACCAACCTCTCCTGCTCATCCTCACACTCCTTCAACTGTTTCCTAAACCTCTTTTGAATAAAATGCTCTCTAAGAGGAAACAAAGATACCACTCCATAAAAGAAACACGCGCCTGTAAAGATCTGCGTATGAAGATACAGTCTTTTACCTTCCGTAGTTAGAGAAAGAGCCACTACTCCCGAAACAAGCGTGAATGGAGCCGCTATCACGTTAAATCCGCCCCAGGCCGCAGTCAATTTATTCTCATACTTTGTTCCTTCTAATAAATCAGTCAACATGGGAACCACCACAGTAGAACTTACACCACAGAGAAGCCCCCACATCACACAGAAACCCACCATGACCCCATAAGTCACGGCATTGGTCCACCATGCTAGTAAGAACACCGTTCCGGTGAAACAGAGAAAGATTCCGGCATTAACTCGGCCACAAGTATCAGCAAAGAGCCCCATTAAGGGTCTTCCTACAACCTGTGCAGCACTTAATATCGAAGTCAAGGTCAGACCCTGTGTTCTAGAAAGGCCTATGGACAGAGCATAAGCTGGAACTACAAACAAAACTAGAACATAAGCTAGAATAGTGATACAGAACCACGAAGCCAAAAGCGAGAGCTTGAAGCTTTTCACGAAAATTCCCAAATCGCAAGTTTCGTGCGCTACCAAAATCAAATTGTGCTTGGTCACGGGGATTTTTTGTCTTTTATAAGGTCTAATGATACATATAGCAAATATCATGATAGAAGTGGAAACAATACAAACCATGCGTAAGGCCCAGCGGAAACTTCCCGTTTGGTCAATCACTTTATTTATAGAGAGAGAGAACACTAGCGCCCCTAACCCGGACCCTGCGTTTGAGATTCCAAAAGCCGTGGCTCTCTTTTTATCAAACCATGTGGGTAAGATAAGCGTACAAGGCATGTATATACATACAAATGAAATGCCTATCATTACTCCTTGTGTTAGTATTAATTGCCATAATTTCGTGGAAAATGACGCGAGTATGTAGCCAACAACTTGGAATATTGTTCCCGTGATAAGAATCGGTTTTTCTCCATATACTTTATATACCAAGCCACTAATTGGGGCCAATAGAAACGCCAAACTCACTGCTAATCCGCCGATAATAGCATATATTCTTTGAGTTCCTCCTGGAAAGAGGTTTTCAGAAAGATAGTACTCTAAAAAAACCCCGTAACTCCCATTGATTCCCCATGTAGAAACCACTGTTAACATCGAGGCTATACAAACCACCCAAGCATACCCTCCGTCCGGAGCAGTGAGGTCTGTAGAAGATTCGAGATCGTAAGAGGATTCTATGTCTACTGGTTCCTTTAGACTAGCTTCGTTGGTTTTTTCGTTCATGGTGAGTCAATGGTTAATGATAATGCTTGATAATGGCTATGTAAATGATGAATTTGATGATCAATAATTTCAATAATTTTCAATAATTTTCTATAATTTCCTTCAAATTTTCTTCAAATATTCTTCAATATTCTTCAAATTTTCTTCAAATATTCTTCAAATATTCTTCAATTCTCTCTTATTGATTCGTGCAGTTAACTCCGCAATTATATGAAACAGTTAACTCAGCAATATGTGATCTCAGGATAAGCTCAGGTTATATAACTAGATGAGTATGGACTATATCTTTTATTTATTCAATGAGTAATACCAATATGAGTAATAAAATGGCTGCGATACCGGGAAAAAGAAAGAAAAATCTAGAAACACGCCTCTTTCCGGAGATCTGGTTTTAGATACGGTTGAGAAGTGTAGTGCAAGGTTCAAGTTTGACGATCTATGATCTCTGGTCCATTGTATTCTGGTCCGATCGATCTTTAGATAACGGGCGGCTTTCGGAGTTTGCTTCATAGACCGAAGCACAAGAATGTACCGTTGACCATAAATACACTAAGAGTCAAAACAATGAATAAGAATATCAAGAATACACTAAGAATATCAATAACTCTTCGACTTATCAAGCTCTTTTTTTGTTTCCGGGGTTAGGAAAAATTATTCTAAAAATATTAATGTGTATTAATGCTTCCACTATTTCCTTAACTACGGTAGTTTTCACTCCTTTGATCCGCATTCCAAACAACCCAACAAACCCAATACCGCCTCCAACCGAATATACCATTATAAGTTATAAAACGTACAAAAGGTCCAGTTCCTTGGATATATCCACATATATTCTACCCCTCTTTTCTACTATACAACATTACACCGTTTGTGTGTCACAAGTACTTTTATGTCATAATCATTTTTGTCACATTGGTTTGTTTAATTTGCAACAAGCTGAACAAACCGAAGGTTTGTGAGGTGAATGTTTAGTTTAGTTTAATTTGGTTAGTTTAATTGTAGATTATGACCTCTCCCTTTTACAACCCTTCAGACCTTTTCATTTCATTATGTTTATCCGACACCGCAAACATTTTCATTCTCGTCTATACTTTTAAATTTAAGAAAATCTACATAAAGAAAATTTAGATAAAGAAAATTTAGATAAAAATTTACATAAAATTTACATAGAGAAAATTTACCTGAAAATCTACATTTTTACGGAATCCCAGCAACCTTTCCGCACACGTGACCTCCTTAATCTTACTAAAACATCCCAACATCATTTTAATATCCCTGCACCACCTCCTCCATAATGATTGCAAAGTACAAGATAAACCAATTAATCTTGAACTATTTCATACAGGAAGGGTATAGCGATGCAGCAGTACTGTTTTCCCGTGATATTGGGATATCCTTACCCTCAGGAACCGAATCGGCATGTAAAACAACCTCAGGTTACACCACGATAGAAGAACGCAAGAGGATCAAGCAGTATATTCTCCAGGGAGATATAGCCAAGGCTACGGAATGTATAAATGAGAATTTCCCCATGGTTCTTGATAAAAACAACTTTCTCCATTTTAAATTGTTACGTTTGAATTTGATAGAGAAAATCAGGGAGCATAAATTGAATAAGACTGGTAATAAAAAGAATAAAAAAGAAGAATCCGAAAAAGAATCCGAAGAGTCAGAAAAAGAGTTTTTACAAGAAATCATTCAATTTGTCCGGGAAAACTTGATAAGTAAAGTTAGTCAATCTTCTGAATTACTCAAAGAACTCGAGATCACCATGAGTTTGTTATGTTTCAACTTTGATTCTTCCAAAGATATACTGCAACAAAAGGATTTGCCCGAACTGCTTCGTGCTCTTTTTGATTTAAGTTTAAGACATCAATGCTCACGATTAGTGAACTCGGAGATTCTAAGAGTAAGTGAACGAGAGAGTTACGAGGGCCCCGGGTTCTTGGACATCGAGCTTGATCTAGACGATCTAGACGTTTCCATGCTGGACACGGAAATCACATACACTGCTAGCTATATTCCTGATCCCGTGGAGCACGAGCTCGAGCCAAATGAGGTGAATGAGTCCAAGCTCGAGAGAATCATCAAGTTTTATTCGTTAACGGAGCAGAGACTTGTGGATTTACAGGTGAAGAAGTGGTAGAAAAACAAAGTACCGTAGAATTAAATAACGTAAAATTAACGGAAAATTAAGTAACATAAAATTATCGTAAAATTAACGGAAAATTAAATACGTAGAATTAAATACGTAAAATTAAATAACGTAAAATTAAATAACGTACTAAATAACGTACTAAATAAATAAATAACGTACTAAATAACGTACTAATTAACGTACTAATTAACGTACTAAACAATTAAGGAGTAAATAATTAAGGTAGGTAAATAATTAAGGTAAGTAAATAAATAATGTACTAAATAATTAAGGAGTAAAAAATCAACGTAAAATCAACGTACTAAATAACGTGCTAAATAAATGAAATCTTGAAAAACTTCAAATATTGAAAACTTGAGAACTTATAAAACTTGAAAAATTCAACAATTGAAAACTTCAAAATCTTGAAAATCTTGTAAAACTTCAAAATATTCAATAAATTCAGATTCAAGCATTTAAAAACTTGAACACTTGAAAACTTCAAAATCTTGAAAATCTTGAAATACTTGAAAACTTGAAATATCCAAAATATTCAAAATCTTTAAAACTTGAAAACTTGAAATCAACATACTAAACAGGTAAGTAAGTAACGTACTAAATAACGTAAGTACATAATTAACGTAAAATTAACGTACTAAATAATGTACTAAATAAATAACGTACTAAATAAACAATTAACGTGCTATAATTAACGTATTAAATAAGTAAGATACTAAAAACGTACTAAATAATTAAGATACTAAATAATGATCGTACTAAATAATTGTACTAAATAATTAACGTGCTAAATAATTAACGTACTAAATATTAACGTAAAATTAAATATATAAGTAAATAATTAAGGAGAAAATAATTTACGTACTAAACAATTAAGGTAAAATGGTAAAAGGGTAAAACTAAGCAATTAACGTACTAATTAATTAAGGTAAGTAAATAATTAAGGAGAAAATAGTAAAATTTACGTACTAAATATTAAGATAAAATTAACGTAAAATAAACGTACTAATTAAGTAAATAACATACTAAACAATTAACGTAAAGAAGTAACTCGCTTCGCTCGTTACCTCTTTACTATACACTCCATCACACTCCCCGTCTCCACCCCACACTTTACCAAATACTCGTCATTCTTCTCAACACCTATCTCCTCTAAATCCTCCCCAACCATAAACACATCATGATAGCTCGGATTAGCATCAAACAAGCTTGATTTACACACAAACTCCGCCAATCTCTTGCGCAAATGCAACACGCTGCATCCCCAGTCCGGATCGTCTACGGTTTCAAAGTCTTCTGGACTGAATTCAAAGTGGTATTTCACATAAGGTTGTTTAAACAAGTTACTAGCGAGTTGCTGTGATTTGCCCCACCACTTTCTTCTTTCCCCGTAGTATTCCCGAAGAGAAGTAAAGTCGGCTTCAACGACATTGACCTTGACGTAGACATGGGCACAATGGACCGGGATCTCGGTGAAGATGTCTTTAGCATGGTATTCCCATAAACCCAAGTAGATCCCACTCCAGTATAGAGTCTCGTAAGATATAGCGAGGGTAAAGAGAACCGCAAAGATCTCAGTGATCCATTTGCTCTGAGTGGTTCCAATCAAACTGGACGTGTACCACGTTTTCAGAAACACCTCTACAAACCAGGCATCAAACTGTTCAATTAGCTGAATCATTGAATATATTGGAAATAAATTTATACGATACCGCGGAACGAGAAATTATTCGATTGATCAGATTTCCTGTAGATACTTATAGATTATGATGTCCTGTTATTATGATAGTTATTCACTCTAACTTCGTTTCTCTTTTCTCTTTTCTCTTTTCTCTTCCTTTCTCTTTTCTCTTCCTTTCTCTTTTCACTTCTTTCCTTATTATTCTCTAGAATATCGATTCTCCGAAACGGACTTCAATTTTCACTTTAATTTCTAATTCATCGTACCTTATATATCTTGTATTCTATCTTATATTCTATCTTATGTTCTATCTTACCACCTTGATTACATATCGTATATCTTTATCTACCTTATATTTTACCTTATTCCTTGATTAGACATCGTATATCTTTACATATCTTGTACTTTACCTGATATTCTACAACTACGAAATAAAGACTAGTCTTGACTATTCAGCCAATTTTCACAGAATGAAATGTCAATAATCTTAAATAACTCTTTTTAAGGATTCTGAATCTTGGCTATCTACTAATAAAATTTATTGAAATAAGAAATTATAATTGTAAATCGTGATATTTCCAGTCCATAAAATCAAATGATTTTAATTTTCACCGGTTAAAAGTCAAAAAATATTTCACTGATTAAAAGTCAATTTTCAGATTTCTTATATACCATTCAGTATAGCTTAACTTAATATTAGGACAAATTTACCTGATTTGGATTATTTTATATATTACAATAAAGTTAAAGAAAGGAAAACACCCAAAAAAATTGGTTCTCTAAAATTTCGCAGCCACCTTCTCGTCATATCACATAGCCTCCCGGTTAGTCCTTAAACTTAGGGACCTACCCCTATTCTCTAATGCTCAGTTACTTGGACAACTCTCTAAGCCTTGTTTAGATTCATCATATACTCTAGAATCAGAATATCCATTTCAGATAATAATGAATGAATGAAAAAGAGTGAAAAATGAAAAAAAAGAGTGAAAAATGAAAATATGATAAAGAGCAAATATAGCTAATATTCAGTCTAATATGATAAAGATATATCTACGAGCGAAGCAAGCTACTCGCTTCGCTCGTAGCTTGCTCTCTATCAAACCTTCTATGAAAATCCGAACCCAATAACACATCAAACTCGATATTCTTCGAAACCACATGAAAAGTATGAGTAAACTCGCCATCGGGTCCAAGAGAAAACGACACTGAGGCCGTGCGGCGAGGAACAGATACCCTCGGGTATCCACTTACTTGATAAGTCACTTTCCTAGGCTGGTCCTTAACATGTAGACCCGCTAAATTGGCCACTTTCTCTGAAATATAACTGAGTTCAACCAATTCGGAAATATTCGCCGGCACTCGGATTCTCAGCGGCATTATAACAAACGAAAACACATTTTCTGGTTGGTAGATTAGAAAGTCCAGAAGCTGGCCTATATACACGGGCTCGCAATACCATTTGGGTTTCATAGTAAATATCGGGCCGGGATTAACAGAAGGTTTCTGTAATGGACATATATTCCACCATTCGGAAGAAAACTTGACAAGAAACTGGTCGTACGAATTGCAGTCGCTGGCTAATTGTTTGATAGTCTCGTTATCTATAAGACAATTTAAAGAGCGTGGAAAGTATACTTGTAGATGTGGATTTTCGTCATATTCTTTAATCAACTCTATAGTGGTGTAAAAATCAGTACTGGAAAGTTGAATACTTTTAGACTCCTCCTGGTACCTGGCCAATATATCTTTTGGTTTCAGATCAATCTCGAGAATCCACTTTCGGAGCTGTGAAAACGTATTGAATTTCTGGATTGTAAGTTTATTGGAAAGGAAATGGGAAGAAGGGACTTTACTACGGTGGCTTAGGTTTTTGTAGATGATCTCGTATATTTCTTCTCCCAGGAAATAGTCCTGGGTCTGGGAGTATTCGTAGAGTGCTTTCACTAGAGACTTGTTGGAATCAAAGGCAGAAGGAGGGAGTCTGTGTTTATTGCTCATGATAGACCTTTTTAGAACTTTATAAAAGTTTATAGAACTTTTTAAAACTTTTTAGAACTTCTATTTTTTACCCCAGAAAATTTCAAATTATCGCAATTTAGAAATTTCAAAATCATCGACTTCAGTTTAGAAATTTCAGTAATACAGTAAAACAGTAAAACAGTAAAACAGTTTATTTTCAGCAGGGAGTCAAGATTGGTTTTTGAACTTTTACTAGATATTCAAGTTTGTTAAGATCAGTATTAGAAGAAGTGTAATGTATGTAAGGTATATATGTTACTATGTATGTTTATGTATGTACTATGTATGTTACCATGTCAACTACAAGATATAAAACGTCTCAAAGTTTCTGAAATACTCAATGAGCAAGATTGATACTACGATGAAGATATTCAAGAAATGCAACAAGTTCTAAAGAAACTCGATAAAATCGATTTCCTAGTTTCGAGTAGTTTCGCAAAGCGAGTTTTCGAGTACCTATTTTTGAATATCTGTGAATTTTAAGTGTTTAAATATTTGACTATTTGAGTATTTTTGAGTATTTGAGTATTTGAGTATTTTAGAATTTTTGATTATCTGTGGATTTTTCAATATTTGAATTTTTCAATATTTGAGTATTTTTGAGTTTTTAGGAATTCTTAGCACATTTGTATTGTTGGAAATACTAAAAATTTACCAAAGTATCCTCCATTATAGGTTATAGAGATACTTATTCAAAGAACTCGAAAATGTCTGACAATATACTCAAGCTCCGAATATACCTTCAACAGAGATTTCAATAACTGTATATGTACTTTCGAGGTAACAAAAATAACAGTGAACATCGTCTTATGTACAATCTAGAATCTGCCGTTTCCGTAGGAATATGGGTTCAAAGAAAATATTGAAATGATAAATTTTAGAAAATTTATGGCGCTTCATGAGCTGAACTTGTAGATATATGAGAATCAAAGACTGGTTATAAAATCTACTAGAGATAACAGAGGTAAAGATCATCTACTACGTTCTGTGGACCTATAATCAAGCCGAAAATGCCTGCCCTAGCCGGTTTTTTAAATTTCCATTTTTACCATTTTTTGCAACATTTTTTTTTTAAAAATAGAAACATGTATTAATCTAATAACTATACACTTTTGTAGGTACGTAGATAAAAAGAACAAAATTAAGTAGAACAGAAATTAAGTAGAACAGAAATTACTAGTAGAACAAATAGAACAAATAGAACTCATTAGAACAACAAGCGACGCTTGTTGTTCTACGCTCACTCACAACTCGCTTCGCTCGTTGTTCGTTTGCTGAAAACCGAATTTTCATCTCATGGTTGCGTGGTCTAGTTGGTCATGGCATCTGCTTAACACGCAGAACGTCCCCAGTTCGATCCTGGGCGGAATCATTTGTTTTTTAGATATCTTGTTAAAGTTTTTTCATTCCTCATCTTTTTTTGATCTTTTCGAAAAATACGAGATCTCTTAGGGTTTTCTTTGTTTTCCAGTGATAACTAGTAAAACGTTTAAGTGAAATCACTGAAAGAGATTAATCCTTTCGATAGACATACTCTGATAAATCCCTTTTCGAAGTATTTTTTGAATATCGTAAATTTGTTGCGATTCACCTTTTTGAAAATTTTCGCAACCAAATGCAAAAATGTATAAAATAAGGTTAATAAATTTTAAATAAATAAATTTTAACACTATTGATCTATTTATGTTAAAGTATTTAAAGAAAATGGGTGTATATTTTTATTTCTATGATTACTTAAATCTAATTGAGATTTTCAAAGAATGCTCAATATATTATTATTCTATGATTCCAGAAGTGAAATAAAACCCTTACGTTGTTAGAGTGATAAGCAGACTTACCTCTATTTACTTAATTGGTATAACTGTTGCTTACATCACAGTTTTCATTAACTTTCGGAAAGACCGTATTCAGGAATCGGACATTTCCAACTTTATAAGAGTTATCAGTTTCTGCAGAAGTCTTTTCTGTCTATTTTTTAATTTCGATTAATATCAAAAAATATCAATAGTGGGATTTTTAATTTCAAGGAAAAATAAAAGTAGTCAGGGCTCATAAGATCTACTTGAAATATTTCATTTTATCTTTTTATGTTTCCTCTGACACTTCTTTATACATGAGCTGTAAGAAATATTCCCCCGTATCTTTATCCCAATGCCACCAAAAGCCTTTTCCCATTTCTTCGTCTTTTGGTCGATCTATTTCCACCTCATTTGGTATGATAATACATATATTCTCATAAGGTTCAGCGGTTATGACCAAATACTGGAATTTCAGCTCGTCTTCATCTTCACTTTCTTCATCCTGGCGTTTTTTTATATATGCCTGAGCAAAGTTTTGATTACTAGTAGTTAATTCATAGTAGGACATTATTCTAAAAAAGGGCAGATCAACCGAGATCTTTGGGCACTTAACATTGACCAAAACGCCGATTTGAAGCGTTTCCGGATCTCGGATCTTGGTCACTTTATACACGGGTTTGCCTATTTTCAGCCATTTCCTCTTATCTATTGAATTCAAGGAAACGGTTTCCTTGGTGGTGTTGGTTTGGTTATAACGTTCATCCAAGATTCGTCTTTTATTCAAGTTCATCTGGTGTTTTCTGCCTCCAAGATGGGAGATATACAGTGGTTCTCCCATATGAGTGGTTAAACACAACCTACACTCCAAGAGCCCTAGGTGGTTCCGGAATACATAAGGGTCGTTTTCGAGATTTAGCACTTGGGTCGCCAATAACTCCTGGATTCTCTTTTTGGTTTGTACGTTGGTTTCTTCGGAGGATGCTATTCCTCCAGCCCCTTTCTTGGAGTTGACTCGATTTGAGTAGTCCATGTGGAAATGAAATTTAAATTGATTTGGAAATTTGAAATTGAAATTGAAATTGAAATTTCCAATTTTTTAAGATGGAGATTTTAAAAAAGATATTTTAAAAGAGATAGGTAGACTAAGATAGGTTAAGATAGGTAGAGTTAAGATAGGTTAAGATAGGTTATATAGGTTATATAGGTTAAGATAGGTATGATGTTACATTGATTGTGAATGAGAGTGATTTGTTACTGGATTCTATTGATAGATACACTAGTAGATAATAGATAGACTCTAGACAAATTAGTATCATGGGACCAGTGATTTACAAGAGCTATAGGAAAAATGATTTCGTAGTGGATTTACAAGGAACTAATTCAGTTTTCGTGTTCAAGTTTATTCTGTAAATGTTTGTTAGAAAATGATGGAAGCAATATAATACAAGTAACATCAAATACTCAAAAGTAATTACAATCCTGGCTCGTCCAAGAATTTGTTAATTCAACTCATGTCCTGCTAAATTGACTAACCAGGTCACAGCAATCTACGTGAACCCAAACATTAACTATCCCAGGAACTTGACAAACCTGAGTGATTCTGGTAAAATCCAAAAGGGGTTTTATTTGAATCTCCAGATATTCAAGGGATACTAAGAACAGTTGTAATAAATACATGTAACAATTGAAAACAGAGAAGTGCAACGGATTACAAAATAATAGAGAACAAGGACAAACACGGAGAACAAGATGTGCCCGGATTTGTTGGAAAGGAAATGTACTTAACTAAATTTTATAAATTCTTATGATTTTATGATTTTATGATTTTATCATCTCTTCTCTTTATGATTTAATTTTTTTATCTCTTTCTCTCTTTCTCTTATTCTCTCTATGATTTTATTCTCTCTATCATTTAATCAGTTTCTCATTTTCTCATTTTCTCATTTTCTCATTTTATCTCTCATTCTCTCTCTCTCTTTATCATTATATCATTTTATCTCTATCTATTTCTTTCTCTCTTTCTCTTATTCTCACTTATTCTCTATCATTTTATCATTCTCTCTTATTCTCTCTTATTTCTTTATCTTCTCTTCTCTTATTCTCTTATTCTCTTCTCTCTTTCTCTCTTATTCTCTCTTTATCACCTCTTACTTTAATCACCAGTCGCGTCTGGTCGTGCAAGTTCAACTTCACGTTTTATTTGAATAAATAACAAAGGCTTCACCCATTACCCCTACCACTCGCTATTCAAATGGAGTCGCCGCTAAACCTCGGTGACTTGACCAGGACCATCGATACTTCGTCCTTCCGCTGCGTTGTCTCTGCTGCCACCTATTCTGGCGAGAAGTTCATCCAATTACTGCTAAGTATCCAGACATCAACAGAGAACAACTTGGAGGTGTTACGTCGAGTCCAGGACTCGTATATCAATATTTCCCAGCTCTTTTCCATTTTACTAAAGTTTGGCCATTTTTCCCGAACCCAAATTGACAATTTCTTGAAGAACGAAATCTTGTCCAATCTCCAGTACCAGGGAACAGAGCAGTTTCTCGACCACAGAAGTCACGAGAACGTGTCGTTGCGTGGATTATGGATTCCTTATGACCGTGCTGTGACCTTAGCTCTTAAGTTTGATATTTATGAAGTCACTAAGAAGTTATTTCTCGTAGATGTCCATGATTTCGACCATTTACCGAGGGTTAACAAGAAGATCTGGACCGAGGATGACGCTTCTCCGAAAAAGAAACAGAAAATAATGCAAAAACCATCACCTGTTACTACTATAGACAATCCTAACCATCCTTATACATTACCTTCGAACCCTATTGAAAACTCAGATTTAACTAACGAGTTGAAATTCATCTTGAGTGAGATTTTCAAACAAGACGATTCGGGAAATTTAACCTTTAAAGATGTAAAAACCGCTTTTGAGCCGATTTTCGAGAAATACACCGCCAGCTCCGTTTTGGATGTTCTGTTGGATGTACGAGGACAAACGTCGTTACATTTTGCAGCCACTCTAGCTTCTTCCTCGTTGGTATCTTCGTTTATAGAATTAGGTTTAAATTCGCCTATTCGAGGAAATATAGATGGAGAATCTCCTTTAATATCTACTATCCAGGTTACTAATGCCATGGAATGTGGCAATTTCGCGGATTTGTTGAAGAATTGGCTCCATCCGAATCTATTTTTATTGGATAATAAGAAATGGAGTGTTTTCCATCATTTAACGTATCAATCTTCCAAGAAGTTGGAATCCTCGAAATTCTACTTTATAAAAATCATGGAATATATATGTGTTCACGAAAAGGAGTTGAAAGATTTGATTGAGAAGTTTATCAATACTCAGGATGTTGATGGGAATACCGCCTTGCATTTGGCAGCAGAATACGAATCTAGATGGTTTGTAAAGTTGCTTCTTGAATTGAAAACAAATGTTAATATTAGTAATAAGAGAGGAATCAGGCCTTTGGATTATGAGTTGGTTAAAGACGTGATGGATTCGACTTTTAACGATCATATCATCGAGCTTATAAAGACCAGTATTGAATTTCTAGAGAAAAGACTTGAAAATGGAGGAATCCACGAAATCGACGAACCTAAAGAAATCATAAAGTTCGAACCGGAATTCGATAATCTGCTTGTTTCCTCTTCTAAGATTTTCAAAAGTATACAAGATTTATTGAAAAATACAAATGTTGAATACGAAACCATTTTGAATTCAAAAAGACAGCAAATAAAGGATTTGAACAAGGCTTTACACGATATAACCATTGTAACTGCTAATAATAGGTTTATGACTAAAAAGATTAATGAGAAATTAATTTACTTGGAGAATTTAAAACTCCAAATGGCAAATCTTAATGGGAAATTGGAAACTTCTCAAAGAGAATTGGAGAAAAAAAACATCAAGGAAGAATCCCAAGTGGATGCAGATGATCAATTTATTATAAAACCTTTATACGAGAAAATGATGAAAAATGAACACATTGACGATTTGAAATCCGACCTGGAGTTCATTAATCTGTTACATCCTGTTCCTATTTTAAAGGCTAGGATCAATGCTTATAAGCAGATCAATTCCAAGCTCGAAAATGAGTTGAACAAGTTGTTGGATTATAGCGAATTGACCAGTAAGTTTAAAAAGGTTGTTAGTATTTGTACAGGAGTTGATGTTGGAGAAATCGATCAGTTATTGGATGGCTTATTGGAAGCTGTTGAAGGTCAACAATAGGAAAGTAGCAATTGCACATTTGACCAGGTCTGTTTTTTAGTTTTATTTGTATTTTTATTTAGATGAACTTTGATAGTTTGATAAGATTGTAAATAAAATTGGTAATATTAGATTTAACTGGTATGTATTAATATTTAGAAAATTATAGTTTCAAGGTGAACCAAGTTACGGCATTAAAACGAAAATGGAATATATAAGACACTGGGGAAACACCGGGTTTCGAATTATACCAACCCTTCATATGTGGTCAATGCACTAACCATGGAAGGATCTAATTTCAGTAACTGCTTAAATTCTTCCAAGTTTATGGAGTCAGAGTTGAAATCTTTATCCAAAAGAGTAAAGAACTTTTGGGCTCTTAATTCTGGTGTCAGTTCATCCAAAGGCAATGCCACCATATTGCCAATCATCATATATATTGAAGTGACAACTTCTAATAATTCCTTGTATGTGATTTTGCCTTGACCCTTATGGTCGTACAACTTGAAACTCCAAGTCAACTTTTGGTCTTCCGTGCCTCGGCTTGTTATTGATAATGCAATTATGAATTCTTTAAAGTCGATGTATTTCGAGTTATCGACATCAAATGCACGAAATAGATAGCGACAGTAGTCCGTAGCCTCTCCAAAGGGGAAGAATTGCTTAAACACTTTGATGAATTCCTCTTCGGATAGTTGTCCCGATGGACAGTCTCTTAAAAAGCCTTTATACCATTGCTGCAATTCACGTTTATCAAAGTAAGTTGCTGATTTGAGGGACTTGATGTCATCTTTGGACAACTTGGAGACTGATTTCCCCATGTTAGCAAGTTTAATGTATTATCAGTAGATGAATGGGAATCAGCGTGTAACGATATATAACAACTTTTCAGGTCTTTCTTCTACCTGGAAATTTTGAGAGCGACAAAGAATGTATCTATTATATCGAGAGGTACCAAAGAACAATCTATCCGTACTGATTATGGTTACTGCTCTAGTAGTATTACTATGACGTGTGTCCTTCAAAAAAAGAGAGGCAGAAAGATCTTGAGTGAAAGTTGAAGAGGCCGTCTATTCAGAAATTACGAGCAATTGATTTTCCGGATCAAGTTGGAAATAGAAAGAAGTGGGTGAGATGAGAATATCATTGTAATATATACTTCCTGGCCATTATCCACGGCATCTCGCTACATATTGAGATCACAACATCTGTCTACATCCGATCTTCACTAAATACGAAATAACATCCAAACTTCAATAAATACATCCTAACTTCAATAAATACGAAATAACATCCAAACTTCAATAATATCAACAATTACATCCTATTTTCAACTACATCCTATCTTCAATAAAATCCTATCTTCAACAATATCAACAATTACATCCTATCTTCAATACAAATTCACTACATCCTATCTTCAATACATAGACTCAAGAAAATTTACCCCAATCATTTCCATCCTTTACCAGTAATATGATCAGAAACTCCAGGAGATATTTCTCATCCACCCCTAGAGCATTGCTCAACCACGGGAAACCACAGAACCCGGCCATAGACACCGAGGTCCACATGAAAATCCAGCCTATCAAAAGAGTAGGAGAGTCTATGGATGTGAAAAGAGCCAGACTTGTGTATCAGCTGAGAAAGAGAGGTATCTTAGAAAGTGATTTGTTGCTTTCCAGATTCTCAAAAAAACGTTTGAACACGTTCAACGAGGCGCAGTTGGATGAGTATGACCAATTGTTGGATGAAGCCGACTGGGATATCTACTACTGGGCAACCAAGAATTACGACGTGACTCCGTTACCAGATAAATGGAAGGATTCCGAGATTTTGAGGATGTTGCAGGAGGATGCCCAGAATAAAGAACGAGAGATTTTGAGAATGCCTGAATTGTAGTTATCCACGGATCCTCGTCAACAATTCACAAAAGTTGTCGTTTGCAGTTTACCTTGGTAGTACCTTTGCACTGCCTTGGCAGTCTTTGTTTTATCTCGTCTGGTTAGAGAGTTCCCTCAACCCCTGTATATATAATTTATAACTGTTTACTAATTGTAGTGGGCGCAGATTTGAGCAGATTTGAGCTTTATCATCAGAATTTTGTTAACCTCGGCTAGGCGTTTCCATAGTATTCTTCGGTTGTCGTTTCTAGATCTTTTTCTATCTAACTTTCTCTACATTCTTCTACGTTTGATATGCTCTTGCTGTATACTCCGGTATACTCTTGATATTCTTGATATTCCTGATATTCCTGATATTCCTCTTGATATTTCTTTCTCCTCGCGGAAATAAATTTACAGGAGAAGTAGAGAACTCACAAAGTAAAAGATCCTTCCGAATACATTTACATCTCTGAGCCTCTAACATGGAGATCCCAGAACAACTCAAGGCAGATAAAACCGTTTCCAGATTCCTCTCGAGAGCAGAAGAAGTTGCCACCGTGAACCCAGTAGTCAGTTTCTACTGTAAGGTGTATGTATTGGAGTATATTCTTACTAATAAACTACACCAGACCACAGAAGATGCCCAGGCATTCACAGTTCTGCTTCTAGATGAAACAGAAGTGCTTAAGAATGACAAGCAAGATGAACAACTAGCCAAGGCCTTGAATGATCGGTCCATATCTGCCAGTCTAGTGATGGCTTTTGCATACAAGTTGAACTTGTCATGTTTTACAACCTTGAATAACTTCACTACACTGGTCAATAAACAAGAATTGGCTTCCAAATTGAGAGCAACTATCGACTTCTTATCTCTTATGAGTGTTTTTAATGAAAACGATATTGATTGGGATAAAATCACCCGTGGAAAGTCCTCCAATAGCGCCGACTTTCTTAAATCAAACAAAGAATTGATTAAAACTTTGAAGATCCATTTATCCAAATTGCTCAAGGGCGAAATCCCTTTTAAGGATGCAAATGGAAATGATGAAGAGTTGGAAAAAGAGTTGGAAAAAGAGTTGCAGGAAATACAAAAATCCGAGGATTCTAGGATTGAGCAACCTTCTGAATTGTCTTTACCAGGAGCTCCGTCGTTTTTACCTTCTGATACTCATGTGGATTCTATACCTTCTCTTCCTGGAGCTCCCCATTTTCTTCCCGATGATGATAACGACGTGAAATTACCAGGTGCTCCTAAATATTTACCTGATGATGATTTATCTGGCATAAACAAAACGTCGTCAATCCAAGTGTTCCCTCCCGGAAGTCCTCGTAAGAACGTAGCCAAGCAAACCAAGGCTAAATCCACTGAACCTCCAATGACAAAGGAGTCCCTTCAAGGTCTCATGGATAAAACCGACCAGATTGCAAAGATCCAAAAACACGCCAAATTCGCAATCTCGGCTCTTAACTATGAGGACATCAAAACTGCTGAAAAGGAATTAGAAAACGCCTTGGAGCTTTTAAGGCTGTTGAAAGAGTAGTGGTAATGGTTTAAGGGTGATATTGCATTAATAATAGTTGTTATGTACGTGTTATGAAGGAATGTGCATTTTGAATCAATGTAGATTTTAGTGCATATGCATGTCTTTATCCATTGAAATACTGTAGTAGAGTATGAGTCTAGATCTGTGTAGGGTTATTTCAAGAGATTTGAAAGATTTGATCGTAATTTTGAAATTGCTCACATTTCATCGTATTATTTAGAGATGGGTATTGCCATGAATAATAAGCATATTTTATTTTTTTCCAAGTTTTGCAAAATTACATTGTACTATTGGTTCAAAAATTGCAGCCATTTTAATTTGCTTCTTTGGAAGTTAGAAGTATTTTTGTTCAAACCAACCAGTTTCAGCTTTTTTTTTTAACTCAATACAGATTTAAGTTTGTATACTTGTATGAAATTTCCCCAGCTTTTTTTTAATAGAAACATGTCTTTTTTTTTTTTTAATAGAAACATGTCTAATAACTAGCTATACACTCTTAACAACCAGAGCTTTTTTCAGCTCAACCCGAAGAAACGGGGAAAAGCACGGCCTGGTTAGCTCAATCGGTAGAGCGTTTGACTCTTAACAAGGATATCAAAAGGCTGCGGGTTCGACCCCCGCATCGGGCTATCTTTTTGCTCTATCTTGTAGTTTTTTTAAATCTCGTTAAAATCGTAACAAAGAACATGCACGAAAACCAAATATGTCACTCAAAATAGGTTTAGAGTATTGCACAAGTGATAGGACAGAGATTGATGTGGGGCTAAAAAAAGATAAAAAGGTGTCCAGATCAACAGTAGTTGCTATCACCATGCCGTATCAAGCGTCTCGAAGCATCAGCTAAAAAGTGTATGAAGATTGGCTACCTTGCTCTCCGATTACGTCATAATTTCCCCCAAGACTTTTGGCCAAGCCATGACAAGTGCTTATTGTACCATGATCCACAAACTAATCTGACAGAAAACAAAGCAAGACGCCCCCGTAACCATTCTCCCTTCTCTTCATAACATAAACAATAAAAACAAAACAAAACGCAGTTCCCACAGTTTACTCTCTACCCTTTGCCTTCGTGTCATCCTTACATAATCGCGATCTACGAACAACAACTGCATCAGGGAACGACGGAAACCTTGTTAATCTTTCTATATACACATTTGTTTAACACATATTCAATTTGTTTAACACATATTCAATTTGTTTAACACATATTCAATTTGTTTAACGCAGCTTCGATTGGCCAAGCCTCTTCAGGAAATCATCTTCAGGACACCATACACAGACTTACTATCAAGATAACATTTTTCAAAGTAAATAATCTTTCGGATTTAACAATTCCCATATTTTTTTTTTTTGCCCACTAAATCACACTAGTATCACACATTCCCTATACCAATGAATGCTGTTAAGAGACTCGTGGAGTCACCCAGTAAGAGTCCCAGCTCACCGAGTGATTCACTTGTAGGAGAGATGGATGGTCTTTCCCCAGAGCTTGTTCCCATTGTGACATTGTTGTCTTCCCAATCTCACCGTAGATACCATGAAGGTATTCTTATGCTTTACTACGATGTCAACAGTGATGGAAAACCCGCTGATCGTGAATGGAAGGAGGTTTATGGGATCCTCACGGGAAACCAATTGGCTTATTGGGATGCGGCCAATTTGGCCCAATTCAGAAACAACCCTGATGCTTTACTTGATACCTCTGCCAAACCAAATTATATTAATTTCACCGATTCCGCTTATAACGCCATGAGATCCTTACCTGCTGCTAAGCAGAACTTGGACAATGTGGTTATAGTCCTGACGACTTTGAAAAACAGATACATTTTACAATTCAAGTCTTATGGTGACTTGACTATTTGGTACTCTGCTCTTAGATTGGCGAATTTCGAGCTCGCTTTTTTACAAGGGGCATACACTGGAGCCTTGTTGAGTGCTCGTGGGGCCAGGTTGTCTGATATTCGGACGATTTTGGCTGAAAAGAGATTTGACCATGAAGATTGGATTTCCATAAGGTATGGAAGTGGCATGGCATGGAAACGGTGCTATGCTGTTGTCGAGCCTTCGGTTAGTAAGAAGAAATTGTTCACTCCAGGTCGTATTTTATTATACGAAACAGAACAAAAGAAGAAGAAACAGTTGATGGCTGTGATTTCCTCAGCATCCGCCGTAACTGCTGTGTATCCCCAATCGCCTGTTTTAATCGACCACTCTAGAATGCTTAAATTGGATGCGTATATCAATTTTAAATCTCCTAGTGCTTCTCCCAAGGTGTCAAAGAAAGACATGGAGGATTTTACAAACACAAGTATCTTTTTAATGCCTGAACAGCACTCTTCTGTTCCGGGCTTTGATACCTTGATCAGGTTCTTGGTTCCTTTGCTTGATAGTTTTGGGTTATACGGAAGACCTACGAGATTAAAGGCAGATAGAGTGGACCCTGAGTCCTTGTTATTCGGGTTGCCTACCTTACCCCGTGTTCACTACTTGGCTGTAGAAGATGTGCATGAGATGGTTGGAGGAAGTAAAAGTAGTGGTGATTTTTTGAGCTGGGACCAGAATGGCTGGAACTCTGCGATTAAAACGTTACTTAGAGGGAAATTGGATAGAGGATATGAGGGCTGTGGAAGTGAGAGGGGAGTCGCTGGTGCGATTCTCAGTCGACAGGCGCTGCGTCATAGTAATTCCCCAAGAACTCCTGTCCAAAGTGAGTTTAGAAAGAACCTGCAATCGCAAAAGTCACATGCCCAGCCAAACGTTACGCCTCATAACCAACAGACTACTCCTCATAGTCAGAACGTAACGCCTCAAGATATTTCTCGTAATCAGAATGTCCATGGGAATATTCATGGGAATGTCCAGGGTCAAAATGGTCCTCATGGTCAGAATATCCCACCTCAAGGACAGAATGGTCCTCAAGGACAGAATGGTCCTCAAGGACAGAATCAACAGCAGAATCCCCGTGGAAATCCACCTCATGGGCAAATTCCTGGGCAGATTCCCGGGCAAATTCCTCATGGTCAGAATCCTCATGGTCAGAATCCTCATGGTCAGAATCCTCACGGCCAGATTCCTCCTCGTGGTCAAAATATGCCACCTAACGGTCAAAACGTTCCTCCTCGTGGACAGAATAACCCACATGGACAGAATATCCCACATGGACAGAATATTCCACAACAGATCCCACTTGGACAGCAAATCCCGCCTCGTGGACAGAATGCTCCACCACATGGACAAAATATCCCACATGGTCAAAATATGCCACGCCAGCAAGGAATACCACAAGGCCAGCAAGGACTTCCACAAGGCCAGATGAATGCACAGAAACTCACATCACCTGTTACCATTAACCATCACCAACCCACCCAAGCTTATCCTATGCAACCAACAGGTAACTACAACAAGAATGTACATGAACTAAAGATAGATCCAGCTACGTCTGCTCTTGCACCCGCTACCAAGCTCTCTGTTGAAGAAGCAAGGGAACATCACCGTTCTATTCGGTTATCGGACATTTACCAAAAGTATTCAACGATTAAAGCGCCTTCGGATCAATTCCACACGGATCGTAACCAGTTACTCAATGGGTCACATGAAATGTTTGATGAAGATGACCTACCTTCCAGTATGAGGGTCATGAGTTTATATCCGTCTAATGATAACATATACCCAGCCAATGATGATGAGCTCTTTAGTGATCCTGATGTGAATTCGGACTCGGACTCTTCGAAGGTGGACACTAGAACTGTTGGTTTGATGGTTCCTGGGAAATTGGAAAGGCAGATAAGTAGCAATGTTCCTTCTCCAATGACTCAGTATAACGAGTTCAACACCCAGTTTGCTCAAGCTGTAGATAAGAATGCGGAACAGCCATACCCTTCAGGAAAGCTTACAAACTTTAGTGGGTACTCTGATAGTGAAGATGATACTTCTCCTGCACCTCCTCCACACCAATCGTCAATCAAGTACTCGCAATCCGCTGCTCTTAAAGTTGATGCTAGGTATAATGGAAACCATACGTCGATTCACTCTGAGGCTGCGAATATAGGCACTGAAGCTTCTCCTTATTCTGGAGACGTTTCTCATTCAAACAAGCCGAAATATATCACATCTCCAAATAGCCTCCAAAATAAGGCACAATTGAATACTGGTTCGGCACAATTGAACAGTGAATCGACTCCTCAACAGAGGTACCCCCAGAACACCGTCATTCCGCAAGGTTATCGTCCGCAACAAGGGATCAAACCACTCCAGCAACAAGCTCCACAACATTCCCCTAAGGGTCCGAAACCAATGCATTCACAAGGAAGACCAAAACAACAGATGAATCAAATGAATCAAATGAATCCACAGGTTAACCCACAACAAATGAATCCACAACAAATGAATCAAATGAATCAAATGAACCAAATGAACCAAATGAATCCACAGGTAAACCCACAAACTCCTATACAACAAGGTTTCCCAGGATATCCCCAAGCTGGCCAACAAAGACAAGGCTCAGCAGGATACCCGCAACAACAAAGACCACCCCAGGCTGCTCAAGGATATCCACAAATGCCTCAACAGCAAATGCCTCAACAGCAAATGCCTCAAGGACAGCCTCAAGGACAGCAAATGCCTCCTCAAGGCCAGCCTGGCCGCCCGCCTCCAGGCCAATATCGTCCCGCACCACAGTACCAGCCACAGCCTGGTCAGGTTCAAGGATACCCTCAACAAGGAGCTCCGGGAGCTATGAATCCTGTCCAACCTAGAGCTGGTTTCCCTAGGAACAACGGCCTGCAATCCTCACTTGATCAGAGACCACAAGTAAGTGTGCAGGCTGGATATCAACACAAACCTCAAGGCCCTCTGAACCCTCATCCATACGGAAGAACTTACTGATTGTAATATTATAGTGTATATTAATCTACCAATTTGTCATATGTAGTCTGTGTGTACTATTTAAAGATTACTTACTGTTGCTACTATTAGTACTCTATTAGTACTCTATTAGTACTGCTGCTTTAAGCAGAGGGTAGGTACTATTCCTACTTCACCGTTTGCATTTTCGATTTTGCACCATCCATCTGGATAAGTGTTGTTTATGAAAACCATTTCACCAACGTAAATGTTGATTTCATCATCCAAGAGTTTCCTGTAAGGCTTTATGACTACATACTTGGGGCTTTTCTCGGGATACTCTGGTGCTACCACTTGGAGTTTCAAGTTCTTCTTGATTCTTCTTGGCTCATCTGTCACTACTTGGGAGTGGATAGGTGTATCACCCTTGCCCAACTTGAATCTTTTCAAAAAGACCGGAGAGAACATAGGCGTGGGTGCTGATTCCATAGCCACTTCGTGCTTTTTGATATCATTAACATCGAAATCTTTGTTTATAACCTTGCTGAGTCTATCACGGAAATAGTAACGAACCGAGTTTCTTTTAGACTCATGCTGATCATAAGCATAAGAATCCGGGTTGTTTGGTGCAATAAACGCAGGTTGTGGTGGTTGTAATGGGGAATCAGTCACATATTTTTGCAATTGTAGATCAGGTTTCTTCTCGTTGTGCTTGGTAGTTTCGAAAGTTTCCATAGAAGCATTGTTGTAAGCAATTCTCTTCTTTTCGTCTCCAGAGATGTGACTCTCTAATTCATCCAAGTCCCGAAGAATCAACTCACTTTTATAAGGAGTCAATTCCTTCTTCTTTTTCTCAAACTTTCTTTTTTGCAACCAGACAAAAAACCCTAAAATTAAAACAAAAAGAGATACAATACCAACGGGAATCCCCACTGCAAGACCAATCTTGAGGGATTTGTTTGTCGTCCCCGAAGATTGAAAGTTATTGATATCTGTGATTGCATTTGAAATTGCCTGTGAGCTTGTGCTGGACTCCTCTGAAGTGTTTGATACCTGGTCAGATACAACTTCACTTAGAGATGGTTGTGAAACTGGCAAGCTTGAAGCTTTCGCGTGAACTATTGAGGTCACAACACTGGTGACAACTTGATTGGAAGTGGGAGTGGGTGGATCTACCCTCCCCGTTGTTAAGGTCACCAATGTGGTCAAATACTGAATGGATGGTACATGTTGGGAAGTACTGGGTCCATAGGTAGAAGTGAGTGTGATAAATACAGTGTAATCTTCTGAACTCATGATAAGTGATGCTTAAACTAAATTCACATTATTCAAAGTCAGGATTCTTCCCTCCTAAATATGATTTATTGCTACAACAGTGAAACATTTTTTTTGCACCCATTTTGTTTCAAGTGCGTTTTGTAAACAACTAAAAAAATACCCTCTAAAAGGAACAAATAGAAACATGCTGACTGGAAAAGAAGCAGGAAGAATAACTACAACTGAAAAATACCAGTAAATGTTATATTTTTTTATTTTCTATTTTGAAACAATGGCAATGAGTTGCAGTTTTGAATCTGCAATCTATAAATCTATAAAGACAATGTGTACTTTTATATTGGCAATACTTCTTCTTCTTCTATCATTCCTGCATCTTCGGAAGCTGGGGAGGAGAAATATCTTCTGTAGGCAAACACAGCAAAAAGACTACCTAAGCAAGAACCCAGAAGAATGTCTGTAAAGTGGTGTCTGTAGTCTTGGGTTCTACTCAACGCGATGTAAGTGGCCAACAAAAGTGGTAATCCAGCCAACAATAATTTGTGAATGGGTTGCAGCCTCTTTAATAATTTAAAATGGCCAATCAACCACAAGGTTAAATAAAGCATGGCACTGAAACTGATACTTGAGTGACCCAGTGGGGCGGATCTCATACCATCCGTCAATTTACTTTGGCCAAGAGGAGCCGTACACACAGAAATATCCACCATGATATCACGTGGAGTACCCTTCTTTGGGCCACATCTTTCCAAGAAATCAGGCCTTGGTCTTCCGATCCAATTTTTCAAGGTGTCTGTTACAACACCATTCACGGTGAGTGAAATGGCTAACCCGAGTAAAGATATTTGTAATTTGTGTAGCCACTGTGTGTCTTTCCTAGCATTGAAAAGAGAAACAACACAGATGGATATGACGGGGACAAAGAAGGCTATGTATAAACACTGGACTCCACTGACCCTCTCGACTGTAGCGAATGGATGAGAAAGACTGAGATCATTTAAGGTGAACTGACGGTTGAATGGTTGGGCGGTTTCAGCGACAAAGTAAAAATATAAAGCCAACACAGACGCAGTGACCCATTCGGGAATATGCTGTTGGAACTTCTGGCTCTTCAAATACGTTATCAACTGTTGGACCATGATAATATCATTAAATAAAGGTGACGTCTCTTCTTTTCTCGGAATCTCCGCGTTAAAAAAATCAAAATGTGTGAGCCAAGATGCTGGATAACTAGATTATGTGCAGGGTATTCTTCTATTGCAGGTGTGTTGTCAACAAACAATGGAAGCAACTGCAAGAGGGATTGAGCTAGTTAGATGGTGTTTGTACTCTTCTAAACTTTTGCAGTTCTCCGGTAACTGATATCCTGAATACAGATGTCATTTTCGCTCCCCTGCTCGTTCCTAACCGCCAACCCTCAAACTCCTTTGGCTGCGAAATTTAACTTTAAGGACAAGCAAGGTAAGATTGAACTCAGGGGCTAATTCGTTCAGTTTAAGAATCTAATTTATTGTAATACGTTCCACAATGCTGGTTGAGCCAAAGTATAAAAAAATCCTTAAAAGATTCTCAAAATCACCCAGCCAATCCATTTTCTTTCTGAAGAGTTCAGCCGCTGAACTGAATGAGGGAAAACCGAAGATCCATGATCAGATATCTGTATTCCCTTCTCCAAGACAGGGAGGTTCACTCCAATCTTCACACCAACAACCTTCATTTCAGCAACCTTCACTCCAATCTTCATTCCAACAAACTTCTATTCCCCAACTCAAAAGTTCTCAGTCTTCAAGGAATTCAAGCAACTTCACCAAAGCTTTATATTCTCAATATGTTGAAGAGACCCAGAAATTTATCCAAGACCACATGCCTTTCAAATCAGAAGCAAGTTGGTCAGTGATTTCTTATCACGAATTCATAATGATCTTAAAGCAAGGCGGTAAACTCCCAATTTTAAATATCGAAGCGTCTGGATACAAGTTAAAATTTAAGGAGACTCCTAGACATATAAACCAGATAGAAGTTTCAAAAGAGCAAGATAAAAGTGCTCTTGAGGAAAAGTGGTTAACAAATGAAAGTACACTTCCTTCAAGTTCCAGATTTAGTGCTGAATATCCCAAAGTTCCTTCAACAGCTTCCAACTCTATCGATACAGTACATAAAAACTCGGTTTCCAGCATGGAAGAAACTTCCAGCTCATACTCTATTGAAGACCCCCAAAGCCAACCCAAGGATATAACCGCATTCAAGTTTTCCCAATTGAGGTCTCCTTCTCCCAAAAAGCGTGGAAACCACGAGTCCAAATATGCTTCTTTAAAATTCGTTCCATTGGATTTAAACAACTCTTCCCATGGTGCACCTCCTACTAGCGAATCTACGTTTGCCCTAAATGAAGCACCAAAACTCAGAATCAGGTCATTTAATAACTTGTCTGAAAAGAAATTAGAGGAGATAGTGAAGAATTTTGAAAGAGTTGCAGACAGAAAGGTGACGGTACCAGAAGTTCCAAACTTCTCTGGGTATAAAGGGTATTCTGATGAAACGTTTCTGGATACAATGTCACTTTAGAGAGTCCAAAAAACACAAAACAGTGATCCAATTTTCGACTTTGTCAAAGATTTGAAAATAATTACGAGCTTAATAAAAATATGCATACTTAACGCTGTAACCGAAAACTGTTGGGGTAACAGAATGTATCCCAAGAGACCAAAA
Organism: Aciculoconidium aculeatum; assembly: GCA_030579395.1. Taxonomy (NCBI): domain Eukaryota; kingdom Fungi; phylum Ascomycota; class Pichiomycetes; order Serinales; family Debaryomycetaceae; genus Aciculoconidium; species Aciculoconidium aculeatum. The sequence goes on from JAKTQU010000005.1 coordinate 548,198, forward strand.
AGTAAAAAGGAAGGGGCATTCTGGGAATTGAACCCAGGGCCTCTCGCACCCAAAGCGAGAATCATACCACTAGACCAAACGCCCTTTCTATACTTTGGTGGTTTTGGAATGTGTAAGCGTAGAATCCACTGTTTTAAAAAAAGTTTTGGTTCAGATGGCCCCATTTTCAGCCTGTCTGAGGCACCAGTTCTTGTGAGGTAGACTACACACTTAAGAATACAAGGTCAGGTAAATATATCAACTCCTAGATAATTAATTCAACCAATGAACCGAAGCATTCATTTGCTTGGTCAAAAAATTAATAAAAATAAAATTCTCTAAGCTACGAGGTTGGCATAGATTACAATAGTAAGCGAGTCCCAATGTGAGGAATGAGGTAATGTCTACTGAAAATGACTCAATCACCGATCTACTCTATTTTCCCCTACTTATTTTACAAAGTGTATCGCTAGTTACTAGTTACTAGTTTCTATATATTAAAAAAAAGTTGGAAAAACTGTACCAAGTCAAATTTACATTACAATCTAAACTCTTAAAACCTCTCAACAACCCCAAAAATAATCAATCAATGATGTAATTGATAATGTAGCTATCAAGATGTTGTTTAAGTGAATTCTTCGTACCAAGCTGGGAGCCGGAAGGCAGGGAAAGTCACGTCATAAAACGGATATTTTAATTTTCTGTAGTGTTAGAGATGTTTTATAGTTGTAGTAGCATATATGATATGTTAATTGAAAAATGGATGTCCAACAGACCCTGAAATTACTACAACTACCCCCTACCCTGGCATGGACCAACAATCAGGAAAGCCATACCGCCAAAGGTAGAAATACCCGATAAATACCTTTCCCTTTCCTTTCCCGTGGGAAATCTGAAACAAATGTAGTCATTTAATGGTCAGTTTACTTTAATAAGGTTAAGGTTAGAATGGTTAGACTTACCACCATGCTCTAAGGAGTGCTAGTTTGCTGGTGATAAGTTGGCCCCGTGCATCAGTCCTTAGTCCGAATAGTTTCGTAGCCAACACTAGTTTACTCGGGATATACGAAATGCCCACAATTTTCCCATTATCTGGACTTTTATAGAGTAACGAAAGATAGTTATCACAATGTGTATGACTATTATAATTCAACTAGTTTCGTAGAGTCACTAATCTCACAGTTAAAGTAATTTTGTATATAGCTAGATCAAGCCAATTAAGCATTCATTCTAAGGCTTACAAAAGTTGAACATTCAAACCCGAATCTCTACTACTTACCACTGATACACTATCTAAATCTTTACTTATTGGACATGCTTCAGTTCTTTAAAGAACGACGATAAGTTCCAACTGAACACCGACCAGTTTGATTGAGTCGGAATTACGAGAATGAGTAAAGTCATTTAAATAAACTCACAAGATAAGATTGGTTTGATCCAATTAACAGCTACTAACTGAATCTAACCAGCTACACATCATACTTTTACACCAGCAAAGAGGTTTTCAAATTCCATGCTCTTTATATGCACTTCTATGACCAATTATATATTATTCTCAGCCGTGTAACCAACACGGTTACCAGATGGTATATATAGAAACCAGATGGTATATATAGAAACCAGATGGTATATATAGAATATATACCAAATGAATGAATAAAAAATTGTTTGTCTTTAAAACTACAGAAGAATGGTTCTCTATTTATGCTATTTAATCAATATCTGTCCGTCCAGTCGTCTTCATCTGGACAATCTTTGTTCTGATTGAACAACATCTTCATGCTATTTGTTCACGTAAAGGTACAATTGTTGATTCATTATATATGTTATGATTACACTCTTACAAATTACTTGAATGAAGTTACAATGATTGTCTGGATGATTGTCATCCTGAATATGGGACAATCATGTCAATTACTTTTCAAATTTGTTCCTCCGATCTTTCGATCGAAACCTTTACCTGATCCGGTCGTTACTCGATAGCAAACGGTTTGAGCATACTGAATAGAACTGGAGGACGAAGTCTACTTTATAACGAAGAAGGTGATCGGGTTTCGTAGTAACTGTAGAGATTTTTACATAGTTCCTATAGTAAAACTAGACGCCTTTATACTTTATTTTACTTTTCGTGATTTGAACAATTACCTTTCCAGTTTATTTTTCTAATAGAAGGTTAGAGTTGTTAGTGATTATGTGTCTGTAAGGCACACCCCTCTCGTTTACACGTGATCCTACTGTGAAGGCGGTTGTAAATACGTTTTGATGAACCTCAAAAGGTACAAATCAAGAGTCTAAATTATTTAGCATGTTGGCTTTGGAGAATATCACCTAGATGGAAGGTTCCACCAATCAGTCAAATATGGAGGTGTGAGGTGTGAGGTGAACCGTCAAACTAGAATTTGTGTCAGTGTGTTGGAAGGTAGGAAGCAAGACAGATTTCGGGAATGCAAACAAATTCAAAATTTATTCAAGCCCTCACAAATTGTTCATTACCAATTCAGTGTTAATCTCCGATTTCCAATCTAGCCACCATGTATTCTGCTGTTCTTGTTACAAATCCTTTCGGCGCACAGAATACAAGGAAAATCTCCTAGATGTGTAGAAGTATTTACCTACAAACATAAATGTAAAATCTGGTTGATGGACATTCCAAGATCCAACCATGTCTACCCCTAGCCGATGGCCCTAGCCCTGAAGTTCAAAGAAGTGTTTTGAACACCTCACACGACTCTCTGTCAAAACTTTCGACGAAAAAAAAAAATTGTGAACGAAACTCAACGAGAGTGAAAAAAAAAATTTGTTAACGTTGTTCTTCTAACTAACATATTATACTATACATAAATAATGACTATTGACCCAGAAAAGTTAGCTAAGTTGCAAAAGGCCGTCCCAAAGAAGGTTGGTGGTGCCAGATTGAAGGTCAAGAAGACTGCTAAGCTCGAACAAGATGACAGCAAGTTGGTTGACAACCTCATCAAGATGAAGTCTGTCAAGATCGACAACATTGAAGAAGCTAACTTCTTCAGAGAAGACGGTAAGGTTTTGCACTTCAACAGAGTTGGTGTCCAAGGTGCCGCTGACCACAACACTTTTGCTTTCTCCGGTTACGCACAAGAAAAGGATGTTACTCAATTGATCCCACAAATCTTGCCTCAATTGGGTGCTGAAAACTTGGAAATCTTGAGAAAGTTGGCTGAACAAATTCAAGCTGGTAAGACCCCAGAAGAATTGACCGCTGCCGCTGAAGCTGCTGCTGCTGCTGGTGACGAAGACATCCCAGAATTGATTGACCAAAAATTTGACGATGTTGAGTAAACTATTTGTGTATAAAGTGTATACTTAATGGTGATATGTTTATGAACAGGCTGTAACCAAAAACTTTCTACCAAACATGTAGTTATTTTTTGCCATTGCAAAACATTGACATATGAAATATACAAATATAGAGAGTTTTGTTGAAAATGAAGTATATCACGTGCTGATGATTATCTCCGTAGAAGCCGCGCGTTTAGAAAACCAGCTTGTATCGAACCAACGCAACCATCCATACACTAAATCTTATATCTTTATTGGAAATATATATCGCGGAAGAAGAACTTGAAACAACGCTTCATTTCATCGGTATTACATTCCATTTTGAAATTGTCAATTTCAAATCGGAACGGGACCCCTTTTTCAATGAGGCTTTTTTAGCAACCCATAAAAAGGGTTCTAAGGGGGGTTGTGAGATTGTTATACCCGCGTTATTTAATACTATTTAAGGAGTGGAAAATCCATGGTTATTTGTAAAGACATCACAAGTTCCAACAATGACCTTAAGCAAACACATCAATTCCGAAGAACTCGAAGGAAGACTCTTGAAGAAAACTACCAAGTCTGCATTGAACCTGCATGAGCAGTATATCTTCAAGTACGACTCCGAAACTAGCGTCCCAAAGTACGAAATTCCAGAAGAGTCCTCCTCTGGAGACTTGGTGTACAAGTACTTGACTGAGGAACTTTCCTTGGATGGGAACCCCACGCTTAACTTGGCTTCTTTTGTGAACACTGGCTTAACCGAAACTCAAGTGAAGCTAGCAACTGACAACTTGGTGAAAAATTTGGCTGATAACGATGAATATCCTTCTTTGATCGACATGCAACAAAGATGTATCACCATGTTGAGCAATTTGTGGCATTCTCCCGCCACTGTTACTGAAAACGGTAACAGGGTCACAAAGTCCATTGGAACTGCTACAACAGGCTCCTCCGAAGCAATTATGTTGGCTGGTCTTGCCTTGAAGAAAAGATGGCAAGAAAAGAGAAAGGCTCAAGGTAAGTCTACCGAAAATCCAAATATCTTGATGGCAACATGTGCTCAAGTGGCCTTGGAGAAGTTTGCCCGTTATTTTGATGTTGAAAACAGATTGATCTCTATCACTGAAGACTCAGGGCATTTAATTGATGTTAGCAAAATCAAGGAAAATGTAGATGAAAATACCATTGGTATCTTTGTCATTATGGGGTCCACTTTTACTGGTGCGTTTGAGCCAGTCGAAGAGATCTCTAACTTGTTAGATGAGGTTGAAAAGGAGTCTGGTTTGGATATTAGAATCCACGTTGATGGTGCGTCAGGGGGCTTTGTTGCTCCATTCACACATCCAAATCTTAAATGGGATTTTGCTGTTTCACGTGTTGATTCTATTAATACCTCTGGTCACAAGTTTGGTTTAACTAGTGCTGGGTTAGGATGGGTCATTTGGAAAGATGACGCTTTTCTTCCAAAAAGTTTGAAATTCTCTTTGGACTATCTTGGTGGGGTTGAAGAAACCTTTGGCTTGAATTTCTCGAGACCAGGTTTCACGGTTATTCTTCAATATTACAACTTCTTGACACTTGGTCGTGAAGGCTACAACAAGATTTACAACTCCTGTATTTCCAATGCTAGATTATTTTCAAACTTCTTGGAAGAATCAGGTTACTTTGAAGTTTTGTCTGTGATTCACAAGCCACTTACCGCAGAACAAAAGGCAAAGGTATACACCAGAGAAAAGGAAGAAGAATCTTCCAAATTCCCTAACCAAGAAGACTTTCAACCTGGTTTACCTGTGGTTTCCTTCAGATTTGCTAAAGAAATTAGAGAGAAGTATTCTGAAATCCCACAAGTGCTTTTCTCTCGTTTGTTAAGAAAGAAGGGATTTATTGTGCCAAACTACCATTTGCCACCTGATGAAAATGAAAAGGAGATCTTGAGAATTGTGGTGAGAGACTCTCTTTCTCTCAACTTGATGGATAAACTTATGCAGGGCTCTATCAGTATAATTGAGTCTCTCATTAAGTCATGTGGTATTGTCCGTGAGCTTATTTCTAAAAGAGGTGCATCAGTTGAAAAGGATCACAAGATTGTTTACGATTTGTTGGCTTCTATTGCTTCAAGTGGTGATGATGAAGTAGTTGGAGAGCCACCTGTGGTTCCAAAAGATTCTGGTCCAAACAAGCACTCTTATAGAGGAACTTGTTAAAGAAGAAACCGTTTTTTTTTAAAGTATATATTCAAATTTCAAATTCAAAAAATATTGTGATCTCAATTCAAATGTAAATTATTTTTTTATTGTTCCTCAAATTCCTCAATCTTGCATTGTTGCTTTAGTTTTTTCACACCCATTGTTTTATAGCGCAGTAGCAATCTTCAATATTTCAAATGCAAGTCATTCGTTGTTAGCTGTTTAGAGGGCTCATGAGGGGCAAATTGATTTTGTATTTAAATCAGATTGGATCTCCAATTTATTGATCATCTGAAAAGCTAACCTTCATTATGTCCGATCAACTTTACAAAGGAACTACAGTTATCTCACTTCTTCTTTCAGTATATGGTAATCTTCGCTACTTGGTTGGAACTACATCTCCATTTGATGAGGACTCACCATTTAATGTCGGAGAAACTCCGTTCTCAGGAAGCATTTTGGTAACCTTGATTTATTGGGGAGTATTGTATTTTTTGCAATTGAGTTTTATTTTGCAAGTGTTGTACCCAAACTTGAACTCGGCATTCAATGAAACAACCACTAAGCATGTTGGATCACACTTCATTGGATTCAACTTTGGTTCATTCCTTTGGTCTGTGTTGTTTGCCAAGAAGCACTTCTTATTGAGTGAAATAGTCTTGATCATAAACTTGGTCAATATTGCTGTTCTTTACTTCAGTCACAAGACTCATACTATTAAGCCTTTGACCAATTGGGTTTTGGTTCACGTTGCTGGTGTTGCTTTTCCATTTTCCTGGTTATTATATGCTATTTTCTGGAATGGAGCTGTCTTATTCCACAGCCATGATTTATTTGGCCGTGTGGTTGCAAATATATTTATCTGGGACTTTTTGTTAATTCCAGGAGCATTTTTGGTTTTCTTTGATGACTGGGGAGTTGGACTTAGTTCTTCTATTTTAACTTTTGGTTTAGGTTGGGGCCAATTGTTTACTAAGTTGTTTGCTCTTCAGTGGATATTTGCCTTTATTATCTCTGGTATCTTGTTTTTGTTAACTCTTGTGGTTGCATTTAGAGGATCTATTGGTGCTCAAAGAGAATTAGAAACTGAGAGAACCCCATTGATTAGCGATGCCTAGTTGAAAATTATGAATGCATTCAACTCTTTTCGAAATACTATGATTTATTCATTATTATCCCTGTAACTACTATTCAATTCATCGATCTTATTCTTACATATACATCATTTTAAATTTCACAGTTTCTCTCTTCATCTTCAAATCAATCTTGCTATTGCGGGAGAGGGGACTTTTGCGATTATCGCATTTGAATAATTTCCATGAAGAAACGTGGTAGCAATTTTACTTTTGGATTTGTCTACACAACACAACGCCTAAGAGTCAGATTCATTCAATCAAGCCTCATGAAATGATTTTCAATAGAATTCAAGTTCTCCCTTGAAGGTTGCTTATTCTTGAATACCAGTAATCTTTATGAATCTACATGACCTGTATTGAGGATTCATGTGGGAATATTGCCTTCTTTTAAATTCACTGTCTAATAAATGCGTTGGTGAAATTGCGATCAATTATTATTAAAAAAAGTGACTACATTTTTGGGGGGTTTTTCATATTTTTTTTAAAAAAATGACAAATTTTATTAATTTGAGATTTAAAATGAGTAAAAAAAAAAAAAATAAAAAAAAAGCATTGAGTTAACATATACATACAATGAAAAGTAGAAATAATGGGAACATATGATTCTCTATACTTCTAAAATTTATGAGGGAAGAAGGATAAACTATCTACAAAAAGTTGCAAGATTGAAAAAGATTGGTATACACCAGAATCTGAATTTTTATTTTGCCAAAACGACGTCAATTTGTAAACAACAATACAATTGAATTAAGGAAATCCTTGAATTACTTGAAAGGCACCTCAGTGTCAATTTGATAAAGGTTTGCGTCGACTTTAATAATCCCTTAATACTCAGTTATTGTTCAATCTGACAATACACAAATTTCAAATTGTAGTTTAAAAAAGTAGTTTCAACACCGTGCTTTATTACAATGAAACCAAAAAACAGTACATTCAATTAATCACTGATTTACTGTATGCTTTGAGGAGATAAATTGCGTCCTTTACCGAGTATTAAGTTGTGAATTAATGGGTCAAATAAATGTAACTTTTTCTTCTTTTCAAATCAAACAGTAACAGCGTTTACAAGAGCACCATAAACAACAAAATTCAGCAACGTCATTAAAATTTCACAAATAATATCGAGATTACATGAAATTATTCATTACTAGAAGCATTTAGGTTCGGTTTGTTATTAGGGCTGTGGGGTGTTCTTTGTTGGTAACTTGTGCATGAAGACAACTCTTGAATAAAAGACCACATTACTTTCATTAAGTCTCAAAGACTAAGGCCTGTTCGAAAATTGTAATATAATCAACCAAATTTATAATCAACCAAATTTGACCATTGACAACATTAGATTCCAAGACTAAGGAAGCTATCAATTAAAACACATAAACCTTAAAAATGATTTCCCTGCTTTTGTAAACTTGGTTTGATTAAATCTATATTCTTGTAAAAGCAATTTGCGAGCTTTCTTGAAACTTCTTTCATTTGTTTAGTGGAAATGGGAAGATTACAGCTAACAAAATAAGTTTTCAAGAATGTAAAATTAGCTGAACATAATGAATATTAGTTTTGGTCATTTGACTTTCAACTTCCAATTGGAAATTTCTAATATAAAGGATTTGAAATTTGGGTTACGTGATGAGATGGATTTTTAAAATTCAGGTTACTATAATCAGATTGGTTGAAAGTATGTCAAATAACAAAGTAACCTCCCATATTCTTTCGGAGTAATCAAGCTCAATTGTGGTGTATGCAAAATAGTGTACTATTTCTTCATGATTAATAGTGTATGCTAATTCAAGACCAAGACGGTAAAAAAATTGGAGCCATCCTTCAAGATTACTTAGAAATTTTAGTCTTATCCAATATGTCTTGATCCTTTAAAGGAGAGATCATTTTCTTGATCAATTCCTGGCGGAATAACTCCTTATTCGTTCCAACTGCAACAGAAATATACAACAATAACGGGGAATGGTGACTTAAAGAAGCATAAGTGTCACGATGAATGTTGGTGAAAAATTCTTCTCTGGTGGTATCAGCATCTCCCAACCCAATGTATTTCCCTTTTAGGCGGGAAAACTGGTTCTGTTCCTTTACTTTATCGGCCATGACTATGATTCAGAAGTAGATAAATATAAATTTTTCTGTGGACATCAATATGACGTAATCTAAGTATAAAACTGCGGAAAACCAAAAAACACCTGGATTAGGAAGTCTACATTGAAAAGCGGAGATGAGGGGCGAAGCTATGAACCATCTCCGAACCATGGGGCGTTTCAAATTAGGTGTTTTGAGCGTTGGTACTAGCCCTCTTTTACGAAAGATCTATGAAGAACACTTGACAAATTTGAGCAAGGACAGGCTCATTGAAAGCCAGAATTGTCTTAGATTCTATAAAACTAAAGAATATTTCTTAACTTCGAGTGAAATCCAAGATCACCACTTTTTATATTTAGTAGTTGATGCGTGTATGACTCTAACGATCTATATTCAACTTACATAAGCTTCGCCTACAAAATTTGTTTAAAGGTGAAAGGGAAAAAAGATGTTAATCCAACATATTAGGTTACTACAGTATAGCACCAAGTTACCAACTAATCCATACGACGTTATTCTGTTAACGCAAGAACTTAGATTAATTAGAAGAGAGTTTGATCTTGTTGTTAGGAACAATAATTTTAAAGCAGAAAAGTTATAATAATAACTTCACTAAAAAAATAGATAAGTTAGGTTCAAGAAGTGCTTCAAATTCTTATAGAAAAGGATACACTGGATAATTTTAAAAGAACTTGACCTTATTAAATTTCATACTGAGGTTACAAGTATTCTAAAAAGTTTAGACTCGTTAAATCGCACCAAAGGCTTATTATACCGCATTTACGCCGCTATCCCTACAGCAAAATATATTCATGCCATTCCCTCAAAATACCAAGATTACTTATAAACCAAAGGAAGAGGAGAATTTCTCCATAACCGACTTACTCCAAGATGAAGATAATACCCTGATGGATATATTCAAAATGTATAAACATAAAAGTTATTTACCCCACAACAAGAGGATTTCAAATATTGCGTGGAGGATTCAGAATAGGAAGATGGTGGCATCGACCAACTCTCTGATATCTGGGTCACAGGTTAAGAACAATACACCTGCTAAGATAACCAAACCAGAAAGGAAGAAATCCGATGACCCAAATTTGGATGACTTTGACTACGTTGCTCATATTCGAAAGATAAGCCAAGAAGAATATAAACTGAACCAAGCGGCTTCCAATATTCATCTGCTGCTGGTTCAACTGAATCAACTGTTACAATTTTCTCCTGAATCATCTCTTACTTCAAACTCTGGCAGATCATCGAATGGCAATGGTAAGGAGGAAAACTTTTTGTCATCATATATTAATTCGTTAGAGACAACATTAGGTAGAGAGGATGAACCTCAGAGATCACGGAATACTCTGACTTCACTTCCATTATCTATGACTAATAGCATGATTGAATCCCAAAATTCATTTAATTCAAATTTAAATCCCAGTTTGCAAACTCCCAATAAGAAAATCCTTCAATGTACAAATTGTCAAACAAAAACCACTCCATTGTGGCGTAAGTCAAGCAAAGGAGATTTGCTATGCAATGCATGTGGTTTATTTTACAAATTGCATGGGGTTTTGAGGCCTTTGAATAGACAAGACAAACCTTCAGATATGGTTATTCTGAACAATAATGTTAATTTATTTAATGGAATTAACAAACAGAAACATACAAGGAATGTTCCAGAAGTTAATAAACGAACCCCGAGTCTCAATTTTAATAATTTGGTTAACGGCGGAGGAATTTCGAACAATGGGCACTATAGCCGTACAATGACACAAACATCTAGTGAAGATATGAACTTGGATTCATTTTTACAACCAGAAAATTCCATTAGTAACATTGATGAAATAGACAAATTGATCAATATGAATTTGTTTCAAGGAGACAACAAATTTGACTTTGATGTACCAGGTACTATGGGTGGTATCAACGACGAGGTTCTTTTACCAGATTCTGATGCGTTGTTCAGTGGCATTAATGGTGGTGGAATGAATAACGATGAGTGGAGCTGGTTTGATTTAAACGCATAATCCTCTCTGATGATGACTTGTGAGATAGTATGAAGCATGTAGACTGTCACTCTTTGGTGCCTGATCTATTTTTTTTAACGGACATAATGAATGAATAAACGGGAATTTGAGAAATTTGTATTATCTGTTAATGAAGACTTAGATATTCTATACAAATGTTTTTATTAATATATTAAATGGGCTGGTAGATTCAGCAAATAATGTTAGATTGTATAGTTGTTTCAACTCCTTTTGTCATGATATTTGTTGTCATCTACTTTACCAGATAAAGTAGCATTAAATCACGTGTATTTTTTAAGCTTCGTAAATGCGCGATACGTCAAGAGTTTACATCGTAAAAGTACGATACGTCAAACGTTTTCTTCACAATAGTTATGATATCGTTGCCAAAAAAATTAATACGTCTACTAACGACGATATCAGGTCTATCGATCTTGGCTGGTCTTTTAGTTTATATTGCCAACAATCAAGGTTTAATCGATATCCCGAACATCCTTGAAAACTACTTTCAAGCAAAGCCTGCTTATTTCGTGATTGATATAGCCTTTGTGGAGTGCTTCAAGTATGGGAAAGAGTATTGTGACTCACCTAAGGAGAGTTTTGGGAAGGGTGGTAAATTAACTGATAATTCCCAGAACTACGTACACGGGTGGAATTTGATACCTAAAGATCTTACCTTGGGAACCAGTTGGACAAGAAAACAATATATTTCAATCAAAGACATTTCTGCAGAATACACAAAAGGCCTCCCAGAAAACGTCACTAAATCCTTGGTTTTAACTGACATTGCAGTATGGAAAGAGAGTGATTCTAAGATTAAAGGTAATTCCAAATTGAAAATCCCTATGCATGTCTTGGAAGAATATAACCAAAATAAGGTCTTTAGCGACAAAGACTTGGAAAAGATGATTCAGGATGGTAAAGAAATGATGGGTGATGGAATCCCGGTCACTATTGATAAAACAAATAGCGGAAGCACTAAAATAAGTCAATTCAAAGAAGACCAAGAGAGAAAAGAGAAAGAGAAGGAAATATTAGAACTAGAAAAATTAAACGGGGATCATGGTGAGAAATCAGACGAAGAGAAGGAAGTAGAACAAGAGAAACAAAAAGAAGCAGAGAAATTGGCTGATTCTGCGGGTGTGAGTAAAAGAGAGTCAACTGCTTCCCTCACTCATAAAGATATACCACGTCATTTATATATACCAACTAAAGAAGAGCTCTCTGAATCTGGATGGACACCAAAAACGAATGGAATTTGGGTGAAATATGGTTCTGTGAATGACCCTAAAGCAATCACTGACGTTAATGTTCTTTTTGGTTCGGACTCAGTTGATCCACGTCCAGATTGGACAAGGGTCCCCATACCATTTAAATCATTGGCTCCAACGGATTCACCGGCTTATATTACATTTAGTCGTGGGGCTTGGGTCGATTACAGAAGTTCTATTCCAAAGTTGAAATTTAAACCCGATGGAAAGTTCAAAATTTTACAAGTATCAGATTTGCATTTTTCTACTGGTTTAGGAAAATGCCGCGATCCAGTACCTCTGGATATTAAAGATTGCAAAGCAGACCCAAGAACGTTGTTGTATTTGGAGAAGGTGATTGAAGAAGAATCGCCTGACCTTGTTGTGCTTACTGGAGACCAGAACTTTGGACATCTGTCCCCTGATCCTGAAACTGCTATTTTTAAAGTTTTGAATCCATTTATACTGAGAAAGATTCCTTTTGCTGTTGTTCTTGGAAATCATGATGATCAAACGGGTCTTTCTAGGCTTGAAACATTATTGATTTCTTGTAATTTACCATATTCACTAACTGAACTTTGGCCACATAATCCCGAAGAACCGATTTCAGGAATAGGAAACTATCAATTGAATATTCAATCACCAGATTCAAACCAAGTGGGATTCTCTATGTATTTGTTAGACAGTCATTCTAATACCAAGAATACAAAGGTTCAAGGTCGTTGGGATTGGATTAAAGCAAATCAATTGGAATGGTTACAACTAGAACACCAAAAGATGCAAAAAGAAATTACTCAGTACAAGAACATCTTCATGTCGATGGCTTTTTTCCATATCCCAATTCCAGAATTTGGCAATATGCATCAACCGTATGTTGGAAAATATTTAGAACCTCCTGCTGCTCCCAGATATAATAGTGGAACACGTACTGCATTAGCAAATATTGGAGTCACAATTGCATCGGTGGGTCATGATCATATGAACGATTACTGTCTTTATGACACACAGGAAATCGAAGGCAAATCGAACAATATGTGGCTTTGTTATGGCGGTGGTGCTGGTGAAGGTGGGTATGGTGGTCAAGACTTTATAAGAAGGGTGAGGTTGTATGAAATTGACACTAAAGAAGGAGAAATAAGAAGCTGGAAAAGAGGCCAGAATTCCCCTGAATCTGTATTCGATGAGCAAATCCTAGTCAAAGGTGGGCAAGCGTTAGACCCTAGAGGAAATTGATTACAGATTCCACCTCAATTTTAATTAATATGATTTGTCAATGTTTGACCAACGCTATTTATGGAGTTGTATATATGTTTGGAAACGTATAACAACAATTTTGTTTTATATATTCTATGTATTTATTTAAGCTGTGGAGAAATACACGTTTTTATAAACTACCTAAGAGGAAAACAGAACTTTTCTGTTATTAGAGCGTTTCAATATAGCATTGCTATAATTACTCTGCATCGCAATGGAACTCTATAAGTGTAAATATACTCACACAAAAAACGGGAAACCGTGTTATAACTTTAGAGAGATTTTGATGAGTTTTAATTAGTTTATCACTTTGTTATTTATCATTGTTTCCTTTCATTGTCTTACAGTTTTACCATCTGCTGAAAATAGTTTCCTCTGTTTGAAATTTTGGTGGGCATAGAACTTAAAAAATTCAATACAGTCTGAATTTTTATTCATACCTGAATCAAAAATTCCATAAAACCGGAAATAAAATTCCAAACCAGCTACTCGACTTGCTAGCTACTATTCTTTTTCATAAGATATATTCTGGGGTTTATTTTAAAACGTATTCTAACTTTTACATCAACTCTTGGTTGAAAATTAAATTCCAGTGGTATAAATATTTCCGGTCCGAGGTATGAAATAAATATCTGTACCATGGTCAATAACCATAAATATATGGAGAGAATTAGCATTAATATTCATTTAGTATTTTACTGACTCTTAATACTACTGTTTATATACGTATATATCTTTTAGTCTATAAACGATAGAAAAATGCACCTTTCTATTAACTGCCTAGGAGGAAAACAGAGCTGCTCTACTATTGATATATGAAAGATAATATCATGCACAAAACTGGACAATAAATAAATACTAGTAAAATAAGGTGAGAGAGGCAATCTTTATAGAAGTTATAAAGATGACTTGTGTGACTATGGATATACATATCGAGTCCCATTGAGAGAAGATATTATGGTAAAATATGCCATTCACACAGAAGCTATGGTTTCTTTTAAAGCGGTTAATAGGCTACTTAACCTCTTGTCCATAACTGATAATTTTATCTTTTGGAAATTGATTTTAGGTTGATGAGAGATAAATACCTTGGTAAAGTCTTCATACATTTGCAGGAAGCTTCTTCTACGAATAGACTAATTTAGTACACAATAAAATTACCATTTTACTTATGAACGAAAATGGTTTTTAAAGGTAAAAAGATATTTATTTAAGATTCTCTTTTATAAAATCTCAGAAACTTTTTCAGTTCTTACTGAAAATTATATGTTTAAACTCTTCGAAATTCAAAAAGCAGTAAAACAAAAATGGGATGGCTCCATAAATGTTTTCCCTCAAATAGCAGAAATAGAATAAAAGGTCTTAAAATTTGCTAGCTAAGTTGTAATCCAGTATTAGGAAATAAAACACCCATATAAGATGAAGTTTAAAAAAGCACTAGTTAGTTTGTACATATTAAATCTTGCAAAAAAAACCCATAGAATTACACTTTAGAATGGACTTAATGATAAATGATTCATAAAGTTAGCTAAAGAATTACTTTAATCAATTTTTTAATGGTGTATTTCTATAATTTTTAGCTATATTTAAAGCTTAGCTATTTGCCATATAGTTCTATTGTACGTAATTTACTATTATCAGGAGTAAAATTCCTGGTGATATAATAATAATTATATTTAGACACATCAATTACAGATAACAAATTTTGATAATTGAATATCATCACAGAAACTAGAACAGATTAAATAATAAATGGCAAAATATGATTTTTATCGTGTCAATGAAGTATTTTTATACTATTTTCCATTTACTTGTGGAATTCTCTCTAAGAATACAAAATAATTTCGGTGTAACCTTGCACCCTAATTCTACAACCTGTAAATCAGTAATATATATACTATTCAAACATAATCACCAAAACACAATGTAAGCAAATATTGAATGACTATATAAAAATTAAGATCAGTTGCGGTGAATAAATACTTGCACATTTGTTACATTAAGAACAATCTCAATTAAATTCAATTTAGGACAACTAATAACGAGTACTAACACTTCCATTTCCGATAAATCAATCCAAACGTGAAATCTTCAATAAATACAAACCTGAAGATAAGGAAGGGAAATACAGATTCCTTTCGTTTCACAGTTGAAGAAGGAATTTAATTTGGGTGTGTTTTTTTACTTCGATAACCAATCTGACCACCTTCACAAATTTAACTATAACAATTATTCTTTCGATCTTACTATGAATTAGAAAATTTACAGCTGTTTTTATTCCCATGCACCACTACACTAGTATAAACTGTGGGTTACAACAAATTTACAGAACTTTTGAATGATGCTTTACAGAATAGATCCATTTCTACCAAACTAGATAATTTCATAGTTTTCTTACTTTATGTTCCTTTCATGTCGTCATAGGTACCTAATTTTGCATTTGTTGATACAGTCTTTTTACTTTTTATTCATACCATTGGAAATAAATTTCCAAACCAGGAGTTGATTCTTATAAGTCTTAAAATCAATGAAATAAATCGTACTTGGTTTGAAATTTTATTTCATGTTTTATGAAGTTTTTATATTCCAGGTATAAATAAATAGTCAAAAGACTGTACCACCGGGAATTAATTTTCAAATCAAGCACGAGATTTTCACGTCCATTTATTTTGTTGAACTTTGAATGTGTTCGAGATCTACTCCTAGTTTGATATTTATTTCCGGTATTATTAAAATTTCTGATCCGAGGTATGAACAAAAAATAAAGAATGTATAAATTGGGAGAATTTGTGAAGGTTAGACAGAATAATGAGTGAACTATTCGAAATCAGTACACTTTAAGAAGAGCATTAGTTAGAAAAAGATCAAAATAATAGCATCGTTTATTTCTTCAGTTAAAATTTAAATCCGAACTATTGCAGATACGAAAATATCCAAATGAACCAGCAGTTTGTAAATTGAATTAACCAGCGATAAAAAGGAATGGTACAAGATTAACGAATGAAACCAAATTGATCAACTCGTCCCTGGATATAACTTTCAGGCTTTTTCACTGGTTCGAATCGTTACTTCCACGGATGATGTTCATGACTCGGAATCCCCTCCCCTTGCTATCAAGAAGAATGTTATCAATCTAGTTCATCAATGTAACTGCATTGATAATGAAATCGGTTCATTGAATAATCTTGTTCAGTTCCGCAGCTTCCAATTTGCAACTGACACCAAAGTGTACTGGGATCCAGAAACTCTTTTGATGAGGGAAATGAAGACTTACGGGAGATGGATATTATGCGTAAAACTTGTAACATATTGTTTTTGAGGATAAATTAACCCATCTTAGGTTGATTTTTCTGCTAGAATAATCATAAAATATGGTTTGGGCGCTTTGGTGGTTGATGGATCCTATCTACAATGAAGTTCTAGAAATTGTAAACAATGTCATTTCACTATATTTTACCATAACGTACTTAGTATCTTTTACAGATACAGTGATTATTTCATTTCGACTGTATGTTTCACTATGAGGTGTACTAATTACACTTGAAACCTTTCCATTTATGTTTCGTTTAGAGTCAAATTTCATTTACTATCATAAATCCTTCCTGAATTTTCTTTGGAATAAAATTGTAAGTTATTCTTAACTCTAATCCCATAGTTAACTTAGCATAGTTCCTATACTCCAATAGCATCAGGTGATCTTGAAAAAATCCACATCTGGTGTCTAGCTACTGTTAATGAAGATAACACTTTCACTGCGATTTTAGAAAATCACCCAAGTTAACATTTGCGGACCAAGAATATTAATATGAATTACCATTTCGTGAGAAATTTAATTAGCAAAAATATATAGAAATCGTACTTAACAATACTAAAACGATAGTTGTAGACATTCTCACTAAACTACAATCGCGTGAACTGCTTCGTACATTTATTGAACTTAGTATAATGGTCCTAAATTTGCTCAATATACTAAATGTACCTACATTTGAGTCGTTTTTTTACAGCATTGATAATATTATATTTAGAACTATTTTTATTACGATAAGATAGCTTATTGGTTTGTCAAGATGGGTTTCCAGTACTTCAAATTGGTTAAGTAGTAGTTTCCAATGGTATTTGGTTTTATGGTGCATAAATTTGGTTAGGCATCAATTTCCAATGTTTGTATGTTATGGTATTTTTATTGTTTGATGAAACTATTTTTTCAAAGATTTTGTCGTTTGAATTAAGCCAGAATAAAAATATGTTGATGTTTTTTCCATATTTTTTAGGAAATTTGCAACATCTTGTTAAAATTTTACAATTTTTTTTATTTTTGAAGACATGGTTGATTGTTGATGGTATGTTAACTAATATATTATTCTTATCCTATTTATAGTGTTTAATAAATTTCCGTTGGGGATACAGTTTTTTTTACTTTTTATTCATACCCCGGTGTATTTTTTTGAACCAGTCACCGGAATTTCCATACCGAGTGAAAATAAGTTTTTAAACGTAAATCAAACACTTTCATACTTATGATCAATACTTTCATATCTAAGAAGTAATCATCACACTATTTATCTGCAATTCTCTCTATGAATGTGTAGATATTTAAAAGAGATCTCTGTTCAGAAACTTTTGTAAGACAGTTTATATTACTCTCGACCGAAAATTCGACCGAAATATTTCTATGTGACTTGTGATTCTAGAAATATACAATCAATCATGAACCTTAACGGAAAAAGTTCATCCATTGGATATGTGGATAGAGCTGTAAATATATTCGAATTGATATCTGACGAAATGCAAGGATAAAAAAAAAAGGATAGTAAATGGTTTATAAATGGTATAGCCAATACTCTTCATGGTATTTTTGTTAAATTGGTTGATGATAAATTGGTTATTGATAAATTGGTTATTGATAAATTGGTTATTGATAAATTGGAAATTGATAAATTTAAATTTAGGGGGTTTAGGGTTTTTTTATTTTTATTTATTTTAAAAATTTGCGGGGATTGAATTTGGGGGGCTTTCAAAATTATTTTAGAGTACATAAAATTGAGAAACCTAGAAAGAACTCTGTTAATAGAAAAGTAGAAGTAGAAAAAGTAGAAGTGTAGTATAAGTGTTTAAATAAGAATGGAATAAATTAGACAGATATAAGACATATGAAGAAGAAATAAGACATCAAGAGTAAAAGTGAAGAAGACATAAGACATGATATCTCAAATATGAAGAAATATGAAGAAGACATAATATGAAGAATATATCATATTTTATTTAACGATGCTCCATTAGACAATTGATCCAGTTACAATGAATTTAAAGGCATCAATAATTCAGTTAAAATGGAAACTAATACTGAGGGTAACATTGAAACAAATAATGACCAACTTGATGATGTAGAGCTGATTAAGTCATGTAAGAATAACAAGAAAGGAGAACACAGGAGTTACCTTGAAAGTGTAAAAAAAGAGATTTTGGCACTTGGTTATTGAGCAAGGCTGTTCAGAATACAGAGCAGCAATTTTGAATGATATCAGCTTACAAACAGCTTACACTTGGAAAAGAAATTGAATCAAACAATTGTTTCATGTTAAGGGAGTTGAAAAATTACCAAAGAAGTGTGGATGTAAATAGGACCTCACTGAACTTCATAAATATTTTTTGAAGAATATAATTCAAGAAGTTACCCTAATTCTAAATGAATAAATGAATAAATGAATAAATGAATAAATGAATAAATGAATAAATGAATAAATGAATAAATGAATAAATGAATAAATGAATAAATGAATAAATGAATAAATGAATAAAT